>JAHHUM010002598.1:245655-599337 GCA_036173005.1 Crenichthys baileyi | reverse complement strand
AGTCTGCCCCTGGTGACACCAGAGGAAGCAGACCCCTTCGATCTCTCACAGGTACCAGAAGAGTATCATGACTTGAAACAAGTTTTCAGTAAGAGCAAGGCTTTATCATTACCCCCTCATTGCCCATACGATTGTACCATAGATCTTTTTCCTGAAGCCCCATTACCTTCTAGCAGACTGTACAACATCTCCCGTCTGGAAAGACAAGCCATGGAAACGTACCTCAACGTCTCACCAACTGCTGGTCTCATTTGTCACTAATCGTCACCACTGGGGGCAGGCTTCTTCTTTGTGGGTAAGAAAGACGGGTCCCTCCGCCCATGCATTGACAACAAAGGTCCCATTCAGATTACTGTAAAGAATAAATATCCTCTTCCCCTCATCTCATCTGCATTCGAACCTGTTCATGATTCAACTGTGTTCACTAAACAGGTTCTCCGCAACGGATACCACCTTGTCAGAATCCGCTGGGGGGATGAGTGGAAGATCACCTTTAAGACACCATTAGGTCACTTTGAATATCTAGTTATGCCTTTTGGTCTTTGCAATGCTCCTGCAGTCTTCCAAGCTCTAGTGAATGATGTCCTCTGAGATTTCCTCAATATCTTTGTGTTTGTGTATCTTGACGATATTCTCATCCATTCCAAAAAAACTCTGAACACCGTCGTCATGTCCGGTTCTCCAACGTCTCCTGGAAAAGAGATTAGTTGTTAAGGGAGAGAAGTGTGAGTTCCATAAACTATCTGTAACCTTTTTAGGCTTTATCCTCGAGGGTGGGCAGGTTCGATCAGAGCCGGACAAGATCGAAGCAGTCCTTGATTGGCCCGTTCCTCACACCCGTAAACAGCTCCAACGATTCCTGGGTTTTACCAACTTCTTTTGCAGGTTTGTATGCAACTACAGTCAAAAAGCTGCCCCCTTGACTGCTCTCACTTCAACCAAAATCACATTTATTTGGACCCAAGAAGCTAACTCCGCCTTCTTAGCTCTTAAGGAGAAGTTCTCTCAAGCACCCATCCTCATCCACCCAGATCCACCTAAACAGTTCACACTCAAGGTTGATGCTTCCGACACAGGAGTGGGTGCAGTATTGTCTCAGCGTTCTGACTCTGATGGAAAGATTCATCCTTGTGCCTTTTTCTCCCGTTGGTTATCACCTACGGAAAGAGATTATAATGTGGGCGATCGGGAGCTTTTGGCCATTAAATTGGCTGTTGAGGAGTGGCGTCACTGGCTGGAGGGTGCTGAACATCCCATGCTGGTCTGGACCGATCACAAGAATCTTTCTTATCTTCAATCTTCTAAACGCTTGAACTCCCAGCAATCCCGTTGGTACTTGTTCTTCTCTTGGTTCAACCTGTCCATTTCCTATCGCCCTGGCTCCAAGAATATAAAGCCTGATGCTCTCTCACAACAGTTCTCATCCGATGACTCCGACAAGGGACCAGCAGCAGTCTTACCCCCCAGTTGCACAATCGGATCCCTCACATGGGAGATTGAAAAGCTTGTTCTCCAAGCCCAACAGAATGAACCAGACCCAGGTACCGGTCCACATAATAAAACTTTTGTTCCATCTTCAGTTTGTTTCTGCATCATTCATTTCACTCCACTAAATTCTCCACTCATCCTGGTTCTAGTCGCACCATTGCACTCATTTCCAGATGCCTTTGGTGGCCCTCAATTCAAAAGGATGTAAAGGAATATGTACTCGCATGTCCTATCTGTGCTCGCAACAAGTCATCCCACAAACCACCTGCTAGACTGCTACAACCCCTCAGCATATCCAAGCGTCCTTGGTCACACATCGCTCTGGACTTCGTTACTGAACTCCCAGTGTCTCAAGGTATGACCACCATTCTCACAATCATTGACCGTTTTTCTAAAGCCTGCCATCTTGTTCCCCTCAGAAAACTACCATCCGGCTTTCAAACTGCACAACTTTGTTTCAGACTCCATGGCATTCCCCAGGACATCCTGTCAGACCGCAGACCTCAGTTCAACTCTCAGGTTTGGAAACAATTCTGTTCAGCACTTGATGCTAAAGTTTCACTAACATCTGGTTATCACCCCCAGTCTAATGGTCAAACAGAACGAATGAATCAAGAACTCATATCCACCCTCAGATGTCTTACCTTGAGTAATCCACCCCACTGGAGCAGGTACCTACCCTGGGTAGAATACGCTCACAACTCTCACATCTCCGCTGCTACAGGTCTGTCTCCCTTTAAAGTCCCACTTGGCTATCAACCACCATTGTTCTCATCTGATGAGAAAGACATTTTGGTTACATCAGTCCACCATCACATCCGCCGTTGCAGACATGTCTGGTCTGACACGGTCAAAGCCCTCCAACGTACAGCAGAATAAAATCGACGACATACAGACAGGAAACGTACACCCGCACCTCAGTATTCTCCCGGTCAGTAAGTTTGGCTCTCCTCCCGTGATATCCCTCTAAGATCCATGTCCAAGAAACATGCTCCTTGCTTAATTGGTCCATATGAGAGTGAGTCACTTTTTAGCCCCACCGTAGTCCATCTTCGTTTACCTTCTAACCTTCGTATCCAACCCACTTTCCATGTTTCCCAGATTAAGCCTGTCCTGACCAGTACCTTGTGCCCACCGGCTGAGCCCCCTCCACCCACCCAGGACTTTGAGGGACACCCTGTTTACTCGGTCCGAAGGAACGTGGACTCCCATCGGTGGGGTCGTGGATGGCAGTAACTCATTGACTGGCCATCCACGACCAGTCAACGAGGCAGTACCTGGTCAACGAGGTACTGCCAGGTACTGAATCGTTGATTCCTGGTCCTGAGGAATGGTCCTCATTCTTGGGTGCACCGTTCTTTCATTTGTGATCCTTCTTTAATTTCTAATTATCAGTCTTCGCTTCTTTCCCCCTCTTCTGGGCCATCGCGGCGGCCGTTGAGGAGGGATGATGTCGGGGTCTGGGAGGCTTTGTCTCTTCTTTTGCCTGCTGCTTCATTATTCCTCCTCTAGGTGGCCTCTGAACATGGTGGCTGGGTGCTGCGACTGGTGTTGCAGATCAAGTTTCATCAGGAGACGGTTAAGAGGAGTCTGCTGCCAGCGCTTCTATGCCTGAGTTTTAACCAACTGTGGTAAATCTCTTGTTCAAGAAGAATATCTCACCTCGTTCGTGTTCTCCCTCAGGTTGCCCCTGTGTTCTGGATCCCATTCCAGCTCGTTTCCTGGTTCCTGTGCTTACCTGCATGAATTCAAGTTGTCTCGTTTGGACTGAAGTTTCCGGCTGACAGCGTACTGACTCCTCCTTCCTTGGACTCTCCTTTAATCGAACCCTGCTCACCCTCCTCTGTGTTCACCTTCCAAGCCACTCTGCAAGAACCCATCAGGCTTTGCCGAGCTCATCTTCCTCCTGGATCAAACCCTCCTCCCGAGAAGCAGTTCAAGCATCACGGATCAAATTCACTTTCCTCTGGCTGATCACCGACTCAAACTCGACTCACTCCTCCCTGGCGGTTCATCATCTCATCCTCTGTAAGCACGATTTCCCTTCTCTACTTCCAATATCCTCCAACAGTATAATAATCTTAGCTGTCCTCTTCCATGTGCAGTTGAAGACTCGTTCTGTGTTCCTGGTCTCGGGCCCCTGACTTAACTTCATCAGATCTGTTACAATAAACATTTTAAACTTCTTCCTGTCTCCTGAGTGTGTTCTGCATGTGGGTCAAATCTGTGGCAAAAACGATGAAAAAAACTCACATTATTTGAGGTATGTACTTCTTCATATTTAGGTAATATGTTTCTTCTATAGCTGGAGCTTTGCTAAAAGGATCTTTCAGGAGGTCAGGTCATTGTATTTTCCTCTTTCTATTCAGTTCAGTTTATTTATGCACCAATTAAATACAAATGTAATCTCAAGGCACTTTACAAGACAAAAAGATCCAGAGATGCATATTAAAGTCAGACTTATCAATTAAGATAGATTCCACTTCAGTTCATTTATTGACTTTGTAGGAATCCCTCATACTGAGCAAACATGTGGTGACAGTGGAAATAAACAATTAAGACCTCGAGCAGATCCAGGCTCAGTATGAGAGGCCATCTGCTATGACCAATTGGGGGTTTGAGATGGAGCAGACACTAAAAAGCACCGAAGCACAGATCCAGGAAAACATTTTATTTTAAAACCCAAAAAAAAAAAAAACCAAAAAAATTGTCACACTTGAAAGAGCATTTCAGTCATCCCAATCTTTTTCATTCCCAAAACCCCGGGAAAGTGATAAGTTTAAATTTGTACCCCAAAACGGGCCCGGGGGCACTGAGGCGGGCCATAAAATTGGCGCCTCTACCACTGTTCCCCCGGTCCCCCAACAAAAACCCAGTTCTCGATAGGCGGGAAAAAATTTGCATTTTTTAAAAACGGTTCCTCAGGGGGTTTAGAACAGCATTTTAAAATTCGGGCCCCCTTTTGTTTCCCCATATTTTTTTTAGTAAAAAAGGCTTTTTGAAACCCCGCCTTTCGGGTTTGTTTTGTGAAAGAGATTTTTTTGAAAAGGGAAAATCCCTACTTTGGGAATGGCCCTTTGATCAAAAAATCCAACAAGTAAAATTTTTCACCCTTGATCAAATCAAACTCTTCAGGGGTTTGAAAGGAAATAGCCAAAATTTCCCTTTTTCCCATTTAAATTGGTGGGTTGCAGCCCCGGTGTTTCACAAATTCTGCTTTCTTTCAATCACCTTTTCCCCCCCCTTCTGTAAACCTATTAAAGATGCTTTAAGGTTTTGTTCCAAAATTTCCCATTTTTTCCCCCCTCCCCCAAATTTTTAGATTTAAATTTTACTACAATTACTGGGGTTTTCTACTATTTTTTTCCCCCTTTTGAGTTTTTCCCTTTTCCAAATGTCTACAATGCATTTTAAAATCTATCCTTTAGTTCTGTCCAAAGGTCCAAAATTTCCCCACCCTTGGGAAACTTTTGCACTTTATCTGTTTTAATCTTTTAGATTTTTAATTTTTTAAATTACAAAGTCATTCCATCATTTATTTTCTTATAGCTTGGTAATTTTTTGGAGTTCCTTTACAATTCTTCTTTTTAAATGGCATTAATTACAGTTTGATTTAATAATGTCTTTGAGTTGAGTTACATTATTTATATTATTTTACTTTAATTGTTGTATTACAGACCTTCTGAGCCCTGGAGCAGAGTCAGATGTGATGGTAGAGTGTTGTCTTGATGACCGACGTGCTAGCCTCCTTGATGACATGGATGAAGCACTAACTTCAGAAGGGGGATTGATGCTGGAGACTGGATCCGGTGACCTTAGCGACCTGCGTGACCCTGACCTGGATGATTCTAACCGTGCCATCAGGTAAACGTTTATGCAATTTATCCACAGAAGTTCTAGACCAATTTCTGAGGCTGTGCTTTGTATGTCTTCCTGCAGCCCATCTACCAGTAACAACATTCCGCTGATGCGAATTGTTCAGTCTGTCAAACACACCAAGAGGAAGAACAGCAATGTGATGAAGGAAGGATGGATGGTTCACTATACCAGCAAGGATACTCTCGTATTTACTTTTTAACACTCCTACTTTTCTCAGCAAACTGTGGAATCTTTCACTCAGTTAATAGCTGTTCTTTATTTTTTTGACCAAAAGGCATATTTTCCTTGGTAGCCAAGTTTGAATAGCAAATAATCCATAGTGTTTGCTCCTTGTTGTAAGAGGTTTTTAAATTTTTTAGTAAATCAGGGCCACCGTGTGGTTCTGACAGCTTTCTCATGAAACCATAATCAGACTATTTACCTTTCAGGGATACAATAGCTTTTCTTTTACTGGCTGTGCAGACCGTCTTTCACTTCACATGAACACCTCTGGTGGGTTCAAAACACTCCAGACCAAAAACAACCCAAAAGAGAAGCTGGAGTTCTGAAGATGATTATTACATGTTTAAGCTTACATACTGTTATTATGTTAAATACAATGAAGGTCAGAAGCAGAGTGTATATGGGCTGCCCAATGTTTGGGTACATTTGTAAAGAAATATTCATTTTTTTCTTTATCCATCCTATCAGTGAACATTTAGCTGTTGTAAATGTAGCACCTTAACTGAGTTTCTACAACTGCATTTTCTCCCCCAAAGATTTTTGGATTGTACTTGTTCATTTTCAAGTTTTTTAATTTTCAAAACAAGTTTTCCATTATTATAACTTTTGTTTTATATTTAAATTATTAAAACGAAAAAAGCCTTCTGATACAACAATTTCTTAGTTATTGATGGTCATTTCTACACTTTTTCTAACATTTCTTTTCCTCCCCTCTTACTGTTTCAGAGAAAAAGACATTACTGGCGGCTGGACAGTAAATGCATTACTTTGTTTCAAAACGATACCGGAAGTAAATACTACAGGGTAAGATCAGCTCCTTAAGCGGTTTTTCCAAGCTATTCATGAGAAGGAAACAGCCTCTTCATGACAGTAATATGTGTTGAGTATGTATGTTGAACCCTAACAGAATTCAAAATGATTTGTAATAAGAATTATTTTGCATGTTTTATCACCACATAGTCTTTGTGCCTTAAGAAATATAAAAATGGTCTACATATACCTCAAACTAATAACAATTCTTGATATCTTACAGTGTGACATAATTAAGTTTTAAAAACACAAGCCAAAAATGTGCTGCAGTCTCTGGAAAACTCTATTAATAGAAAATTGAGCTGAAGAAAAAACCGTGGTAGAAAAGGGTGCACAAGAATCACTGAAACAAAAGTATTTGATGGAGACTGATAATGTGTTGACTGCAGTCACCACACAGACGTATCCAGTACATGTACTACAATGGTAGCGTTCCTTGTTTTACGCTATCATTGACCCAGAGAATGTCAAAAGTGTCTTAAGTGGGCTAAGGAGAAGGCCTGGGATGTTGTTCAGTGGTCCAAAGTCAGTTAAAGCTTAACGCCTAATGCTTAATTTTGCTGACAAGCCTTAATGAGATATGATTTCATTTTCCAGCATTACTTGGTACCTGCCCACACTGCCAAAAGTTCTAACACCTCCTTTAAAGACCATGGCGTCATTGTGCCATGGTCATTAAAGGAGGTCATTAAAGCAAATTTATATGGGATTTTGTCAAGAAGATGATAAGAACCTGACCCAAAAGTGCAGAAAAGCTGATTATCGCTATAGCTACAGACTGATTGCGTCTTTTATGTTTTTTTTAAGAATTAAAAAAAAACACATATATGATAATAAACTTTCTTCTCCCACAATATCTTTTGAAGTAGAATCTGCAGCAGCAGGGTAAAATAGACTTTAACTTAAAAAAATATTTACATATTTTACATGCAACTTGATTCTTAGCTAGGTCGGGTCTACTTTTAACTAATAAATAACACTTGAACTAAATGTCGTATTTCATTTAGTTCTTACCAACAGTTTTAAATACAAAAAAATCATAAGTCTTTGTTGAGTATTTTGATGGGCAGCAATTTTCTTGCTGCCTCGTCAGTTTTTCATGTAATATCTAAAATATGTGGTAGATTAAAACTTACTTTGGTAGATTAAGAGGGATACTTTTGTATTTACCATATGTGAAAATGAATTCTGTGTAGATTGTTCTGGGCATAAGGAAACAGTCACTCTGAGCAGCATGCAAGGCAAATGGTAAATGGTAAATAGTCTGAACTTATATAGCACTTTTCCAGTCATACAGACCGCTCAAAGCGCTCAAAGGCCTGTCTGGGAACAAGTTTAGATAAGGAAAGATTCTTGGTGCGACGAAAGACTAATGGGCTTGTCATTGTAGAAGCGAACTTGTAGGCTGGATAGAAACAGTCCAGCTGGAAAGAATTATATCTTGAATCCTGCCAGGTCGCTTTGACATTAGAGTTCAGTGTGCCAAATCATGTGCGTAAATAGACTTGGTAAATCGTATTTGTCAAAGGTTTCACATACACAACAATGGTATGACTTTTGTATATATACACCCTGACTTACTGTATGTCAGGGATTTGGGATTCTTTGGGATTTTGTATTATGAAGATGTATTCAGAGATATTTTCTGAATAAAAGGTTCCCCGTTTCGGCTTTGAGAGGAAACCAGTTGTCTTTTCATCATTTTTATAATAATAAACTTTCTTCTCCCACAATATCTTTTGAAGTAGAATCTGCAGCAGCAGGGTAAAATAGCTTGATTTTTTTTCCAGTGGTTGCCATGGTGAATCAAGGTGTCAAGGCTTACTTGCAATGGCTTTGTATAGCTAATGCTCATGCTCACTCTAAACTTGAAAATACTCAGAAATGAATAATTTTAGATAAAACGTTTTCCCATTTCTAGTAAATAAACTCAGATCATGGATAATCCTAGAAATCATAGAAGCTTCTATCTGAATTAGCCCGTCCCCAAGGGTAAATTCAAGAAAGGCTACACACCACTAAGGACTTTGTATCTTCACAAACTGCACTCCATTTAGTTCCTACTCTTCACCTGTCTTCAGGAGATTCCTCTGTCAGAGATCCTGTCTCTGGAGCCAGCTCAGAACTTCTCTCTGCTTCCTGATGGAGCCAGCCCTCACTGCTTTGAAATCACTACAGCATCGTTGGTTTACTATGTCGGAGAGAATCTGTTGAGAGGCGAATCATCCATGACTGGCAGTACCATTTTGGTAACCCAGATTTTGATTCTGTTTAATGTGATATAATGCAAAATAGGCTGTCATTGTTTGCCTGATTTGTCAGAATGGGACTTACGGTAGATTGTATTATTAGCAAGCTTATTTAATCTTGTGGCATAATAGTCACTGTGTTTTTGCATTTCTGGCAGAGAGGATGGTGTTGGCTATAATCTGCTTTATTTTAAATCAATCAGTCCCAGTGCTACACTTTCATACCTTTCAATAATAATCATGTTAAATATAGCAAGTTGTTACAATGCTCTTAATAGCACTTAAGAATCTCTATAGTTCTTCGTAAGTTTGAGACTGAAACAATGTAATCAGTATGTAACATGAGGCCTAAAATTGACAAAGAAAACAAAGAATGTAGAAAAAAGGTTTGACCATTTTAGTACTGAGAATTTCTCATGTTTGTAAGAATGAAGAACCCAAATGCAGAGTGTGGCTGTGGCAAAAAAATATGCTTTTAATCATGAAAATATAAGGAAGCTTACAGGGGGGATGGCAGGAGGAATAGATCATGGAGCATAGGTAGAAAAACAGGCAGTCAAACGGGAAGGGTAACGGAGAGACTAACGGAGAAAGCAAAAAATTGTACAAAATATATATGATGTGGCTACAAAGATGCACGTTAAGCTGTTCTGGGGCATTCATTAATCACAGATTTAGTCTGCTACATCTTACAAACTATGAAGATTTTATAAATTACGTTGATATTGTGAGACCACAGGAGTCATTGATGGCAAATTAACTCAGTTCAAATAAATACAAAACGGTTCTTCTTAATCTGTTGATACATAAAGGATGTTTTTCTAATAATGCTGGACTTACAAACTACACATCATAACATCACACTATACATTTGGCTTAAGGAAGAAGAGAAAACGTAGTTGTTTTACTTAGAACTGCAAGAACAAGAAAAAACGTTTTTTTTAGGCCAAGACATTTTATTCTTTTCTTGTACTATGTTTATACTATTTTATACTCCAAGTGCAGAACTCCTAGGGAATCTTCATAGCTATCTGCCACCACAGCACAACCACCTTATATTTTTTGGACAACACACAAGAAAAAAGCTCTGCCCAGAACATCAAGAACAAGGTGCAAGTACTTCTCAGTACTTCGCTCGCTAGTATTTTATGTATTTTTTTGTTGTTTCCTGCTGCCACTTTTATAAGAGAGCAACTCCTAAGCATCAGGGAGCCCTCTCTGGACAGTTTCTCCCCAATCTTCATTAAATCAGAGTTTTTTGGAGATCCTGGTTGGAAGTACGGAAGCTTGAAGATCCTACTAAGCAGGTTTACTGAACGATCTATGTAAGCTGCTGTTGGGAATTTGTGGAGAGGAAAAACTCCCTTTTAACAGGAAGAAACCTCCAGCAGGACCAGGCTCAGTGTGAGCGGCCATCTGCCACGACCGACTGGGGGTTAGAGAGAACAGAACAGAGACACAAAGAGAACAAAGAAGCACTGATCCAGGAGTACTTTCTATAGTAAAGAAAAGTGAAACATTAATGGTTACAGCTCTTTGAATGGCTTCATCTAGGAGAAAGACAGCTTAGCAGAGGAACCCTGAGCCAGTTTTCAAATCTAGAGGATAAAGAGAGCACATACAGTTAGTCACAGTAGAAGCTCAGTCAGTAGCTATGTCTAGGAGAGACAGGGATAAACACTGAAAGACAGGGCCATGTGTATCATCGAAAGAAAACCAAAACCCAAACAACTGTGGATAATGACACAAATACCTATAAGGGACAACAGTGCAGCTTTGATTTCAGGATATTTCCTGTCCCCTTGTGCTACAATTATGCTACAAGATTCTGTTTTACCATTATTGGTAGGACTGTGTGCTGAATTCCATTTTGTTACCTGGTCTCTTAAAGGTGAACTTATGAAAAACAGATTACACAAGTTTGAGAGAGTACTTCAGGTGGCATGAATTTATTAATAGTTTTTTCTGTGTAGTGTTTTTGGCTGATTGGAAGGATAACATTGATCTTAAATGTTTAATGCCCATGCAGGCTCTGTGCTTGTAGACTTGGATGGATGGATGGATGGATGGATGGATGGATGGATGGATGGTTGGTTGGTTGGTTGGATGGATGGATGGATGGATGGATGGACAAACTGTTTAAGCTATCCCATTTCTACAAACAGGTGAGTGGAGTGGGGCTGGATGTGGCTCGGATGTGGGAAATGGCCATCCAGCATGCTCTTATGCCAGCTGTCTCTACAGGAATTTGCCACAATTCCCACCGAACTGGGCATAGTAAGTCATTGACAAATATTACATCTGCTCACCTGCATTTTTGGTGTGGATAATTTAGTAAGTGAAATTATAATTACACAATCTACATGTAAATATAATTTCATCTACATGTAAATCTCACCTTCATGTCTACATTTCTATATTGCAAGTCGTGAACTGAACTTCCCTTGTTCTTTTAAGGTAAAAAATTCTAGTTGATGTACAAGGTAAATCTCAGATAAAGGACAGGATATGACTTTTAACAGTGTAGCATTTTTCTGGTAACAAAAATAAGCCAAGACACAAAGAAATGGGTGTGAGGAACTTTACCTCACTGCTTCTCAAGGAATATAAAGATGGCCAAATGTTATTCATTAACAGATCATCATCAAGTTTAAACACTTTCACATATAGTAAACTGTTTTGAAGCATTAATGTGTGTGAAGGATGTGTAGACAAATTACAGCAAGGAACTGACATCAGTTTTCCTAGTAAAGCAGTTAATGTCTTTCATCATCAATCTAAAAAGGCAATTTTAAACTATTTAGAGCAAGGGTTACCTTGAGAATGCACATGTCCCAGAAAGTTCACCAAAGAATTCCACTCTGCAACACTCACTTAAACTTTAACATATTAACCATAAAACAAAAAAAGAAACCAATACATAAACATCTCAACAACAGAAGATGGCTAGAAATGAAAATGAGTGAACATTATGCTCCAATTACTTATTTTAAAATGTACTAATTTATTATAGACCTGTTGCCCTGACATCCCACATCATGAAGGTCCTAGAGAGACTCCTGTTGGCCCACCTGAGTAAGCAAACAATGAAACATCAGGACCCCTTCAGTATCAAAGACTACCTGACAAACCGACCACAGTTTGTGAGATTGAAGGGTTGTGCATCTAACCAGGTAGTCAGCAGCACAGGAGCACCACAGGGGACTGTACTCTCACCATTCCTTTTCACTCTGTACACCTCAGACTTCCAGAACAAGACAGACTCCTGTCATCTGCAAAAATACTCAGATGATTCTGCAGTCGTGCGGTGGATCAGAGATGGACAAGAAGCTGAGTACAGGGAGCTGATGGACCACTTTGTGCATGGTGTGAAAACAATCATCAATAAAACAAAGAAGATGATTGTAGATTTAAAGAGAAACAGTAATTGGTCAAAAACTATTTCCATGATTGGAAAAGAAGTGGAGGTGGTGGTGGAGTATAAATACCTCAGTGTTCACCTGGACAACAGACCGGAGTGGAGATGCAACTGTGAAGCCGTCTACAAGAAGGGGCAGAGCAGACTGTACTTCTTAAGGAAGCTTAGGTCCTTTGGTGTTTGCAGCAAGATGCTGCATATCTTCTATAAGTCTGTTGTGGAGGGTGTGATCTCTTCTGCCATCATCTGCTGGGGTAGCAGCATCTGAGCCAGAGACTTAAAAAAGCTCAACAAGCTAATAAAGAAGGCTGGCTCTGTTCCGGGGACTCCTCTGGAACCTCTGTACCTCTGGTACACAGGGACACTGACACATGTGTTCTACTGAACCTGTGATATTTTAACTTTTTGCAGTAAGGTATATTGTTTCTTTTGAAAAAATGCTTGCCAGTCTCAGTTAAAATTTTGCTGTGAGTCCAACTTCTTTTTTAAAGCTGGAGAACCCAATACTATTTTCTGCTAAGTTTAAACTAAAAACTAAACTAAAGTTTGAGAAAATACATGTAGAATAAAACTTTATTTTAATGCCTCTGAGGTAAAATAATGTAGCATTGAGGGCAACAGACATTCCATTTATTCAAATCATATTTCTGTAACTCATGACACATTTCCTGCTTAGATATAACTGTTTTTGTTCAAGCTGAATCCCACTGCAGGGTCTTAGCTCTCCTTAGACTGACAGTGCCCACTCAAAGGCCATCAGAGATATTTACAGCTTCTGTGACGTCAAACTGATCATGACTAATGCTTCCAAAGAATCACACCGTGGTTGCTTGTCTGACTACAGTAACAGTCGTCTACAGGGTTCAAAAGTATGACTTAAACAGATTAAAATACTGATTCAACATCAGATCACTGCTAAACAGAGAGTTTGAGTACTTGGTCATACTTCCATTTGTGACTGTTATAAAGTGTTTTCATTGATAATGAGTCAGTGTTACTATGTGGCTTCATTTTTTGTTTCATCCTCTTTGATCAACAGAAGAAATTTCGATAAGTATTTCAGTCTCCAACTGCCAGATCCAAGAGAATGTGGTAAGAAGACACACACACACACACACACACACACAAGCATTTGCAAAGTAACAGAGTTGATGGATTTAAATGAATTATGCTTTTTGCTTCCTCTGACACTTTTCAGATGTTTGCATTTGCAGACTTTGTGTAGGTTGATATAAATAGATATACTGTAAAGATTATCACAACGCTTAAAAGCTGCCAAGAACATCAAGTCATATTTCCATGCAGACATGCACCCTACCATCTCCAAGGTGAGCTAGTATCAAGCACATCGAATGGAGATTACTGTGATTACTCACTCAGCTACATGGTTTCCATAGAGATTATGGTAATTAGACCACAAACTATGAGGAGGAGGAAGAGGTTTATAATATTGTATTTCTGTCCTCTTTGCTGAGGTGTGATATTAGAGTTTTTGTGTGCATGGGATAAAAAAGAAAGTGATGGACAGAGGAAGTAAGAAATATTTTGTAGTCTCAGATTTAAAGTTGTTATTGATACTCTGCAGTGAAACTGTAAAGCACACTGCTGGCTTTGGGGCTCAACCCATTCCTGAATTCCTTCCTAATTCAATGCAGCTATCTTTACTTAAATCCCTTTTTGTTCATTTTTAACTTGTGAAATTCTTGAATGGTTTAAAAATATAATATCTATGTCAAATTTGGTGATGTTGAATTTAGGGCTGGGAGATATAGGCTAAAATTAATCTCACACTATAGTTTGGATTATATCCATATATCGTCAAAATTCATTAAATCCTCCATCATAGTAATGTGCCACCCACTGATGCAGCTGCACATAGAGACTTAGACTCTGATCTTTTTTCCAACGGTAGGACCAACAACAAACTTTGTAGCTGTCACATAATCCAAGGGTAGAAGTGATTTTGTTTTGAAAAAAGAACATTAGACTAACAAACGTATCTGCAAAAACAATTACTCATGACAAAAATAAAACTGTCTGACTAATAATTAGATCGTACTTAAGCTTACCAGTGATAAAACTACAAAATTATCTGCCAAACACACAAGTGAATGAAAGCAGTTGACACAGAATGATAGCTCAGAGGAGCAGAGCACCCTAACCCATAACAGACCATAAGACAAATGTTTAGTGTTCCCTTAATGGAAGATAAGCTATTTCATTAGGGAAAGAATACATTGCACAAAATGAATTGGAACTTTGTTAAATGATCAATATTTAGAGCATTATAAGTCTTATAACTGCTGTTCCAAAAGGAACTCTGACAGTAGCACCCTGTTTAGGAAGGATCAGTTAGAACAGCAGTAAAATTGGCAGTAATTAAACAGACCAACCCCATGGTAACAATCCCCATCCCTGCAACCGCAATAATTACCACCCTGTCCACCAACTAGTCCACCAAAACCCCCACCGATAACCAAAATAATTTGTTTATTTGGTTTTTTGGTAGTTTCATATTTGCATAAATATATTTACCTACTTAATCTTATCCACAATGCGTGAAATTTGTGCAGGTATTTTTCCAAACCCTATAGACACTGGACTAACTCATTTTGCCATATTTCTTTTATTTTTTACATCTTTATGCATAAGTCCAATGTTTTTAAAGAACAGAATAAATGTTAAAAATAGATGGCAAAATGAGACAAATAAGCCTCATTGGAAGGCATGTTCTAATTTATCGAATATGACTGCAGATGAAACTGGTTAACAAAAATTTAAGTCTAATTAAGCACTCATACCTTCTTGTAAAGACAAGAATTAAATGTTTAAACCCAGTAAGAGCACCTTCATTTAGTCGTTTTGAATTGTTTTTGATTGATTGTTATTGAGTTTCATACAGTTCTCTTCAATGATTTTATATATATTTTTATTTCATTCATTGTTTTTATTTATGTAATTTATATGGCACTAATCTTATATATTATTTCTCTAGGACATCAATTCAGTTTATCAGATTTTTCCAGATGAAGTTCTTGGTTCTGGACAGTTTGGTATTGTTTATGGAGGTAAGATCCACATTTTTATCAGGCCCTTACTATCATTATACATAACTGCATATTTTAATTAATTGTTTTCACCGCAACAAATTTGAGTTTAATGGTGATTTGTTTGGATCATCTTTTAGTACAAATTACATTTTATAAAGGTGAAATTATGAGAATATTTTAAATGCGAAAAGATATATATAAGTGACCTTTTTTAAGTTTTCTATCTACTTATAGAAGCAAAAGGGTAATTTCCCTAAATTATGAACACCAATCATAAACCAGGGAGGTTTTATCGAAAGGAGGCTCAACAGACTCGGACTTAGTTGACTAACCATTATTATTATACAGCTAAGCGCAATATTAATGACACCCAAGCCCAAAATTATTTGCACCCCTGGCTGATTTATATTTAAAGTATTTTTCTTCAACCATAAAGTTTGTTTCTGATTAAGAAGCAACATACATCTCTCAAAAGTTGACAAAGCAATATAAAACACTGTTGAACCATTGTTTTGGTCATAAGCCCTTGTCAGCTGCTTGCTGAGGGCTGAGCACCGGTGAAGGTCAATCCATGATCTCTGAGTTGACTTTCCTTTAGTAGGAAAACTGATTTTTTTATACCAGAACAGGTGCTATCAATAAATTCAGTCAACTCTGAAGTCTGAGTAGTGATTAATTGAGGCTTTGATGAGATGGAGTAAGCTGATAGTGCTAAAGTAATAAAAATGGCTTACTGTTCTTAGTCTGTGGGGACTTGGAAGCAGGGTTGAGATCCTGGTGGGAGTTCGGTAGCCAAAATAGATAGTTGGAGACAGGGAGCTACAGTGGATGATCGTTGATGATGAGTGATAGTCCTGCACCTCTTTATAAGCACAGCCTGAAAAGAGATTGCACACAGATCTTTAGGAGGAGGGGGAACTCACACACACCAACAGACCTGCACACCAGGATCATAACATATATAGTGACATCAGATTGTATTATAAAGTTTGCCTTGAAAACAGTTGTTATGCAGTTCGCTGTGTAGCCCCTGTAGCATTCTGTGCTGCATTCACTGACCTTTGATATTAAGTAATTTAAATACTAGGTCACATGGTATATTGATTAAATAGGTTGTTTATATATACACACAATAATCTTCTATGTTACATGTGTTTAATATGACAGGAAGTAATATTAAGTGTTAGAGTGGCCAAGTGGGTCCACCAATTTCAATTTTGTGAAATGCCAGTAAAGGTTTTTGAGAAAGTTATGAATAATTTTCAACCTGAAATTTTTTATTTGATTTAAATTAAAACTGAAACATTATTTTTTTACATTTATTTTTACCATTAACTTTTTTGGTCACCAGCCACTGTGGCTAGTGGTTTTCCAAAGTTACTTGACACTCAGCATTTTCACCAGCCACAATTTTGTTGTTAGGAATTTATGTTATATGATTAAAGCTGACTATAGCGTGCTAAAGTTTACTTGAACTAGATTTACAACATTTGTAAATGTAAATGACCCTGTTACACAATCATATCAAGACATAAAATTTATACCACTTCAGGTCATTATCAAGTATTCAGCTCCGATAAGGTTCTGCGTAAAGCTCCTTTTTATATGAAAATGTGACTAACATAGCTTCCTCACAAACTTTTATCAACAAACACAATCATCGTTTAATAATACATATCTAACGTTAATACTTACTCGCACATCCACACATAGGCCATGACCTAATACCTACCTATTACACCCTACGCCCCTCTATGAAGTGTGTACTTTGTAAAAGTGCAAGTATGGGTTGAAGTGCAAAGGTTACAAGCGTGCAAAATTGGAGAATTGGGACAGTAGGGGTTACGTCATTGAGTTGCACCTCTGCGCCATAACTCTAACATCAAAAATGGTGGGACCCATCACTGTGTTTGCGCTCTTGCTGCTAAAAGATATTTTAAAACTGCAACAAACAATTGTTTTGAGGAGAAGAAAGCGCAGGAATCCAAGGATGCTTATACACCAGACTCTTGCTGTGGCACCAGTGTTTGTTCGAAATGAATTTTCTGTGTTTTGGGCTACTGACTGCCCATAATCACCTTGAAGTAGGTGGCGTCTTACAATGTTGAGCCTGGAAAACCAGTAAAAATATATATTGTTGGCTTGCTGTCTAAGGTTTATGCAGTTCTTATTATTCTGATTTGATGGTTGATTACACTTATGTTTGTAATTGGTTTTTGCTCAAAACCACACATGCAGCAATGAATTGTGGGTTATATACTTCGGTGAAGTTTGCTTAGATGCGAGCTTACCCGAAGTGTGGATCGAGGGTGCAAAGGGGGCGGTGCGAAAGAACACTCTGGAGAATTGGGACACACTACACACTCAAACCCATCAACGAGAAACAGCGAAACAGCATTGACAACTTCTCAAGCTTGGCTGACTTCATAAGGGCCAGGGACTTCAACGCCACACTGTCTGATAAAGAACAGGCTGTTTTCACCCGTTTTGTCGCCATACATCCTTTATGACCAATGGACATTTCATGCTCCTTTATCGTTTCGACTTTGAAATTGTTTGTTCTGACTAAAAAAGAGACCCCCTTCATCGTTTCATCGCTATACATCCTACAGTCAGTGCAGTACACAACGTTCTCCCCTGGGTCATATACCAACCATTCCCGACCTGCTGTCTTCCACTTTTCGTCAAACGGCCTTTTTTTTCTGTGTCTCCCCTTCCTTCGTTTCATTGTCAGGTTTTCTTTTTTCTGCTCTCTGGGTTTTCTGACACCTTGAATGTGCCGCCACATTATCGCCCCCAACGCTTCATAACTGTGTTCTCTACAGTGACCATCTGTCTAAAGTGACGGACCAATGAACACTTTACGCTGGCATTGCTTATGGGAGTTGTAGTGTCGTAGTGTCACATTTCAATTTGTTTATTATTTTAGATCCCATTTGAGAAAACTACAATTAAAAACCGCCAAAGTGGCTAGTCGGAGGGGCTGTGTTCCCTGCCACTGCTAAAATTCACCAGCATTTGGCCAGTTGGCGGGTGTTAATGTCAAGCCCTGGACATAAGTAATCAGAATAGAATGGCAGATCAGATGTGCGTTTACATGCATGTCGATTGGATTGTCAATCGGCATAAACCACCCCTCTCAATCGGATCACAATTTCATTCCGATCATGCCGAATCCGATCCTGAATATTCTGAATGACATGTTTACATTACACATTTTTGGTCCAATCGGCTATTTATTCCGATTACTTATGTCCATGTAAACGTAGCTATGCATTACTGGAACCATGTCCTGTGGTGATGAGACCAAGATAAACTTATTTGGTTCACATTGTGTCAAGCATATGTGGCGGCAACCAGGTGAGGAGTACAAAGACAAGTGTTTCTTGCCTACAGTCAAGCACAGTGGTGGCAGTGTCATGGTTTGGGTGCTGCTGGCTGTGGGAAGCTACAGTTCATTGAGGGAACCATGAATGCCAACATTTACTGTGACATACTGAAACAGGTTATAATCCCTTCCCTTCTGAAACTGGGACACAGGGCAGTATTCCAACTTGATAACAACCCAAAAGACACCTCCAAGATGGCCACTGCTTTGCAAAACAAACTGAGGGTAAAGGTGCTGGACTGGCCAAGCATGTCTCCAGACCTGTTAAGCATCTGTGGGGCATCCTCAAATGGAAGGTGGAGGAGCGCTAGGTCTCTAAGACCCACAAGCTCTGTGATGTTGTCATGGAGGAATGGAAGAGGTTATCACTGGCAACCTGGGAAGCTCTAGTGAACTCCATGCCCAACAGAGTTAGGGCAGTGTCGGAAAATAATGGTGGCCACACAAAATATTCACACTGAGAGCATAATTTTATACCTGTTTATACTTATTAGCAAAAAAAAGTTTGACATTTTCATCATAGTTCTTGTCATTCTATATACATTTATTTGTTTTCCATCTAGTTTTCAGATGTGAATAAAGGCTGTTGACTAAATACTTTCGTCACAGTTTTAGAAAAAAAAAATAAACACAACCCACTTTCGGGAATACTAGCCAAGTAAAATCTATGATAGGTGACTTTGAAGCAGCCCCAAGTATTTTAAGTGCTTAATTTGTGTAATTAGTAAAAAAAATATATTGTTATATTCCTCACAGGTAAACATCGGAAGTCTGGTCGAGATGTTGCCATCAAGATAATTGATAAACTTCGCTTCCCTACTAAGCAAGAAAGCCAACTGCGCAATGAGGTGGCAATCCTGCAGGTAACCTCACAAACCGAAGACAAACAGCAGACAAACACACATGTTGGCCCTGTTCAGACCTGGCATGAATGTCTGCCCTGAGCAATCACTTGAATGGGTCAAAATACCTGACAAGGAACTGGTCTTGGACACTTCAGTCTACATCCCCTCTATGTCCAGGATTATTATCTGAATATCCCACAATTACCAAAGAAAAAAAAATTCTATAAACAGCATTGTTATGCTGCCAATTAATTTAAACCCATTAATTTATATTCTGCCAGACCATCCTGTAAGGGTTTTTGTAAGACAAAGATGTAATTTTATCCAACCTAAATGCCCTTTCAAAGTTTATTACAGTCCCTTGGGGCGCCTCAGTGTTTCTGTTAATTATTTACATTCTTGCTGTCTACAACTTATTCCAGAAGCACAATATTAATTTTAACTGCTAAAGGGAAGACATGCAGATCTATATCTCTCAAAACCTAATTCCATTCTTTCACCTCACACCCTTTCTGACTGTATTTGAGAATAAATTCTCGTTCTCTGATTTTCTCAAACTTAAAAGTAAAAAAGCTAAACCTTCCCTTGTTGAAACAACTCCAGCCCAAACTAAATCCACAGACCACAACAGGTGAGGAGTTTGGGTGTCATCCCTTAATAGCACTCTGTCATTTTAGTCTCAGATCTATAACAACACCCCATCCGCATGACTCATTGAATCATTAACTTTGCAGCTAGGCCTCTTCTTCAGCAAGCATGTGGTGACATTGGAAAGGAGTGACTCCCTTTTAACAAGAGGAGACCTCCTGCAGAACCAGGCTCAATATGAGGGTGCAGGTAGAACTACTTTTGCACATAGATAAATATCTGTGTGCTTTTGACTAAGAGACTGTCACTGAGAGCCAATCAGACTGATGCTCTGAAGTCTGAAGTTAGTTTTTGAGTCCATGCTTTGCATATTTTAAAGAAAAATTCCACTGTACCACTGACTTCAGCCGAAATCCAATAAGCTCTCACAAGTATGCCCAATAAAAAGGCTGCAGGCCCAGATGGATTCCCAACAGAGCTCTACAAAGAATTCTGGAATATTTTGTCTCCAACATTCCAAAGAATGTTGCAGGAAACTGACGAAAATGGCATACTTCGCCAAATATAAATTCTGCCAATATCACTCTCCTGTTAAAACCAGGAAAAGACCCAGTACTTCCTACCAGCCACCGTCCCATATCCCTTATTAACGTTGATCTCAAAATAATCGGTAAAGCCTTTGCACAAAGAATAGAAAAGGTAACAAATAACTGTTCTTTCCACAATTCTCGTAATACACAACTACAGTCAAGGAATATTACATATTTGGGTATCAATGTTTCAACTAGATTGGCAGACTTAACAAAACTAAACAACCAAGATGATCTCGCTAGATGGAAACCTCTACCCATATCACTCATGGGCAGGGTTGCTTCAATAATATCTTCAAATGTCTGTTTTAGATCTCTGGACTCCTTCATCACTAAATTTCTTTGGGAAGATAAACCCCCACGTATTAGCTTAAAAACACTACAAAAGACCAAAGATAAAGGAGGACTAGATCTGCCTAACTGTCATCATTACTTCTTAGCCAACAGGCCACAATACATCTCAAAATGGTTTAAACACAGTCCTCTGGATGAACCCTGGCTAGACATAGAACAGACATTATGCAATAATATTAAGATCTCAGATCTACCATTTATTAGCTCAAATATAAAATGACATCAATGCTTTAAAAGCCTCAATATCAGCACCTCTTTGACAGCATGGTGGGAATATCTAAAAATGACAGCGTCTTCACTAATCTCATGCAGATGTACACCCATCTGGAACAATCCTGACATCCAACGGAAAATAATATGATAAACTTTCCAGATTGGAGGAGTAAAGGAATTTAATTGTTTTGGACACTCGGGTGAAGAGAGGGGCTGAGCTGTCCACTGATCACCACCTGGTGGTATGTTGGATCCGCTGGAGGAGGAGAAAGCCGGACAGACTTGGCAGGCCCAAGCGCATAGTGAGGGTCTGCTGGGAACGTCTGGCGGCACCCTTGGCCAGGGATGTATTCAACTCTCACCTCCGGGAGAGCTTTGACCAGACTCCCATGTTCTCCGCATCTATTGTCGATGCTGCCGCCCGTAGCTGCGGCCGTAAGGTCTGCTGTGCCTGTCGCGGCAGCAATCCCAGAACCCAGTGGTGGACACCGGCAGTAAGGGACGCTGTCAAGCTGAAGAAGGAGTCCTATCGGCTATGGTTGGCTTGTGGGACTCCTGATGCGGCTGACGGGTACCGTGAGGCCAACCATGCCGCGGCCCAGGCGGTGGCAGAGGCAAAAACTCGGGCCTGGGACGAGTTCGGTGAGGCCATGGAGAAGGACTACCGGTTGGCCTCGAAGCGCCTCAGGAGGGGGAAGCAGTGCTTCGCCAACACTGTTTACAGTGGGGGTGGGGAGCTGCTGACTTCGACTGGGGACATTATCGGGCAGTGGAAGGAGTACTTCGAGGATCTCCTCAATCCTGCCATCACGCATTCCTGGTGGAAACAGAGGCTGGGGACTCGGGGTTAGACTCTTTCATCACCCAGGCTGAAGTCACCGAGGTGGTTAAAAAGCTCCGCTGTGGCAGGGCTTCGGGGGTGGATGAGATCCACCCTGAGTACCTGTGGGGGTGTCA
This sequence comes from Crenichthys baileyi, assembly GCA_036173005.1. Lineage (NCBI taxonomy): Eukaryota > Metazoa > Chordata > Actinopteri > Cyprinodontiformes > Goodeidae > Crenichthys > Crenichthys baileyi. Next base: position 577,286 of record JAHHUM010002598.1, on the reverse strand, counting down.
TGGTTGACACGCCTCTTCAACATTGTGTGGCGTTTGGGGACAGTACCTCTGGACTGGCAGACCGGGCTGGTTGTCCCCCTTCATAAGAAGGGTGACCAGAGGGTGTATTCCAACTACAGGGGGATCACACTCCTCAGCCTCCCTAGTAAGCCCTACTCCAGGGTATTGGAGAGGAGAGTCCGGGCGATAGTCGAACCTCGGCTTCAGGAGGAGCAGTGTGGTTTTTTTCCCGGCCGTGGAACACTGGAGCAGCTCTATACCCTCTGCAGGGTACTCGAGGGTTCATGGGAGTTTGCCCAACCGGTCCACATGTGGTTTGTGGACCTGGAGAAACCTTTGACTGTGTCCCTCGTTTTGCCCTGTAGTGGGTGCTCCAGGAGAATGGAATCGGGGGCCCTTTATTAGGGGCCATCCGGTCTCTGTACAAGCGGAGCAGGAGTTTGGTTCGCATTGCCGTCGGACCTGTTCCCGGTGCGTGTTGGACTCCGGCAGGGCTGCCCTTTGTCACCGGTCCTGTTCATAACTTTTATGGACAGGATTTCTAGGTGCAGCCAAGGGCCGGAGGGGGTCTGGTTTGGGGACCAGAGGATTTCGTCTCTTCTTTTGCAGATGACATGGTCCTGTTGGCCCCCTCTAGCCAAGACCTACAGCTTGTGCTGGGGTGGTTAGGGTTAGGGGTTGTCAAGTGGCTGGGATGAAGATCAGCTCCTCCAAGTCCGAGGCCATGGTTCTTGACGGGAAAAGGATGGCTTGTCCTCTTCAGGTTGGAGGGGAGTTCCTGCCTCAAGTGGAGGAGTTTAAGTATCTCGGGGTCTTGTTCATGAGTGGGGGAAGAATGGAGCGGGAGATCGACAGACGGATCAGTGCGGCTGCCACAGTAATGGGGGTGCTGTGCCGTTCCGTTGTGGTGAAGATATTGCTGAGCCGAAAAGCGAAGCTCTCGATTTACCGGTCGGTCTACGTTCCTGCCCTCACCTATGGCCATGAACTTTGGGTCATGACCGAAAGAACGAGATCCCAGATACAAGCGGCTGAAACGAGCTTCCTCCATAGGGTGGCCGGGCACTCCCTTAGAGATAGGGTGAGGAGCTCGGCCATCCGGGAGGGGCTCGGAGTAGAGCCGCTGCTCCGTCATATGCCATCCGGCATCAATACCGGCATCAATACCGGATGCACGTCCCACCTGGAGCAGGCCCAGGGGACAGCCCAGGACACGCTGGAGGGACTATGTCTCTCGGCTGGCCTGGGAACGCCTTGGGCTCCCCCCGGAGGAGCTGGAGGAGGTGTCTGGGGAGAGGGATGTCTGGGCGTCTCTGCTGAGCCTGCTGCCCCCGCAACCCGGTCCCGGATAAAGCGGAAGACGACGAGTACGAGTACGAGGAATTGAATACCTGAAACATATATTTGAAGGAATTTAGTTTATCTCATTTAACAGATCAATTATACAATATGGGATGGACAAGAATGCATTTTTAGAATATCAACAAATTAAATCTATCATTAAAAATAAATTTAGGCTTAAAAACGTTGTGTTACAAATGCCATGAAGTGTACTAGAGTTCCTTAAACTCAACCCCCCCAAATTAATGTCTAAAATATACAGGATCAATTTCACTTCCTATTATGAAATGGGAGGTGGATTTATCAGTCAACTTTGACCAAACATTCTGGTCTCAGATATGTTCCAGAGTTTTTAAAATGACTAGTAACACCAGTTTACAATTAATACAATATAAAATCCTTCAGAGTATACTGTACCGGTCAACAGATGTTCAGGATGGGTTTAATACCTGCTTACACTGCACAGGCAATATATCTGACAATTACATCCACGCACTATGGTTATGTACACCTGTTCAGAGGTTCTGGTGCCTGATATGTGAAGACTTATCAAAGTGTAGTATGTCGTATTTCACCTTCACCCTTAGTTTGCTTGTTGGGCAACTTAGATGATGTCACCATAGAGAGAAATTCAGTTCACATGGTTTTCTGGGTTCCTGGGGCGAGTCGCCCCCGGGCTGGGGTCCTGGTGGGGCCAGGGGAGCTTGGGTATGTCGCCAGGTTTTTGCGCCTGGCATCCAGCACCGTGGGTCTTTGGTGCATTGGTGGGCATAGGGTCCTCCTAAACTTGGTACCATCTAATTGAAGGTGCCTTCTCCTTCAAGGAGTGCATTCTGCTGGCTGGGGTGAGGGTCTGTGGGAGGGGGTGGGGCAGAGTCAACCTTGGTGTCTAATGTCTTATGTGTTCTGGGAGTTGTTCGAATGTTGGGTAGGGTGTAAGTTTTCTTCTGGGGTGGAGGTGGGTGGTTGGCCTTGGGTGGGGATGGTCATCGTTTGGACCTGGGTGGTTCCGGTTCGGACTCTGGTACCTTGCCTGAGTTCTGGTTCCTGACGTCGGTCCCGGTTCTGTTTCAGGGCGGAGCGTCAGAGGGGTCTGCATGGTTTGGGTGGGCAGGCTGGCAGGGGGTTGATCTCAGGGTGGGCTGGTCTTGGCTTCTTGGTGTGTTTTGGTTTTGTCTCTGTGGGCTCTCTACCTTTTGTGGGGTTTGGTTTGGGTTTTCTCGCAGGGCTACTTCTGGCAGAGGTATGGGTGTCGGACATGTTCTTGGACCTGGATGCTGTGGGTCTTCTTATTCGTGGGGGTGCATTTTCCCAGGGGGATTTGTATTTGGAGGGTTGGTGGCGGTGCATTTGCATAGTGTGGGCTTTTTGCACCGTTCTTGCTTTGGGTGCTCTTTGCTGCATTCCACTGTATGGAGTGCTGTGGTGTTGGGGCGGTGGTCCTGTTTGCGTCGGCTCTGGCCTCCGCATGTGTGTGCTGCAGGGCGGGCGTCGCTGGGCTCGGTGGTTGCATCGGGCTTCTCGGCCTTTTACTGAGATGGGGTTTGCTTGTCTGCTGGGTGGTTCCTGGTGAGTGATGTGCGCTTGGGGTTGGTGGTCTTCACTGTGCCCCTACCGATGTATGGTAGGATGTGTGGTGTTGCTGTGGCGTTGGCTCGGGGGGATCCGCAGCTTGGCTTGGCTCTGTCGTTTTTGCTTGGCTGGCATGGATGTTAGTGGTTCTGTGTCTCGGGGGGAGTGCAGCCTCTTTGCTGTGCGAGCTGGGGCCCGTCTGTATTGCCCCTCGGCTTGCTGGGCTGGTGTCTTTTCCTTGGGAATGGTGGTGCGCGGGATGTTGCATTCGCTTGTCTATGGGGGGGTGCATGTGCCTATGCTGGCCCGGAGATTGCATTTGCCCGTGGGCCATGCCAATTTGTGTTGGTCCTGGTTTTTGGTTGGTTCTCGGGGCCAGGGTTCAAGGCGGCGGGCAAAAAGGGGGCTGCGTGGGGGGGCTGCAGCGTGTGGTTGTGTCCTCTTCTTGGATGTGGGGTCACTGGCATTTGGATCAGTTGAGCAGCGGTGGAAGAGCTGAGCTGGATAATGTTTCTCCCTGGGCTATTTTTGCAGTGGCAGTGATGTGGTGTGTCTGTGTGGTTGTGTCTGGGCACCTGAACCTGGGAGTACAGAGTCCGTATGGGGCGTGGGAGTGAGTGTACGACGTCCATTGTTGTTTGTCTCTACGTTGGGTGCGTGGGTGTGAGTATTGGCTCACTCCCGGTGGCTGCTTGCCAGGGCCTGGACCCCTGGGCTCAGTCGGGCCTCTGCTTGGGGGTTTCAGGGTTTCCCGGGGTTTTAGGTTGCAGGTTCGATGGCTGGATCTGCTCGGGCGTAGATGGCTGCCAGCGGGGCCTGTGGGCTCGACACTGCAGCTCCCAGGGGCTTCTGCACTGTGGCTGCTGGGTGGTTCCCCAGGGTCTCTCCCCTGCTCTTCTTTGGGGGGGTTGCAGTAGTTCCGGCGGTGGTTCTTCTGGGGTTCCTGTGCTCTGGGGGGCCTTTGGATGTCTGTGGCTTGGATCTTCTCCGTATCTGTCCTGGGTCTGCGGCTCCTCACACTCGCTATTGCATATTTTTATGGAGAAACCTTATATACACAAACGCGCTCACACTCAGACCAACAGATGTTTACAGATACACAAATGTTCTATATTGAGCCGCATTTACCACTAAATACATCTTGCATTCATAAGTACTGTGCACTTTTCGGTAAAAAAACTGTTATTATGTATGTTTCTGCAGGTGTAGAAGCAAGCAGGGTGCTATCTTGTTGTAATCTCTTCATCCTTCTCTCTCTCCTCCATTCTTTTCTCCTTCTCTCCCCTTTTTTTTGCCCCACCTCTCTCTCTTTCGTGCTTCTTATTTTTTTCTTTTTAATTTCTGTCTCCATGTCCGTAACAATTGAAATAATCCGAAAGCAGTTTCTAATAAAGTTTATTTTATAAATGTCAAGCAGAGCTGTAAAGCTTTAGCTGCAAGGCTCCACTTGAGATAGTGAATCTGTTGGGCTTTTTCTTGGCACTCAGACAATAATTCTGAGCGCTACTCTGCCAGACAGGACATGGTTAAAAAAAAAAAAAACAAAGACAGAAAAATTCATGTGAGTCACTACTCATTATTGTGTGCATGATAGGGTCATAGCATCGGCACAGGGCCAGCATAGCCAGTCTGGTTTCAAATTCTCTGGTGACCTAATAAAACAAGTGAGTCTGTGCCAGAGTTCTAGGATCAGCTGCCACTACAGACAGGACTAAGATATCTCACCAGCATGACAGAGCCCATAGACTGCTGGAGATAGGCACCAGCTTCCCCGCGACCCACTATGGAATAAGCGGTAGAAAATACTGACTGACTGACTGACTGACCAACCACCAAGACCGCCTTGTGGAAGTTTAGTGCATGTTCTGAAGACTCTCCAAGATTGCCTCAGATTCCAACCCCATGTATATTTCCTGTTGCCTGTTTCTATAACACACCAGTGTCCTACATGTATGGTGGAGAAATTATTGGTATAAACTTATATCCTTATTAGTGGGGGTTACAGGTGGGTTATTCCCAAAGGGGGGTTTAATCTAATTTGTCTCCTTTGTTGTTAGAGTTTGCACCACCCAGGTGTCGTCAACCTGGAGTGCATGTTTGAGACACCGGAGCGAGTGTTTGTGGTGATGGAGAAGCTCCATGGAGACATGCTTGAGATGATCTTGTCCAGTGAGAAAGGTCGGTTGCCGGAGAGAATCACCAAGTTCCTCGTCACACAGGTAATTCTTTAGTTGCTACAATTTAAATTAACTATAATAATAAGCTCTAAATTACTAAACTAAACTCTATTGAATAAAAACAGTATTTTAAACTTTAGTATGATGGAATCCACGAATCAACCCCCCACCAGCCCCTTCTGGGTCTGGTTCTTGCTGTTGAGCCTGGCGAATACGATCTTTCAGGTCCCAGGAGAGGGCTCCAATGATGCAGGACTGCAGAATGATGGATTCTGGATGCTCAGTCCCCTCTTCTGGAGAGCATCTGGCTTGGTGTTTTTGAAACTGGGCGACAAGTGATGGAGATTTTTCGGCTTTGACATAGAACCGGTTTTCCAAAAAGGGTTGGAGGACCATCCCAACTTGTAGCTTGAAGGGTCTGAGGATCTTTAGAAAAAATGAGAATGTTGTTGAGGTACAGAAAGACAAAAATGTTGAAGAAATCTCTGACAGCATCATTGACAAGGGCTTGAAATACCGCGGGGGTGTTTGTGAGTCCGAAGGGCATGACTAAACACTCATAAAAACCCATAGGGGTCTTGAAAGCCATCGTCCTTTCGTCCCCTTCTCGGATGTAGACAAGGTGGTAAGCGTTGCGAAGGTCAAGCTTAGTGAATGTGGTAGCTCCTGACTAACTAGCTAACGGATTCAAAAGCTGAGGCTAGTAAGGGCAGAGAGAACTTGTTTTTTATGGGTATTTGGTGTAACCCTATGTAATCGATGCAGGGCCTGAGGATCTTATCCTTCTCAACAAAACAAACCCTGCCCCAACAGGAGAGGATGATGGCCGAATTATACCTGCTTTGAGTGATTCGTAGTATTGTTCCACTGACACACGTTCGGAGTTGGAGATGCACAATTGACTATAGAGCAACGGGGTACCTAGAAGGAGATCAATACAACAATAATTAAGGGCAATGAGGAGGAAATGATGGTGGTATATCCTTGCTGAAAACTTTCTGAAGGTCATGATAATCAGATGGAACATTAGAAAGATCTGGAGGATGCTCAGAGTTTCCAGGGTTGGTGTGACTATAGCTGAATGAAGACAGGAACTAAGACGAAAGGAACTCCATGATTCGGTGCGGGATTCAGCCCAATTTATTTGTGGATTGTGGGCCTTTAACCAAGGATGACATAAAATAAAATGAGCTTCTTTACTGGGGAAGATGAAAAACAAATGAATTCATGATGATTACTGGAGGTAATAAAACAGAGTGGCTGAGTTTGTTGGCTGATGGTTTCTTAAAAGCTACCGTCCAAGGCAAAAACACGAATAGGTGAGGGAAGGTCCTGAACAGGTAAATGTAATTCTTGTACTAGGGCAGGGGTAACTAGGTTCTGTTTGGAGCTGGGGTCTAAAAGGGCTAGAACCGGATGTTGCTCTTGGTTGAAAAAGATGGGGGACTGTAAATGAAAGCGAGCATATTCAGGGTGTTGAATCGTGCCTGCCAGTACCAGGATGCCCTGTTGGGTAAGGGCCATCCGTAATTGTGCCACAGGGTCAGATCGGTCAGATTGTTCTGTCATAATGGCAAACCAGGTGACTCTATAACAGGCATGACTCTATATGACTCTATAACGACTTGGGTTAAACAGGTTTATTGAAACACAACATAATTCTGTGGAGTAATCCGGGGGTCCAGGTTCTTCAGATTGGTACACTGAGAAAGAGAGATGAGTGAGTATGGATGACAGGAGTGAACGAGAAGCTTGAACTGATGGTAAGAATGCTCCCTGATGAGCCTTGATGAACTGCAGCAGTACATCTGTGAGTTATTAGAAAATGTGTGCAAATTGCACTATTGTAGACTTGTATTAATCCTTCATTTATTAATACAATCTGGTTTGTGAAGCCAATTAAAAAATAAAGCAAATACGTAGAGATAAACAGTTGATACCGCAATGCTTCATAAGTTCCTCCACAGTGTTTTAATTTGTCATGTGATTCTAATGTACTCTGACAAGTGCTATTGTGCTTTATCTTTAGATTCTAGTGGCTCTGCGTAATCTCCACTTCAAGAATATCGTCCACTGTGATCTGAAGCCTGAAAATGTGCTGCTGGCCTCTGCAGACTCTTTTCCACAGGTACTGTGTATATACAGTATATATGTACATATTGTACATATATGTACATATTGCATGAGTGTAAGTTATGCTTAGGCTCCATTTGTCTTTAATTACCTTAGTTAAATTGTATAAAACAAGTAACAGATAAATAGTGGACTGTATTAAAGTTTTACAATATTAATATAAATGATGATGGGGAAAATATATAAAGGGAAAATAATAATGCAAATCCACTGTCTATATTTTACAAGTTCGAGGATGGATATTGCTTGATAATATAGTACAATCAAAGTGTAAGCTTCTAAGCATTTTTAGTTTTAGTAGAAGTCTTTAGGTACTGTCTGCATGTTTCTCAAGAAACTAGTCCTGCTTTTTAGTTTTCCCAATTAAAGAACTCATCACTGCAAAAGGTAGAGAGAAAATGCTTCCTGTGCTCTTTGGCCGAATGCCTGTATTTTACAATAACTTTATTACAATAACTCCAGCAAACATTTCTAAAACCTCACAATACTCCAATCACCCCCACTCTACACAAACTTACAAAATGGACCCATGCCAGAAAAACCAATCAAGGAGTGATCAAACATCCAGCCAGAATTATGGTGAAAGCTTCTTGGTGGCTTTAAGTCTGACAAAATTATTGGTTGAGATGCATAATTAAAAGCCCAAAATTAATATTTAATCCCATGGTGAATGTATGTAATCTTGTCCAGATCACCTGGTTACATTTAAAGCAACACGTGCCAATGTGCTCTGAGAAGAGGGACTGGATGCACTCATCATGCCCAATCACTTGTCAGAGGGAAAGACAATTGCTGAGCAGTGGGATCCTGTTAGACAACCCTAATCTCCTTGTCCTGCTGTAGGTAAAGCTTTGTGACTTTGGGTTTGCCCGGATTATTGGGGAGAAGTCATTTCGACGCTCAGTGGTTGGCACACCAGCATACCTTGCTCCTGAAGTCCTGAGAAACAAAGGTTACAACCGTTCTCTGGACATGTGGTCAGTGGGAGTCATCATCTATGTCAGGTAGAGCGTCAGAGAAATGACAAATCTTTGTTTTAGTAGATCACACTTGTTGCTGTTTGGAGTCCTTGTGCTTTTAAGTTTCTTTATTCTCTTTTCTTCTTTTATGTTAGGTTTGTAAAAGTGGAAATTTGAAATTGATCTAATGTAAACGGCATATTTACTGAAAGAAAGTATTTGTCATCATAGATATATTTTATCTTGTCACTATATTGTGTATCTGCAGTCTCAGTGGGACATTCCCTTTCAATGAAGATGAAGATATTAATGATCAAATCCAGAATGCGGCCTTCATGTATCCTCCCCACCCATGGAAGAAAATCTCCCAGGAAGGTATGTGATTCTACAGACACTCTTTAGTGGTATAGGTAGAGGCAAAAAAAGAGAGAATTAAATTGCTTAAATATATAGCTAGATATAGAGATATCTATCTATATATATATAGATATCTACATATATAGATATCTATATATAGATATAGATATCTATATATAGATATATATAGATATCTCTCTACACATATATATATCTATATATATATATATATATATATATAGATATCTATACATATATATATATATAGATTTATGTATATATCTATATAGATTTATGCATATATCTCTATATACACTACAGACCAAAAGTTTGGACACACCTTCTCATTCAAAGAGTTTTCATTATTTTCATGACTATGAATATTGTAGCTTCACACTGAAGGCATCAAAACTATGAATTAGCACATGTGGAATCATATACTGAACAAAAAAGTGTGAAACAACTTAAAATATGTCTTATATTCTAGGTTCTTCAAAGTAGCCACCTTTTGCTTTGATTACTGCTCCGCACACTCTTGGCATTCTGTTGATGAGCTTCAAGAGGTAGTCACCTGAAATGGTTTTCACTTCACAGGTGTGCCCTATCAGGTTTAATAAGTGGTATTTCAAGCCTCATAAATGGGGTTGGGACCATCAGTTGTGTTGTGCAGGAGGTGGATATGGTACACAGCTGATAGTCCCACTGAATAGACTGTTAGAATTTGTATTGTGGCAAGAAAAAAGCAGCTAAGTAAAGAAAAACGAGTGGCCATCATTACTTTAAGAAATGAAGGTCAGTCAGTCCGAACAATTGGGGAAACTTTGAAAGTGTCCCCAAGTGCAGTCGCAAAAACCATCAAGCGCTACAAAGAACCTGGCTTACATGAGGACCACCCCAGGAAAGGAAGACCAAGAGTCACCTCTGCTGCGGACGATAGTTCATCCGAGTTGTCCCAGCCTCAGAAATTTTGCAGGTTTAACAGCAGCTCAGATTAGAGAACAGGTCAATGCCACACAGAGTTCTAGCAGCAGACACATCTCTAGAACAACTGTTAAGAGGAAGACTGTGTGAATCAGGCCTTGATGGTAAAATAGCTGCTAGGAAACCACTGCTGAGGTACAGGCAACCGAGCAGAAGAGACTTTTTTGGGCTAAAGAACACACAGGAATGGACATTAGAAGACCAGTGGAAAATCTGTGCTTTGTCCTGATGAGTCCAGTTTTGAGATCTTTGGTTCCAACCACCGTGTCTTGTGAGGCGCAGAAGAGGTGAACGGATGGACTCTACATGCCTGGTTCCCACCGTGAAGCATGGGAGGAGGAGGTGTGATATGGTGTGGGGGTGCTTTGCTGGTGACACTGTTTGGGGTTTATTCAAAATTGAAGGCATACTGAACCAGCATGGCTACCACAGCATCTTGCAGCGGCATGCTATTGCCATCCTGTTTTGCGTTTAGTTGGACCATCATTTATTTTTCAACAGGACAATGACCCCAAAACCACACCTCCAGGCTGTGTAAGGCTATTTTGACCAAGAAGGAGAGTGATGGGGTTGCTGTCCCCAGATGACCTGGCCTTCCACAGTCACCGACCTGAACCCAGTCGAGATGGTTTTTGGGGGTGAGCTGGACCGCAGAGTGGAAGGCAAAAGGGCCAACAAGGTGCTAAGGCCATCTCTGGGAAACTCCTTCAAGACTGTTGGAGGTAAAACCTTCAGGTGACTACCTCTTGAAGCTCATCAACAGAATGCCAAGGAGTGTGCGGAGCAGTAATCAAAGCAAAAGGGTGGCTAATTTGAAGAACCTAGAATATAAGACATATTTTCAGTTGTTTTACACTTTTTGTTGTTCATAATTAATTCCACATGTGTTATTTCATAGTTTTGTATGCCTTCAGTGTGCAGCTACAGATTCTTTCCAGTCATGAAATAATACAGAAAAGTTCTTTGAATGAGGTGTGGTCCAATACTTTTGGTCTGTACTGTAATTATATACTATATATATTATATATATATATAATATATATATTATCATATAATATACTAAGGATATATATTATATAAGTTACACTCAGATCAATCGAGGAAATTAACTTTATGTGAATATACAGTTATTCTATAACTGAAAGAAGCCAATACAAAATGGGAAAACAGATTCAAATAAACAAAGTTGAAGATAACCAAGTAATTTTCACCAACGTATTAACATATGCAATGAGAGAACTCCAGCACAAATGGTAAATCACCAAATCATGAATACGAAAGAGAATATTTAAGTTGTTGAAGCTCAAAAGTGGATTTAATTTTCATTTTTAAATTGATAATTAAGATGTCATTATGGATGCAGCCACTGTAAAATAAAAGTACACATATAAAGATTGTTTGACAAAAAAATCTAACTGAAAAAAATATGAAATGAAAAAATAACAGAGCACAAAAGCAACCATAACCCAACATACTTACCTCCTTCATACCATCATTGGTTTAATCTGACCCAAGTGCATAATTAATTAATTCAGTTTATTTATATAGCGCCAATTCACAACGCATGTCGTCTCAAGGCACTTCACAAAAGTCAGGTACATACATTACAATTAATCCAAATCATTGAACAGTGCAGTCAGATTCTGTTATTTATTCAAATTGGATAAAAAGTTTTGTCTATCTAAGGAAACCCAGCAGATTGCATCCAGTCAGTGACTTGCAGCATTCCACCCTCCTGGATGAGCATGTAGAGACAGTGGACAGTCACTGCGTTGACTTTGCAGCAATCCCTCATACTGAGCATGCATGTAGCGACAGTGGAGAGGAAAACTCCCTTTAACAGGAAGAAACCTCCAGCAGAACCAGGCTCAGTGTGAGCGGCCATCTGCCACGACCGACTGGGGTTAGAGAGAACAGAGCAGAGACCAAGAGAACAAGAAGCACTGATCCAGGAGTACTTTCTATTGGAAAGGAAAAAGGTAAATGTTTAATGGATGTAGCTCTTTAGTCGTTTCACCTAGAAAGAAAGAACAGATAAACTCTGAGCCAGTTTTCAATGTTAGAGTCTGAGGAGAGCACATAGAGTTAGTTGCAGTAAAAAGCTCTGTCAGTAGCTATGTCTAGGAGAGAGAAAGGTTAAAAACACTGAAAAGACAGGGCCATGTGGATCATCGGTAGAGGTGAGCACAAGTTGTTGCCAGCAGAAGCTCGGACGATGCCCCTCTCCAGAACAGTTGTCACAGGTAGACACAGAGTCAGGCCAGGTGTAGCTTCTAGGAAGAGAGAAGAGAGAGAACAAAGTTAAAGCTGAAATAACAGCAAATAATACAAATTGAAGAGTAAGTGTGAGAAAGTAGCGAGAGGGTGAAGTGTCCATTATGGTCCTCCAGCAGCCTAAGCCTATAGCAGCATAACTACAGAGATAGCTCAGGATAACCTAAGCCACTCTAGAACTATAAGCTTTATCAAAAAGGAAAGTGTGTAAGCCTAGCCTTAAAAGTAGACAGGGTGTCTGCCTCACGGACTAAAACTGGGAGCTGGTTCCACAGGAGAGGAGCCTGATAACTAAAGGATCTGCCTCCCATTCTACTTCTAGAGACTTTAGGAACCACCAGTAAACCTGCAGTCTGAAAACGAAGTGCTCTGTTAGGAACATATGGAACAATTCAGCTCTCTGATGTATGATGGAGCTAAATTCATTAAGGCTTTATATGTGAGGAGGAGAATTTTAAATTCTATTCTGGATTTAACAGGGAGCCAATGAAGGGAAGCTAAAGTAGGGAAATTGGATCTCTCTTTTTAATTTTTCTCAGAACTCTTGCTGCAGCATTTTGAATCAGCTGAAGGCTTTTAACTGCATTTTGTGGACATCCTGATAGTAAGAGATTACAATAGTCCAGCCTTGAAGTAACAAATGCATGGACTAGTTTTTCAGCATCATTCCTGGACAGGATATTTCTAATTTTGGCAATGTTCCGGAGATGAAAGAAGGAAATCCTGGAAACCTGTTTAATATGGGATTTAAATGACATGTCCTGGTCAAAAATAACACCAAGTTTTTTTACTTTATTACCGGAGGTCAATTTAATGCCATCCAAGTGATTGACTAAGCAGTTTCTTTTTTAAAGACTCCGTCCAAAGACGACAACTACTGGTCTTGTCTGAATTTTAGAAGCAGAAAATTTAAAGTCCCCATCCAAGTTTTTTATGTCTTCAAGACATGCTTGTAGTCTATCTAACTGGTTTGGCTCATCAGGATTTATTGGATAAGTCAAGCTGAGTGTCATCAGCGTAACAGTGAAAATTTATTCTATGCTGCCTGATAATTTTACCTATTGGAAGCAATATATATAGTAAAGAGAATTGGCCCAAGTAACTGAACCCTGTGGGGTACTCCACAATTTACCCCTGGAGTTTAAAGATGATTTATCATTTTACAATGGACAAACTGGAATCTGTCAGACAAATAAGATTTAAACCAGCCTAGTGCTGTTCCCCCTGATCCCTACAGCATATTCCCAGCCTTTCTAAGAGAATATTATGATCGGACTGTATCAAATGCAGCACTGAGATCTAACAGGAACCAGTACAGACACAAGTCCATTATCTGAGGCAATAAGAATATCATTAGTGAATTCAGCAGAGCTGTTTTCAGTGCTATGATGAGCTCTGAACCTTGACTGAAACTCTCAAAAACAGTGCATTGCTGTGTAAATGCTCACACATTTGATTAGCAACTATTTTCTTCAAGAATTTAGATAAGAACGGAAGATGGATATCGGTCTGTAATTTATTAAGTCATCTCGATCAAGCGAAGGTTTCTTAAGCAAAGGTTTAATTACAGCTACCTTAAAAGCTTGTGGTACATATCCATTTACTAAGGATAGATTAATCATATCTAAAATGGGGCTTATAATCAGAGGGAACACTTCCTTAAATAATTTGGTTGGGATTGGGTCTAACATACAAGTTGAAGGTTTAGATAAAGCTAATATTTCTAATAACTCAGGAAGCTCCACAGGATCAAAACAGTCCAAACACAGATAGAGAGCAATGTACAGGTGGATGGATCTTCAGGGTTTACAGGGAATTCTGTTTTGGCGCAGAGGAGAGGTAAGTAGTTTTTGTTTAAAGAATGACAAGATGGATAATGCTGTGATGGAGGAGGTCCAGATGGAGGTGAACAAATCTACAGAGACTGGCAGGTGGTGGTGAATGGTGACTTGGTAATGTAGTCCCTTATTGTTTTTCTTCCATTAATGGCGTTGGATTAAACGCGGAAGTGTTGGAGAGTAGACAGGCAGGTGAGCATGTGGGAAGTTGCTGAATGTTTTGAGCAGCTAATATCAGGAGGGCTTGAGGAGCGGTAAGGAGATTCACTCTAGGGTTCTTGAGAGGTTTTTTCCAATAATCAAAGGACGAGGAAGCAGAACACTGGAACGTAGGAACTTGAGCATGAACATGGAACTACTTCCTGTTAAAAGGAGGACAACTGGAATTAACATCAGAACTTGAGGAAAGAAACAACACGGCAGGCCTGATAACCATGCAGGAGAGCAAAAGGTTATGCTCCTCCTGATTAGTCTTGATGAGCTGCAGCTGTGGGGACACACCTGCCAGTCACACTATGGAAGAGGTGAGGAGAGACACATTAATGCCTCTTTTCCATTAACGGTTCCAACACCGCATGGCTCCACTCAGATCAATCGCATTGTGGTTTGTGCCCCTATTAACTCTATCTTATAGTTTCATGTACAAATATGCAAAGTAAAATAAACACTCATCGTAGCACTTCATCTCCTCCAGTGGTGATTTAAAACCACCACGGCTTTCGGTTTGACCCACTCCGGCCATTGTGGTCCTTAATACTTTTGTAACCGCTCTTGAAGTTTTTGTAGCGTTTCCCGGCAATGCAATGTGTGTTAAAATCCGTGGCTCGTCATTCTCTTCGCTACATCAGTGAACACTTTCTTTTGCCTCTGACATACTGGTTACCACTCTCATATCTAATCACCCAAAAACATTTCAGTTGTGCCCACACCGGATGGGACCTGCTGAAGAGCAGGCACTAAGAAAGACAATACTGGGCCAGAAATGGAAATGGTTTCAAAACGAGCTAAAAGAAGTGGAGTATTATTTTTCCTTCTGACGCCACACTGGATTTAGTAACACTGGGCTTAGAAAGATTTATCCCTCTAAGGACTGACGTTCCTCTATGCATACCAGTTCATCCTTGAATTTTTGAATGAGGACTTTCAGAAAGGCTCCTTTAAGAGCAGGTGAATTCAGCCTCAGTCATCTGCTAAGGTGCAAAATTCTATTGCTATTTCTGCTACAGATTTATTTCCCCGCCTGAGATTCCAGAGCTTCTTGGTCGATTCCTCTTCACTGACTTTTTTTGAAAATGTTTGTTTGAACTGTTAATAAACTATTTATAAGTGAACAAGTGGATTGTTTTTTTTGTTTGTGACCCCCTCCGCCCATCTGAGAGCATCTGAGAGCTTTATCCTGGAGTAAACAAGATCTTACTTGTGTCCTCAGGAAATTAATAGGGAGAGTGGCCGAACACCAAAGCGCAATGAAGCAGGAAGCCCCAACAGTTGTCAATTTCACCCAAAAGTGTTTGGGTGTCAGGAAGGCAGCCCTGGAAAGAGCAGACAGGGCAGAGTTAGAACGGAAGTCCAGAAGTCTGAAGTTGGATCTGTTTGGTTAATGTTACCAGAGCTTGGGCAACCCAACTATGCTGTTGAACCAGATTTTGGAGCAGGGAATCATGGTGACAGAGCAGAATACCTTGTTCAGTGAGGGCGGTACAAAGTTGCACCACAGGGTCTTGAGGGCCAGATTGTTCTGTCACGGTGTTTATTAGTGATACACTTGTGCTCCGAACAACTACGGAAAACGAGATGACTTAGACAGTTTATTGAAACAGAAGAGAAGAAACATGGTTGAGAAGAAACATGTTTCTTCCATGTTTGGAAGCTGGTTCCAGGATGGCACTGTGGAGGACAGGTAGATGATTATTGTATGAAGTGATGCTTGACAATTTGCAGTGATAATGGAAAGGAGCTGAGTCTTACTGTTGCCAGAGCAGAAGATGATCTAGGGAGAAGGGTGAGTATATCAACAGGGACTGAGGTTGGCAAGTTGTGGTGTGAAATGGATTGTTTATGGTGTTTGTTTTCTTGTTCCAGACAGAAGATGGAGGTGACGGCAAAGTGGTGGAGGGTGAACAGGCAGGTAAGTGATGATGGTTGTTCAGAAAGGTCCAAGCAGCACATCCGAGGAGGAGCAACCAGAGGAGCGGTGAGAAGATTTTTTGGTGGAGATCGAGGGGTGAGTTTGCCAGTGAACTCCAGGAAAACAGTGAGGCAGGGGATTGAAGACCAGGGGGAGGACTGTGAACAGGAGTACGGGTACCCTCTGGAAGGAGGACATCTTAGAAACATAAAGTAATAACACAACAGATTACCACTGTAAAATAGAACAATGTGGCATCTGCCTCAAAAGATCCACTCCTCTTTAAACTCCTCCTGATGGGCCTAAATGAGGTCCTGCTGCAAAGACACACGTGCCAGTCCCACCCTGCAAAGAAGAATGTAAGGCAGATGCTCTTGCTACAACTCTAAGTTGACTTAACTGTCTTTAGCAATTATACTAAACTTAAAATAATCAGTCAAGAGAAAGAAGTAAATTGTTGCCCCAACTTTAAGATAATTACATTAAGTTGACTTAATATTACATTTTACATTTTTAGTGACAAAGTCACATGGACTCATTGTAACAGGTATAAACAAATGTTCAGCTGGTTGGGTCGAAATGGAAATCTCACTTTTTAACTAATATTTCATAGTTATTAAGTCAACTCAGTTTTTTTATTATTTTTTATTTTTTTACTTTGTATGAATTTTTTACAACTTTAAAATATTAATTATTTGATCACAAATGATGTTGAAATAAAGTTTTATAAACAATATTTTAATTCAAGTTTGGACATTTTTCAAAATTCGTACAAAAATATAATGTTTTTCCGTCATACAAAATATATTTCAAACTTTAAAAAAATTCAGTTTTAAATATACTTTTCTTAATTTTCTAAAGAAGGAAAATCATGAGAAAAATCAACAAACCTAACAATAAAGGAGACAAATATAATTGTATTAACTATGGAAAAGCAAAAACATATCTGTTCTTAGGTTTTTCTAAAACACAAAACCTGTTAGACATTTTCAAGGTCTCTTTGAAATCTGTTTAAACAAGGTTGAAAATATTTAAGTAAGTAACAATAAATACAATAAATACACTTGCCATTGACAATTTAGTAACAATAATCCATGAGTAAACTACTACACTTTGGTTTCTGTATGACTAAGTGGTTTACCTAAGTCATGCTGTACCCACACCTCTTTAAGAAATTCTCAAAAGTGAAATGTTTAAAATGGATATCAAACTGAGCTGAACCTTTTATACAGTACATGCTGGTGTGTTTCATTTCAGTTTTTAGCAAGTCCATAACACTCCAGTTGATGAACACAGAAAATACACTATGAACAGGGTATCAGAATTTAATGTTGTCAGAGATTTAAGAACAGATCATTTACTTTTTTCATTAAAGGACAAACATTTAGCAGTATTTGATGCATATGAACTCAGTGTCGCTTCACTTGAAAAGTGTATTTTTCAGGGAATGGACCCTAGCAGAACATGAGTCGATTCCAATTCCCAAGAAAAGATGCTGGATTACTTCAAAAGTGTATTTTAGGTCCCTGGGATAGTTTAGGTTTAGCACATACATCAGTCCCATCAGTGTCATAAAAGTGCTGGGTAGATAACATAGATGACGAATCACAACATTCGCCTCAAGCACGTCAATAGTGTCACAGTAGGAGGATGGAAGTGGTTCACTCATGTCTTTTATAATGAGAAGGATCCCTACCAGCATTCCCTTGATGAGATCATCTTCACAGTCTGTTGGGTTCATGGAAAAAAAACAAAGGAGAACTTCCTGCTACCTGTATGACCCCTTCTCTTTTGCAATGGTTATAATCAGTCTGACAGAGAGAGGTACCCCCAATCCTTCTGGTTTTTACTATAACAGTGGCCACCAGTGGGCTCAAGATAGACAAACTTTATTAGTTTATTATTTTACTTAGTAACCCTACACATAGCCCATTCTAAAATGGCCAAACTCTCAGTACTCAGTAGTTTATTCTAACCTCCCCAACATTCCCGCCCCATTCCAAACCCTTTGTAAAGTGCCTTGAGACGACATGTGTTGTGAATTGGCACTATATAAAAAAACTGAATTGAACTATAGGTAAGCACAGTGAAGTAGAAAGAAGCAGAGTTAAACGATGCTTACAACTCCAGTAATATTTTTTAGGAATCCACAAAATAATGCAGACAAGGTATGCTAATAATACTACCAGAATGTCAATACAAATGATACAATACAAATGATACAATAACCTGGGAGAAAGACTAATTTATTCAAAACCAATTTAAAAGTTATTATAAATAACAGGAAAATTCTTAAAATACTGCACTATCACACTTCATATTCTTATGTCAGATATTTTGAGTGAATACACAATTCAAGTAATCGACAATTATGCTCCAACAAGGCTGGCATTATATTCTGTTAACCTATGTATATATGTTTGATTTTGATATTTTTCATAATAAGATAAGACAAAACTGCACTCAGTGGACATGGAGGACAACTTAACACCAGTTATAATGTATTTATTAAGGGCAAAGCGGAACCAGAGTCAAATTCCTTGTTTGTGTTTACAAAGTTGGTGAAATAAGCTGATTCTGATAGCATTCTGAATCAATGGTATGGATAATTAACATACAGGCCAAAGCTTGAGAACTGAGCGCATACACAAGAAGCAGAAGTCAGAACAGAGCGCGAGTGAGCGAGCAGAGCGACAGAGCCGAGCGCTACCACAGGGCATTCAGAGCAACAGTTTATCAGCGTTGAGCACGTGCCAGAACATTATTTAACAAGCGTGTGTGATATTTAAACGCACACACCACAAATAATTGCTTGTTTACATTGATATATGTGCTCACATCATTCTCAGAGCGTGCTCAGGTTTGTGGCACAAACATAACGCCACACAGTATTTGAGCAAAACTGGGGGAAAAGTAAGGTTGTTAAATCATCTCACAAGAATCCTGCACGAGTGCGACGCGCATGATCTGAGCCTTTATTCATTTTTGAGGATTTAAACTGTCTTTGTGTCTTTAGTGAATTCAATTCAGTTTATTTATATAGCACCAATTCACAACACATGTCGTCTCAAGGCACTTCAAAAAGTCAGGTACATACATTCCAATTAATCCTAACCATTCAACAGTGCAGTCAGATTCAGTTATTTATTCAAATTGGATAAAAAGTTTTTCTATCTAAGGAAACCCAGCAGATTGCATCGAGTCAGAGACTTGTAGCAGTCACTCCTCCTGGATGAGCATGTAGAGACAGTGGATAATCACTGGCATTGACTTTGCAGCAATCCCTCATACTGAGCATGCATGTAGCGACAGTGGAGAGGAAAAACAGGAAGAAACCTCCAGCAGAACCAGGCTCAGTGTGAGCGGCCATCTGCCACGACCGACTGGAGGTTTGAGAGTACAGAGCAGAAACACAAAGAGAACAAAGAAGCACTGATCCAGGAGTACTTTCTATGGGAAGGAAAAATAAATGTTAATGGATGTAGCTCCTTTAGTCATTTCACCTAGAAAGAAAGAACAGATAAACTCTGAGCCAGTTTTCAAGGTTAGAGTCTGAAAGAGAGCACATAGAGTTCGCCACAATAAAAGCTCATCCAGTAGCTATGTCTAGGAGAGAGAAAGGGTTAAACACTGAAAGACAGGGTCAAGTGGATCATCGGTAGAGGGTGAGCATTAGGTTGTTGCCAGCAGAAGCTTGGACGACGCCCCTCTCCAGAAAGGTGTCACAGGTAGACACAGAGTCAGGCCAGGTGTAGCTTCTAGGAAGAGAAAAGAAAGAACAAAGTTAAAAGCTGAAATAACAGCAAATAATGCAAAATTGGAGAGTAGTGTGAGAATGTAGCGAAGAGAGTGAAAGTGGTCATTATGTCCTCCAGCAGCCTAAGCCTAGAGCAGCATAACTACTGAGATAGCTCAGGATAACCTAAGCCACTCTACCTATAAGCTTTATCAAAAAGGGAAAGTTTTAAGCCTAGCCTTAAAAGTAGACAGGGTGTCTGCCTCACGGACTAAAACTGGGAGCTGGTTCCACAGGAGAAGAGCCTGATGACTAAAGGATCTGCCTCCCATTCTACTTCTTGAGACTCTAGGAACCACCAGTAAACCTGCAGTCTGAGAACAATGTGCTCTGTTAGGAACGTATGGAACAATCAGATCTCTGATGTATGATGGAGCTAAATCATTAAGGGCTTTATATGTGAGAAGGAGAATTTTAAATTATATTCTGGATTTAACAGGGAGCCAATGAAGGGAAACTAAAATAGGAGAAATATGATTTCTCTTTTTAATTTTCATCAGAACTCTTTCTGCAGCATTTTGAATTAGCCGAAGGCTTTTAACAGCATTTTGTGGACGTCCTGATAGTAAAGAATTACAATAGTCCAGCCTTGAAGTAACAAATGCATGGACTAGTTTTTCAGCATCACTCCTGGAGAGGATATTTCCAGTTTTGGCAATGTTCCGGAGGTGAAAGAAGGAAATCCTAGAAACCTGTTTAATATGGGATTTAAATGACATGTCCTGGTTAAAAAATAACACCAAGGTTTTTACTTCATTACTGGAGGTCAGTTTAATGCCATCCAGGCTAACTGATTGACTAAGCAGTTGCTTTTTTGAAGACTCCAGTCCAAAGATGACAACTTGTCTTTTGTCTGAATTTAGAAGCAGAAAATTTAAAGTAATCCAAGTTTTTATGTCTTCAAGACATGCTTGTAGTCTATCTAACTGGTTGGGTTCATCAGGATTTATGGATAAGTAAAGCTGAGTGTCATCAGCGTAACAGTGAAAATTTATTCTATGCTGCCTGATAATTTTACCTATTGGAAGCATATATATAGTGAAGAGAATTGGCCCAAGTACTGAACCCAGTGGTACTCCACAATTAACCCTGGAGTTTAAAGATGATTTATCATTTACATGAACAAACTGGAATCTGTCAGACAAATAAGATTTAAACCAGCCTAGCGCTGTTCCCCTGATCCCTGCAGCATATTCCAGCCTTTCTAAGAGAATATTGTGATCGACTGTATCAAATGCAGCACTGAGATCTAACAGAACCAGTACAGACACAAATCCATTATCTGAGGCAATAAGAATATCATTAGTGACTTTCAGCAGAGCTGTTTCAGTGCTATGATGAGCTCTGAAACCTGACTGAAACTCTTCAAACAGGTCATTGCTGTGTAAATGCTCACACATTTGATTAGCAACTATTTTCTCAAGAATTGTAGATAAGAATGGAAGATTGGATATAGGTCTGTAATTTTTCAAGTCATCTTGATCAAGCGAAGGTTTCTTTAGTAAAGGTTTAATTACAGCTACCTTAAAAGCCTGTGGTACATATCCATTTACTAAGGATTGATTAATCATATCTAAAATGGGGCTGGTAATCAGAGGGAACACTTCCTTAAATAATTTGGTTCGGATTGGGTCTAACATACAAGTTGAAGGTTTAGATGAAGCTAATATTTCTGATAACTCAGGAAGCTCCACAGGATCAAAACAGTCCAAACACAAATCAGGTTCTACAGTTATTTCCAATGTTGTCTCACTTGCTGAGGATGAAGTAATCATCTTCAGGAGTATGTCAAAGATTTTATTTTTAATAGAATCAATTTTATTTAAGAAGAATCACATAAAGTCATGACTGCTAAGAGCTAAGGGAATGGATGGCTCAACAGAGCTATGACTCTGTGTAAGTTTAGCAACTGTAGATGTCAAATATGGAAGCAAATGTGTCCCAATATTCATATTAAAATGTATTAATAAAATGCTTTTTCATTTTCAAAATGAAGCTGCATTTTTTGACTCATAAATAAAATTAAAAATAAATAATTCAAACTGCATTTTCATTTTCTTTTTTCAAGACTGCTCAATTTGTAAATTAATTAAAATTATAAATAAAATAACGTTTAACATTTCATTTTCAAAACATGTCCCAGCAAAAAGTGACCAAAATTCATTTTGAAATGTTAGATTTGAAAATTAAAATGTTTTAACAGAAACTCTTTTTCATTTTAAAGTCATAGCTGCATTTTTTGACTCATAAATGAAATTGCTAATAGATCTTTCAAACTGTTTTCATTCTTCTTCTTCAGTCTTCTTCAAAGCTGCTCATCGTGTGACACAACTAAAGAAAAAACTAAGAGGAAAATGCTTTTTTGTTTTCATGCCCGTGACCGCAAAAAGTGTTCCATAAATCATTTTGACTTCGCAATTCCAAGCGGCGCAAGAGAGTGACGTCAGTGGCAACTCTTCTTCTCCCGCCCCAGACCGCACCATTATGCATCTTGTACATTAGGGAGCAGTGTGCATTGCTCTCGAGACAAAATGAGAGCGCGAAGATTGTCTTCCAAATCTGTACCAGAGCTGCTAAGGGAAGCCGCAGCTGCCCTGGAACGGCAACAAAATCTAAACCGCAGTTTCAGTCCTGCACGTTTAGACCTGCAGTTCTAGACCACTTGTTTTTGTGACCGTGCCATCTACTGGATGACTGTGAAACTCCCTGCACATTCAGAAACGCAGTTCTAGACCGCTTGTTTTCCTGACTGAAATAAAAATTTGCCATTTTTTTTCACAAAAATAAATATAAAGAATTTCCCTTTGGGTGTCAATAGGCTACATCTGATTTCAATTTAGCCTGAGGTATCTTTCAGCAACAGCTAATTAAAGCACTGATTGTAATAATTTAGAGATTTAATGCACCCCGATACCAAACGATTTGAAAGTTTATTACATTAAACTACTAAATTGTAATAAATGTTTTATGCTTACACAGAAATATGTATTATGTAACAATGTATACATAAAAATATTCACGTGCTTTAGCTGATAGCAGGAAAGTCAAGTCGTGAGAAACGTGAGACATTCAGCAATAATACATGTATACACATCTATTATAATACATGTATACACATCTATTACATGTAGTCACATCCACAGCTAATACAAGTCCTGATTAACTTTGTGTTATAATAACATCATCACTTCATGAAATTCAAACATGACTTCAGACGTATGTCCCTGATGGATTCAGAGGGAGGTGATGCAGAGATTGAGCAATCTCAGGTCATCTGCTTCATGGCATCTTGATGGATCAGAACATAGTGGTGGACGGCTCCTCTCTGTTCAATCCTTCATTCCTGCAGCCATCAGGCTTCTCTTTCCAAACCAAAATGTCAATGAAGTTTGTTGGGTGCCTCAAAACTTTGAATACATTAGCTTAAAACTGAACTTTAACAATTTCTGGTCTGCTTACTTGTTTATGCCCAGCTGCTGTTCAGACCCAACTGTGTGTGATTAAATAAAGTTGAGCTGCAAAAGGGACATTGAAAGTTTGTGCAGCACGTCCTGCATCTGTCCAATATGGGCAAGGTTTTTCCGTTCTGGACAGTTATATGCAACTGAAAAAGAGAGAGCCTAGTTAGTCGAAGTTAATATTTTTCTAAAACACATTCTCAAAATATAGGTAACAGAGTGATATCAATTTAAATAGTTTAAAACATACATAGTAACATAAATATTGACTGAAATAATAACCTTTGGCCGTCTCTCAATGAACCTCTGGGAAGCTCTTTCAAGGCTCTTTCGAAAACCATTTCAGGTGACCACATCATGAAGCTCATGGTGAGAATACCAAAAGATCAAATCAGTAGGGGCAGCTGTGGCTCAGGTTGTAAGAGTTCGTCATGTAACCGGTGGGTTGCCCGCTCGAACCCCCTTTCCACCTGTCTCAGTAGTTGGGTCCCTGAGCAAGACCTTTAGCCCCAGAAAGCTCCCCGGGCGCCGCACAGTGGCAGCCTACTACTCCCTAAAGTGATGAGTGATGATTATTAATCAAAGCAAAGGGTGGCTATTTTAAAGAATCTAAAATATAAAAATGTTTATAGAGTTACCTTACACTTTTTGTTTACTATATAATTCCATATGTGTTCATTCACAGTTTTGTTGCCTGTGGTGAGAATTTCCAATGTAAATAGTCATGAAAATAAAGAGACCCATTAAGTGAGAAAGGGTATCTAAAACTTTTGACTGGTAATGTGTGTGTGTGTGTGTGTGTTCCTGTCTTGGCATCACAGTGAGAACCATTTTCCTGATTTCACCATCAAATTGAGGACTGTTTGTACCAAAGTGAGGACATTTTGCTGGTCCTCAGGACCTATTTTGCTAATGGTTAGGTTTAGGACTAAGGTGTGAATTGAGTTTAGGTTGAGGTTAGGGTTAGGCATGCACTGGTAATGGTTAGGTTTAGGGTTATTGTCAGGGTTAGGGCATAGAAAGGGTTGAAAATGACTGAAAATCAATGGAAGTCAATGGGAGTCAACACATGGTCCTCACTACATATAGCAAAACAAGAGTGTGTGTGTGTGTATATATATATATATATATACACACACAAACAACAATAGTTTGACGGTAATTTCATTTATGAGTCAAAAAAATGCAGCTATGACTTTAAAATGAAAAGGCATTTCTGTTAAAACATTTTAATCTTGAAATTTGACATTTCAAAATGAATTTTGGTCACTTTTTGCTGGGACATGTTTTGAAAATGAAATCTTAAACGTCATTTTATTTATCATTTTAAATAATTTACAAATTGAGCAGTATTGGAGAAGAAAATGAAAATGCAGTTTGAATGATTTATTTTTAATTTTATGAGTCAAAAAATGCAGCTTCATTTTGAAAAGGAAAAAGCATTTTGTTAATAAATTTTAATATGAACATTGGGACACATTTGCTTCCATAGTAAAATACATTCAAATTGTAATTCTATTTGCTGTCATTCATTTTCTTTCCTTAACTATATATATTTTCTCTATCCGTCTTTCCAAGTCTTTTTCTGTCTCTGTCACAAGCAGGAAGTGTAGCGAGCCGACTGCAGAGCTAGAGGAAAGCGGGGGAGTGGGAAACGGGCAGGGGGCGAGCGGGATACGAGGGATTACCATGATGCAAAACTCCAGTCTACGGAAAAATAACATGTTTTAATATTTTTAGAGTTTTACAAATATATCGTAAACGCTTATTAAATGTTTAGGCAGAAAATAGATATGTTTGCGGGGGGGAAAGGAGCCTAAAAAAGCTAGCTACCTCTCTTAAAAAATCAACATAAATATAGTATGAAGTATGGAATTAAAAGAAGTTAGACAACCGTTCAAAACAAAAACCTGGTTGAAAGAAATCCTAAAAAGTATGGAATTAAAGACTACTTACTCTGGAAGGATGAGAGTTCCGGCAAGAAAGAAGATGGCAGTGAATTGTTCTGAAATTTTTCTGAAGAGTGTACCATGTGACCATGATGTTCCGTGGTGGCGCATGCGTGTTCTGTGGATCACATCTATAACTAGTTTTCTTTAATATGCAGAACTTCATCAGCTAAGCTGACAAAAATCCATAATTGTTTATTACAGTGATATGAACATGAAAATGAACAAAGATTTGAAATTTCACTACACATTTATATTCGTTATAGCAACTCATTATCTCATATGGCATTGCCAGTTACAGTGACGAGTATGTGGACTAGCCAAAAATATATTACAATCATACCCATGGACATAACTTGCAGCTAACTACACTGCTCAAAAAAATAAAGGAAACACTCAAATAAAACATCCTAGATCTGAATGAATGAAATATTCTCATTGAATACTTTGTTCTGTACAAAGCTGAATGTGCTGACAACAAAATCACACAAAAATCATCAATGGAAATCTAATTTATTAACGAATGGAGGCCTGGATTTGGAGTCACACACAAAATGAAAGTGGAAAAACACACTACAGGCTGATCCAACTTTGATGTAATGTCCTTAAAACAAGTCAAAATGAGGCTCAGTATTGTGTGTGGCCTCCACATGCCTGTAAGACCTCCCTACAACGACTGGGCATGCTCCTGATGAGACGGAGGATGGTCTCCTGAGGGATCTCCTCCCAGACCTGGACTAAAGCATCCGCCAACTCCTGGACAGTCTGTGGTGCAACGTGACGTTGGTGGATGGAGCGAGACATGATGTCCCAGATGTGCTCAATCGGATTCAGGTCTGGGGAACGGGCGTGCCAGTCCATAGCTTCAATGTCTTCATCTTGCAGGTACTGCTGACACACTCCAGCCACATGAGGTCTAGCTTTGTCCTGCATTAGGAGGAACCCAGGGCCAACCGCACCAGCATATGGTCTCACAAGGGGTCTGAGGATCTCATCTCGGTACCTAATGGCAGTCAAGCTACCTCTGGGGAGCACATGGCCGTGCGGCCCTCCAAAGAAATGCCACCCCACACCATTACTGACCCACTGCCAAACCGGTCATGCTGAAAGATGTTGCAGGCAGCAGATCGCTCTCCATGGTGTCTCCAGACTCTGTCACGTCTGTCACATGTGCTCAGTGTGAACCTGCTTTCATTTGTGAAGAGCACAGGGTGCCAGTGGCGAATTTGCCAATCCTGGTGGTCTCTGGCAAATGCCAAACGTCCTGCACGGTGTTGGGCTGTGAGCACAACCCCCATTTATGGACGTCGGGCCCTCATACCATCCTCATGGAGTCGGTTTCTAACCATTTGTGCAGACACATGCACATTTGTGGCCTGCTGGAGGTAATTTTGCAGGGCTCTGACAGTGCTCCTCCTGTTCCTCCTTGCACAAAGGCGGAGGTAGCGGTCCTGCTGCTGGGTTGTTGCCCTCCTACGGCCTCCTCCACGTCTCCTGGTGTACTGGTCTGTCTCCTGCTAGCGCCTCCAGGCTCTGGACACAGAGCCTGGAGGAAACAGCAAACCTTCTTGCCACAGCTCGCATTGATGTGCCATCCTGGATGAGCTGCACTACCTGAGCCACTTGTGAGGGTTGTAGAGTCTGTCTCATGCTATCACGAGTGTGAAAGCACCACCAACATTCAAAAGTGACCAAAACATCAGCCAGAAAGCATAGGTACTGAGAAGTGGTCTGTGGTCCCCACCTGCAAAACCACTCCTTTATTGAGTGTG
This sequence comes from Crenichthys baileyi, assembly GCA_036173005.1. Taxonomy (NCBI): domain Eukaryota; kingdom Metazoa; phylum Chordata; class Actinopteri; order Cyprinodontiformes; family Goodeidae; genus Crenichthys; species Crenichthys baileyi. Next base: position 550,551 of record JAHHUM010002598.1, on the reverse strand, counting down.
TCTTGCTAATTGCCAAAGATTTCCCCCTGTTGTCTATTGCATTTACACAACAGTATGTGAAATTGATTGTCAATCAGTGTTGCTTCCTAAGTGGACAGTTTGATGTCACAGAAGTTTGATTTACTTGGAGTTATATTGTGTTGTTTAAGTGTTCCCTTTATTTTTTTGAGCAGTGTATTTAACCCCTTCGTTACTTCACTCCTCACCCTATTGTTTGATATCTCTAAATGTCTCTAAAGTCTGCTAGAGCCATTATTGGCAGCAGAGTTACTCATGTTGATGTCTCTACATGTGTCCGCACTGTGTGTTTACTGAAATTGTCAAGTTGACAATGAGACTGTTTTATCAGTGACTCACTCACTCCCTAGCCAGAAACCTGAAGCAGTTTTCTATCCACCTCTTCATCTTGCCAAAGTGACTTAAGGTGCTGTTTAGAAATAAATGCAGACATGCTCTAGCAGATTAAATGTCAGAATAAAGTCTTTCAACAGATCTGCATATCTAAATATCAGGTTAAAGGAAGGTTCCTGCCCACACAACATTCCAGTTTGTAGACGGAAAAAAAAAGCTTATCATTTGACTTAATTAACTCAAAGAAACTTTAGACCAAAGCTGCTGTCATACTGTTTCCTACATATTCTGGTGTTTTAAACGTATGTTGAGGATCATCTAATCTTAACAAAACCTTGCATTTCCACTTGCTTTCTAACTTTGTCTGTGGTCTCTGTCTGCCTATAATGAGGAAGAAGTCAAAAATCTTCCCCTGTTCCCATGTCTTGTTGAGACCCTAAAATCATACAATATCACTCTCCTGTGCTTTTAAGTTATCCGTTGGTTTTTATTTTCTACAGTAATCTCACAGTTCTCATAACCATTAGGGTTAAAAAAATAACCTTCCTGAGCTGCTTTATGCTTTGCTCCTCTCCAGCATCCATAACATGTCCATTTGAAATCGTCAGGGATTTATTCTGGGCATTAGTTTCAGTGCCTTGATAAATTAAATCAGTTTCTCATGAGAGTAAATAACACAAAAACAGTCAGAAGAAATCATGTAAGCATCAAATTCAAACGGAAAACTTAAGTTTCTTGCAAGAAAAATATGTATTTTAATATATATTTGTTTTGTTTTCATTGAAAATTTTAGTGGTGACTTTAAAATAGCAAATAAAGAACATCATTCATGTTATTTACAATTCATAACAATTATTCAAAGAAAATATTAAATAAATAATGGCAGAAAGAATCACAAACACCTATAGAAAGTTGCAGTAAAACTCTGTTTAAGCATTGCATTGGATGAACCATTCCTTGATAATGTCCATGGATATGGAGGACCGATCCTGACAAAATTAAAAATAAAAGCAGAAATATATATATTTTCTTTTTCCTTTTCCTCAGACATGCGTTTTCATCAAGAAATGTATATATTTTATTTTTCCTTTTCCTTACACATGCCTTTGTTCTTTTTACATTTCCTCATCTCTCTTTTTCCTTTACCGTATGCATTTCTCCTTCATTATGTAAATGAGGAGGGCTGCCTTCTTCTCTCCAGCTCCTGTACTATTGGTCAATAAACAGGAAGGAGGAGGATCTATGTGCAGGCCGAGGGTGTGCCCCAATTCAGGGGCTGGATCTTTCAAGTCCGTACTTGTTGGGCGACTACGTCACAGCGCAGCGCGGAAGGTCTGTCAAATGCGGCCGACAAATGTGTCCTTCTTTTGCCCGATTTGAAGGATGGGTTGTGAGTATCCTTCGAGGCCCATCTTTTCCCATGATTCATTGCGGGTCGAAGCGGTTTGGTCAAGCAGGGGCAGCCATGGCGGACCACAGTGGCAAAAGCTGTGAGTAAACTGTGAAAAATGACACTTTCTGTTACACAAATAAACTTTTACAATGTTTTTAGTGCGGGAATATAACTGTGTAGACGTGAAAAATCTGCTTGATTTATCAAGACATCGCTTAATTTCAAACGTGCTCCGACGTGTTTGGAGTTTTCCGATCCCGCTTAAGACAAAGTTAAAAAGATAGGAGTTTTTGAAACTGGACAGAAACTGACGGCAAAGAATGTTGTTATTGTACATCTGCTCCTTTGTCCCTAAACAACAAAAACAAAAAAAAAAAACATCTTGCTTAATATCAATGTAAAAAAAAGCCTTTTTTAAATTTTACGTTTGTCTTAATTTGCAGAACATATTAAAATATTTCTATGCAAATGCCTAAAACAAGCTCTTTCAAACTTTTCACTTCTTTACTGAGATTTGCTTGCATTTGAAAGTGTATTTCTCTTAAGCTGTACCTGGAATCACGAATTATAATGCTAGCTGAATTATAAATATACTTTTAAAAACACATATAGCACATTTCTTCATCAAAAATGAATATTTAAAAGCTTATTTATTCTCAATCACACTCTCCAGTGATACGGTAGTATTACATAAAATTGTCCCTTTATTCAGGTTAACTTTAATATCACCTGTAATGTCAAATCGACTTACATGAACAAATGACACAATACATTAAAATAATACTACACAAACTGTTAGAAATCACTTGTGTTTAACGTTCACTGTGATGACTGCCAGCGGGAGCTCAGTGCCGAGAGTCCGGTCAGATCTCTCCGGGGCTAGCTTGCTGGCGAGGCAAGCCGGCAGTTACTACGGCGGGATTGGAAAACTCCAAACACGTCGGAGCACGTTTGAAATTAAGCGATGTCTTGATAAATCAAGCAGATTTTTCACGTCTACACAGTTATATTCCCGCACTAAAAACATTGTAAAAGTTTATTTGTGTCACAGAAAGTGTAATTTTTCACAGTTTACTCACAACGTTTGCCACTGTGGTCCGCCATGGCTGCCCCTGTTTGACCAAACCGCTTCGACCCGCAATGAATCATGGGAAAAGATGGGCCTCGAAGGATACTCACAACCCATCCTTCAAAATGGGCAAAAGAAGGACACATTTGTCGGCCGCAATTGACAGACTTTCCGAGCCGCGCTGTGACGTAATCGGCCCACAAGTACGGACTTGGAAGGATCCAGCCCCTGAATTGGGACACATCCTCGGCCTGCACATAGATCCTCCTCCTTCCTGTTTATTGACCAATAGTACAGGAGCTGGAGAGAAGAAGGCAGCCCTCCTCATTTGCATAATGAAGGAGAAATGCATACGGTAAAGGAAAAAGAGAGATGAGGAAATGTAAAAAGAACAAAGCAATGTGTAAGGAAAAGGAAAAAGAAAATATATACATTTCTTGATGAAAACGCATGTCTAAGGAAAGGAAAAGAAAACATATACATTTCTTGATGAAAATGCATGTCTAAGGAAAAGGAAAAACTAAATATATATATTTCTTCTTTTATTTTTAATTTTGTCAGGATCGGTCCTCCATACATGAATGCCAGACTTCACAAATAAAAGGTTCTGCAAGGATTTCTCAGCAGTCTGGAAAATTAAGGTTAAAAATTGTAATACTATTACATGGCAGGCATGCAGTTTATAATGTACAATGTAATGTTTAATAATGTAATGCAAACACTGAAAGACTTAGGCTCAAAAAATAGTCTGCTCAGTTCCTTCTGTGACACAGCATCTCTGTCGCATATCCAGTCCGGTCTGTGATCCAGTTGAGCACCAGAGTATTTATACTTCTTCACTTCTTCTAGCAGATGAAAAGCTGTTAGACATATTATGGTTTCTTCTGAAATCTACAATCATCTCCTTTGTTTTGCTCACATCTCTGATACATCTAACAAGGCTTACAGAGTGAAAAGTAATAGTGAGAGCACAGTCCCCCGTGCTCTGTCTGTGCTGCTGATAACATTGTCAGACAAAAAGTGTGGTCTTTTTCTCAGGTAATCATTGATCCAGGTGACTGTGGAGGCCACCTGTTTCTTTTGGAGTTTGTTTACACAGTAAACAAGCTGTTGGGTTGTGTTAAATGCACTGAACAAATAAAAAAAAAACCTATTATGTTCACAGTGCTGCCTGCTTTGTCTAGATTTCCGTAGGTTCGATGTGGCAGATGTTTGATTTCATCTTAAAGTCCATTCCCATGAGGATAAGCAAGCTGCAAAGGGTCCTGAAAGCAGTTTGCTTACTCAGATGGGCTGATAAGAGTCTCTCCTGCAATTTTATGATGTGTGATGTTGAGCATCAGGTCTACATACAGTTGACCATAACACTCTTGATTGACAGATTGGAAAAGTGGGCAAGGCTGTCTGGTAGTATGCTATCCTTGAGTAGATGGGTCAAACTTTCCTCTAGCTGTCACAGTTATGTTTGTGAAGGACCCAAATGCAGAGACTGAATAAGGAAAAACAGAGTTCTTAAATAATAAAATAAGGATAACTTGCAAAGGGGAATTGCAGGGAGAGCAGGTCAAAGAACACAAGCAGATAAACAGAGATCATAGGCATGGTAATGGAAGAATCCAACAACGAGCAATGACCAGTGAGCTTAGAGGAGAGGAGAGGAGAGAGGAGAATTGCATAGAATGCAGGTGTCTTAACCAGGGGACAATGTGGAACAGCTGAGGCAGAAGGAAAGCAGGGAGACTGAGGGAGAGAAACCAATCACAATGGATGGAGCTGAACTAAGAGACAAAGAAAAGTCTAACAGAGATCTAACAGAAATACATCTAAATGTACAAAGGGCAGAACATAAGAATAGGCAAATAAATTAAACACAAAATAATGAACTAATATAGCAACACAAAGAGAACATTAAAAACAGGGAAATTATTAAAACTAGACACAATAGAAACACTGTAGGATCATAACACCAGCTCAATGCTGAAAATACAGAAATGATCATTTTTGGTCCCAAAAATGCAAGGAAGAGATGCAAACTGACCTAGAATCCTTGGAGCCACACAGCAAGCAGAAATCCATGTGTCATCATGGACTCGGACCTAAACTTAAACAACTAAATAAATTCGTTCAACAAATCAGCCTACCACCGCCTTTAAAACATTGCCAGGATAAAGGGGTTTCTCTTAAAACATACAATCTACAGAAATTTATTTTTAGTAGATTGTAAAAAATTAATCAGGCAGCTGCAGTTTATGCAAAATGCTGTTACCAGACCATGACCAAAATTTAAGACAATTGATCCCATTGCACCAGTCCTCAAATTACTGCATTGGCTCCCCTTTCACAAAAAGATACATTTTATAATCATGTTGAAGGTCTGTAAGGCAGTTTTTGGTCTTGGGCCAAAACACATCTCGCAGATGCTGGTCAGATATAAACCATATAGACCCCTGAGACCAACGTAACGTATTTGTTTAGAGTAGCCTTTGACTGTGCTATCTAAGCATTATTAGTTATGTTTATCATTAATTTTAAATTTTATCTTTTTTATTACCATCTTATCATTTAATTATTTATTTTTATTCTCTTTAATTATTTGTGTTCGGTCAGTCAGTCATTTTCTACCGCTTCTTCCATAGTGGGTCACGGGGAAGCTGGTGCCTATCTCCAGCAGTCTACGGGCGAGAGGCGGGGTACACCCTGGACAAGTCGCCAGTCCATCGCAGGGGACTGGCGACCTGTGTTCGTTAATTATTTACTGACCTTTATGCCACTGTTATGTACTTTTCCTATAATGTCTCTTTTTTTTCATGTACAGCACTTTCTGTTGTCTTGCAACTGAATGTGCTATATAAATAAATTTGCCTTGTCTTGCCTTGAACCTTCTCCTGGGTCAGGTCTAGGTGGAAGTGGTGCTGCAGAATTCCACATACCTGATCCACACAGGCTTTCAGAACTGTGGTGCTGATCTGGCCCACAGCCTTGTTCTAGTTTATCATGTAGTTCAGTTGGTTATTAAAAAAGTTATGACTTTTCCTAAAGGCTTCAAGGATGTCTTTAATTGTAGCTTTTATGAAGCAATAATAAAAAAAGTAGAGGACAACTTGAGCCAAATATTCTTGTCATAAAATAAAATCAATTATTTAATTAATTAACTCATTACGTTTGTTTTGCTTGCAAATTAAATTGTTTTTGAAACATTGAGACAAAATTGAGAAGTGAAAAAATACTTTACTTTGGTTCTGTTGCTTGCAGCAATCGATCTGATCAACAACCTCCTCCAAGTGAAGATGAGGAAGAGGTACAGTGTGGACAAGACTCTCAGTCACCCCTGGTTACAGGTAGGAAATCAGTAAATCAATCAAAAATTACATAAAAGAACACACTTTAAAACTAAAGCAATTATTATTTTAGTGAAAGAACGTGATAGAGTTATTGTTCAGTATTGCTTGCATGTTGTTATTGTGTTTTTTGGGGGGGAATACACAATGCATTTATTTATTGAATTGTGTTATATGCATAATGTACGTAGATGAGAAAATTTGGCTGCAACAAAAAGTGCATGTTAGCTTTTGGACCCATGTCAGATTTTTATTTTCATCCAATGTCTTTACCTACTATTTCTCCAAAGGTCACTGGATGAGAGGTGGGGTACAGAAAAATGCTGAAGTTCTGGGCCAGCTCCCAAAGTATCACTAATAATTTACTTTGAATTTATGAATTAAGGAAGTAAATGTATGTGGTGCAAGTTGTCTTTTACTGCATATGTTTAAAAGTGCTGAATAAGAGATCCTGTGCTTTTCTAAAAGTTCCAAGGGACACTTATCAGTTTAGGGAGACCTAGAGCTAAGGTTCATCAGATTTCTTAGAATTTAATTTCCTAAAACGTAGGATAAAGAATGGACCAAACATAATTAATTAAATAATTAAGTAACAGGAATGAACAACGCGTAACTGGAATGAGCACTGAGGGTAACATGACTGAACAATGTACTAGGAACAGGTGCCAGATGTGCAAGCATGTGTGGATGTAATTGTGTGTGCGTGTGTGTGTGTGTGTGTGTCTGTGTGTGAGAGAGAGAGAGAGAGTTTTACATAAAAAAAAAATTGTGTGGACTTTTCTAAGTGGCCCTCTCTAGTTTAGCCCAGGCCTCATTTGCAATTTCCATATAGCAAGCTGTGACTGGCTTCAGGGGTGGGATGATACTCAAAATATCCTCAAAGAGATACCACAGTATGTCTTCGCGCACTGGCCAGAGTAACGATTGACCCTAATTTTGACCTTAACATGCGTTTAATTTGTTTAATCTATGATGACACCTGGGTAAAGATCACCACCATACTTCACCACACACCATTTAGCAACAACTTCGGGACTTTGCCACAGAATTTCTGTGGTTGTGGTTGCTGTCTGTTGATGATTGAATGTAAAATGCTTTGCATTAAAGAATTCACATTTCAGAATTGTTTTTTGTTGTGTACAAGCAGCTGACATCCCTTTATGTCAGTTATCCTTAGGCAAGGGTCACTACCTAATGTATCCTCATAGTGGTTCGAATTGATGGCACATCTCTGGGCATCTCCTGAACTGCTTTCTCTACTGCTTCCTCATTGACAAAAAAACAACTTGATTGCTGTTTTTGTCTTTTGCAACACAGCAAACAGTTCTGAAGCATCAGGAATATCTGTACCTTTGCTGACCAGACTGTCAGCCTTCCTCTTGAGGGCTCCTCCCACACCATCCGGTGCACCCTTTCCGTGGCTCGTTTCAAAGAAGTTTCGTGTCCCAACAGTGAATCCTCGTTAAAAGCACAGAAACATATAAACCTGAGAAAAAGACGAACATGAAAAACAGTAGCCATCTTTACAGTTGACCTGCTATATGATTAGGCTGCTGCAGGACTTACTGACCACTTTCCTTCACTTTACTTTCTTATCCTACTTTCCAAATATGCACTATCTGCATTTATTGTTGCTATTTACTTCATTTTCTCTCTCCATTGTTGTCTTCATTATGTTACATCTGGCCTGTTTCTGTTTAGATGTAAAAGCTTCCTGGAGGGGGTCATCGACTGAATTATTGCTGCCAATAATAGATAAAACCCTTAATTCTGTCTTTCTTTGTCTAACTCTGTCTCTCTCCTAGACAAAGCATCTGGGGGAGTTATTGCTGCTACTAACTATAGTGTATATATACTCTGTTTTTCATTCCATATATTTTACTACTCGCTTAGAGCTTATTTGTTTAGCTATTTTTCTTTCCTCCATGAAGCCACTAAAAGAACTACTGCTGCCATTAACTCTTTACTTTTTCTAGAAAGCATTCCAAACTAGTGTGTTTTTGTGTCTGCCATGTCTTCTGAAAACTGTGGTTGATTGCAGTAGATGGCTGCTAACACAGGACCAGGACTGGGTGGCCCTTATTATAAGGGTCTCATTCCTTTCTGCTGTTACCACATGCATCCTCAGTATGAGGAATTGCTGCAAGGTCCAGGATGTTTCTTTTTGTTTGTTTTTTTTTAACTAACTGGCACAATAAACCACACTTGACTGCATTTAGGATTGGAACATATGTGTTTGACTTTCAGGCTGTCTCTATGTTTGAATTGACTTCACCATATATTTATTTATATTTATGCACTCTTGGATACCAAAGTAATACACTATATTGTCAAAAAGCCTTTTTGTGCTGCCTTCATGCACGTATAAACTTGAGTGACATCCCATTCTTAATTCATTGAGTTTAATACATTGGCCCACCCTTTGCAGCTATATTAGCTCCACTCCTCTGGGAAGCCTTTCTACATGGTTTAGGCATGTGTTAATGGGAATCTTTGAGCATTCTTCCATAAGCACCTCCGTGAGGTCAGACACTGATGTTGGATGAAATGTCTGACTTACAGTTTCCACATCAAATTTGCTCAGCCATGTCTTTATGGACTTTGCTTTATGCACTGATGCGTGGTCATATTGGATCAGATCAGGAAGGGGCCTTTCTTAAACTGCTCCTTGGAGGTTGGGAGCATGAAATTGCCCAAAAGGTTTTGAAATGCTGAAGCATTAAAAGTTTCTTTGAATGGAACTAAGGAACCAACCCCTACCAAACAGCCCCACCCAATAATTACCTCTGGTCCAAACTTTACACTTGACACAATGCCATAGGCAAGTGATGTTCTCCTGGAGCCGCCAAACCTAGACTTATCTATTATTGCCAGAGAGAGCCAGGATACATCACTCCAGAGAACATGTTTTAACTGTTCTAAAGTGTGGTAGTGCCTTGCTTAACACCACTACATCTGACGCTTTGCATTACACTTGGTGATGTAAACTTTAGATGATGCAGCTTGGCCATGGAAACCCACTGAGCTAATAAGAGCTCAGTGAATTTCAGTCCCACTTTGTCTGTGAACCAGCATCTTTTCCCATGCCTTTCCACTTTTAAAGGAGTTTTTTTTATCCGTTCCACAGCTTTCTTGTTGTTCCTGTGGGTGATTTCAAAATGTCCACTTTTTCGTTGATTCGTTCACAACGTTAAACCTCAGTCTTTGTTTTGGAGTTTACAACATACCTTTGTGCTGTTTAAACTAAACAACAAAGCTTTTGAATCCAGAATTCCATATTAAATTTCCTAATAATCTCACAAGACAACAATATAGTCAAGTAGTGGAGATCATTTTTCATTTCAATCAGCCAGGTGCCCCAGCTTGTTATAGTCTGCAAACGAAATAAGCTTTCAAATGAAATCACTTTGTGTCATATTGAAAGTCAACAACTGATCAAACATGCTTAGTTCAATAGTTGTTTACATAATGGAGTTTTGACGAAAATACAGACTGCAAGACTCACCCTCACCACCTGCTCCATCCAATGACTCCTCCATGCGTCTCCCCTCCATCCAATCAGCGTCAAGTCCGCATGCCTCTTCAGCCAATCACCCTCTGATGCTTCAGTTTTAAGGACCAGTCATGGATCCCTCCTGCTCTTCAGCCGAGCTCGACCCTCCTCCACCCCACCTCCACTATCTTCCTTCCAATCTCCTCCCCTCCTTTGGCCTTCACCCCACCACCAGTCGGATCCCAGGGGGGAAGATATCTCTAATATATTCTCAGCATTCATGTCTTCCGCCGGGGTCCGAGCGCCAAAGAAATAATAATTGGTCAATAAATTTCTCTAATCGCCATCTTCGTGTTTCTTATTGTGAGTCTTTCAGGTTGAATTAGATGTGAATCAGAAAAGAGCACTAAGGAGAGGCAAGCAGGACTTGTAACATTTGTTGACACCAAAGCAGCACGGTGTGTTATCCAAGGGTTCATGCATTTTGCAGAGGTCATAATGGATTGTGAAGTTCTGTCTGGAAATTACCATTCAAGTTGAACATCTGAAAATGTTACTTTTACCTAAACTAACAGATCTTCATCCTTGATAACATGGATAAAAAAACAGTGCACAGCCTCTACCGTCTGAATGTTTAACTACACTCATTTCGATTAAAATGCATGTTTTTTTTATCCATCTCATAATATTTACTATTATACCCACAAATAAACTTAATTCACATTGGTAATGCATACATTGATTTTATAACTGGAATATGACAACTGAGAAAAATATTACATTCAGTTATTCAGAATCAAATGAAGTTGTTTTTAAGTTTCAGTTTATACTTTTATGCATGAAACCAAAAAAAGCAAGACAAGCTGCTACAAGTGTGTACACATGCTGTCATTGAGGTAGATGGCCATTTTTGTCAACACTATAGTAAACACTATAGTAAAGTCAACTTTAAGTTTTTTTGTTTGGTTTTTTTTTTGCTAAATAATTGGATTTAAAAATCTCTTAATCTTAAAGTGTGTTTGTTTTCTTCACTAGGATTATCAGATGTGGCTAGACCTAAGAAATTTAGAGGGTCGAATTAGCGAGCGGTACATCACCCACGAGAGTGATGACCTACGTTGGCACCATCATGCTCAGCTCACCGGCGGTGACTACCCCTCGAATGTTATTAATGGCCCTCTCAACGATGTGGATCAAGCGATGGAGCGTTACCACGAGAAGGAGGAGGAGCTGGAGACCCTCAGTGAGAGGGTTAGTGAACTCTGAGGACAGTGTCACAACGTAAAATAAACCTGAGGAGTTAAATATGAACTTTTTCCAGAGGAGCATTATTAAACATTTACAACCATTTTTAAAGCATGTCATTAAAACCTGCTTCTTTCCTATGAAAACAGCTTATGTTCACTAATCTGCACAATGGCAACACTGACACCTCAAAGCTAGAATGTTTCAGTTTCAAATGCTGGAGTCTTTCTATGTGGAGTTTGCATGTCCTTCCTGTAGTCTATTTGATTATGGCTCCCTCCTACATTCCAACAGCAAAAAATTTGCCCTAACTGGAGATGCTAAACCTGAGACTAAGTATGCCTCTGGTTTTCCGCTTTGATGGATTTGTGACCACTCAAAGTGTCACGATATGTTTTGGGATCGGACCAAATTGCAGACAAGAGCTCGGCTGGATCATCTTTATGATTTATAGGTTTATTTACAAGATCCAAAAACATAGCAACAAACACTGCAGGACTGAACCAGAGTCCAATTACAAAAAACTCACAAAATCACTGCAGGTAACAAGGCAAGACGTAGCATAGGTTTTCCAAGGCGAGGCAAGGCGTAGCATGAACATGGGCGAGAACGAAGTATGACAAACACAAGGAACCAGCAACGAACAAAGACACCAAACCAACTTATATACTGTGATATAGCAAAGGCAGGTAATCAACGGAACAGGGAACAGGTGCGACAAGGAGGCAGGGAAGCTGAAGGAACAGGTGAAACAAATACAAAGGCTGAGGAAGAGTGAAGGACTAATGAACAATAAACAGAAAACACAAACTAAGGAAGATAATAAATCAGAGGAGGAAAAGGAACTGGAATAACTATGAACTAAAGTACAGAGAAACTAGAGGGAAAACGTAGAAACAAAAACAATAACCTAAGAATAAACAAAGAGCCAACAAGAAGAATCTAAATTACAAAATAAACAAACCAAATGTAAACAATAACTAAAGCTGGGATAAGAACAAATACTTAACCATAAATAAAACACAGAGACACTAACTAAGAATCCAAGGATGAATAATAATAATAATAATAAGAATAATAATAATACAACAAAAAGTAGTAAGAAAGCAACCACAAAAGAAACTAAGAGCTAGAGGAAGACAAAACACACAAGGAGATGGTAGAGGGAGAAAAAGGAACTAATAAACATGAAGCCAAAACCAAACTAGAAACAACTAAACAAAAGTAAAAACACAAAACAACAAACTAAGTCCAAAATGTCATGTCCTGACATAACCCCCCCCACCCCCCCCCCACCCCCCGAAGGTAGGATTCCACACGACCTCTGGGAACTAACAAAAGTTTTGCGACGACGTAGCCAGCGAAGAAGCCGATGATCCGGAGGCCGGCGACGACATAGCCAGCGAAGAGGTCGATGATCCGGAGGCTGGCGGTGACAGAGATGCAGGCGTCTAGGAGGCCGGCGGTGACAGAGATGCAGGCGTCTAGGAGGCCGGCGGCGACAGAGATGCAGGCGTCTAGGAGGCCGACGGCGACAGAGATGCAGGGCTCTAGGAGGCCGGTGGCGACAGAGATGCAGGCGTCTAGGAGACCGGGGGCGAGACCAGCGATGAAGGAGCCGATGATCTGGAGGCCTGCGGCGGAGGAGCCAACGAAGAGGCAGGCGTCTTGGAGGCCTGCGGCGAGGAAGCAGGTGCCAAGGAGGCCGACGGTGAAGAAGCAGGTGTCTTGGAGGCCCTCGGCCAGGGGGTCGGCTGAGCAGAGCAGAGGACTCTCGGAGCAGGTGGTCAGGAGGTCGACCACGAAGCCAGAGGAACCCACGAAGCGAGATCTTTGGAGGTCTGCAACGAGGATGCAGGCGTCTCGGAGGCCGGCAGCGGAGATGCAGGCTGCCTGGAGTCCGGCAGTGGAGATGCCAGGCAAACCCACGAAGCAAGGAGTTAAGCTGTCTACGACGTGGCGATATCCTCAGAGACTTGAACCTGGCGTCCGGCTTGGACCCAGGCAGAAACCCTGAAGACTTGGCCCTGGCGTCCGGCGTGGACCCAGGCTGGAACCTAGAAGACTTGGCCCAGGCGTCCGGCGTGGACCCAGGCTGGAATCTAGAAGACTTGGCCCTGGCGTCCGGCGCATGGTCAGGCGCACGATCAGTCAAAGAGTCAGTCGTCACATAGTCGGGCTGTGGTGTGTCAGGCAACAAAGTCAAAAGGTCAGGCAAAGTGTCAGGCAAAGCGTCAGGCAAAGTGTCAGGCCCTGAATCAGGCTGTAGCATGTCTGGTGCCTCGTAGTCTGGCTTTGGGTCAGGCGCTTCGTAGTCAGGCTGTAAGCCTGGTGTAACATGGTCAGACCTAAAGTCTGGTGCCAAAGGCCAAAAGTCAGTCGAGGAGTCTGGTGCCAAAGGCCAAAAGTCAGTCGTGGAGTCAGGAGCCAAAGGCCAAAAGTCAGTCGTGGAGTCAGTTGTCACAAAGGCAGGTAGCGGGTCCGGCGCCTCAAAGTCAGGCTTTGATGTGTCTGGCGCCACATAGTCAGTCATAAAGTCAGTCGTGCCAGGAACACAGTCAGTCATGCCTGGCAAAAAGTCAGTCGGCTCAGGAGCACTGGTCAGAGGCGGTTCGTCCTCAAACCCCTCATGTGAGTCAGGAGCTTGGGTCTGTGGCGATCTGTCCTTGGACCTTTCAGGAAACTCAGGAACTTGAGACAGGGGTGGTCCGTCTTTGGACCCCTCAGGAAATCCTGGAACGTGATGCGGAGGCTCTGTAGACCCGGCGGTGGCCGGCTGAGGCTCAGTAAGCTTGGCTGCGTGTTGGGGCTCAGGAGACTTAGCTGAGTCCTGAGGCTTGGCTGCATCCTGTGAGTCCAGAGGCTTGGCTGCATGCTGTGAGTCCAGAGGCTTGGCTGTGTGCTGTGAGTTCAGAGGCTCTTGTAGCTTGGCTGCCTTAACGGCCACGAGAAGAGGGTCGAAGGGACCTCCAGCGGAGACAGGAGCTGGAGCGTCTAACCATCCCACAGCAAGAAACTCTGCCTGAAGTAATGAGTGCACCAGGTCCAGATCCTCTGGGTGATCCATTAGATGGAGCACGCATTCACAGCAACGTTTTTTCATAAATTTCCTCTTCATTTCCTCCAGTCCGGCTTGAAACCAGCTCGGGGCTGAAGGCTGCACTGGCTGCTGGAGAACAGCAGAGGGCGCTGAGAGACCATCATCCAACTCAGGGGAAAACAGCCGCGAGGAAACCATGGCTGGTGGACCCTCCATGGAAGGGTTTGAGGCGCCCAGGCGGAAATCCCAAATGGCGACTACTTTGCGGCGATGATGTTGCCCTGGTCGGGAACCGAACCCAGCGGGAAACTCTGCAGCAGGAGTTGCTGCAGGTGTAGATGACTCCGGAAGAACTACTGTGGCTGTGGTTGACGAGGAGGGATCGCGACGATGACGGCGGCAGCGTGATGAGGTGGATTTGGCTGAGACTGTCGGAGGTAAACAGGAGCGAATCCGACCCGGTATGAGGACTGGAGATACCGGCGTCGGTAGGCTTAATCCGCCTTCCTCCATTTCCTGGAGCAACAAGGGCGAAGGTAATATCTCCACCTCTTCACCATGCAGTTTCCTCAATTCCTCCTCCTGCTGCCGCATCCACATTTTCAGCTCTTTAGCTTTGTCTGCTTGGTCCTGGTGGCTGGTTCCTACTGTCACGTTGTGGTTTTGGATCGGACCAAATTGCAGACAAGAGCTCGGCTGGATCATCTTTATGATTTATAGGTTTATTTACAAGATCCAGAAACGTAGCAACAAACACTGAAGGACTGAACCAGAGTCCTATTACAAAAAACTCACAAAATCACTGCAGGTAACAAGGCAAGACGTAGCATAGGTTTTCCAAGGCGAGGCAAGGCGTAGCATGAACATGGGCGAGAACGAAGTATGACAAACACAAGGAACCAGCAACGAACAAAGACACCAAACCAACTTATATACTGTGATATAGCAAAGGCAGGTAATCAACGGAACAGGGAACAGGTGCGACAAAGAGGCAGGAAAGCTGAAGGAACAGGTGAAACAAATACAAAGGCTGAGGAAGAGTGAAGGACTAATGAACAATAAACAGAAAACACAAACTAAGGAAGATAATAAATCAGGAGAAAAAGGAACTAGAATAACTATGAACTAAAGTACAGAGAAACTAGAGGGAAAACGTTGAAACAAAAACAATAACCTAAGAATAAACAAAGAGCCCACAAGAAGAATCTAAATTACAAAATAAACAAACCAAACGTAAACAATAACTAAAGCTGGGATAAGAACAAATACCTAACCATAAATAAAACACAGAGATACTAACTAAGAATCCAAGGATGAATAATAATAATAATAAGAAGAAGAATAATAATACCACAAAAAGTAGTAAGAAAGCCACCACAAAAGAAACTAAGAGCTAGAGGAAGACAAAACACACAAGGAGATGGTAGAGGGAGAAAAGGGAACTAATAAACATGAAGCCAAAACCAAACTAGAAACAACTAAACAAAAGTAAAAACACAAAACAACAAACTGAGTCCAAAATGTCATGTCCTGACACAAAGTTAAAACTGGTTACATGTAACATAAAAAGCTAGGTTCCAATCTGCTGTGACCCTTTAAAAAAGACAGCTCATATGAACAGAAGGTCTTCTGATCAGTTGGGGTAAACCCAAAAGAAAAATTCTAATAGAAATACCCATTTTTCCAAATAATAAATATCAGTTAAGAGTAACATAGTGAGGAAGTAATATATAAGAAATGTGAATTATGTGCCGTAAAGTCAGATTCCAAGTTTCTCAACATACCAGAGTCAAAAAGTACTTCCCCCGAGATTTCTAATGTTTTTTTAATTTTTTTGTCACACTTAAGTGTTTCCTTAAACAGATTTTAAATGATGGCTTAATGTATTAAAGGAAAAGAGCTATCCAAACCGCTTGTATCCAGGATCTCGTTCTTTCGGTCATGACCCAAAGTTCATGGCCATAGGTGAGGGTAGGAACGTAGACCGGCCGGTAAATCGAGAGCTTCGCTTTTCGGCTCAGCTCTCTCTTCACCACAACAGACCGGCACAGCGCCCCCATTACTGTAGCAGCTGCACCGATCCGTCTGTCAATCTCCCACTCCATTCTTCCCTCACTCGTGAACAAGATACTTGAACTCCTCCACTTGAGCCAGGAAGTCCCCTCCAACCTGAAGAGGACGAGCCACCCTTTTCCGGTCGAGAACCATGGCCTCGGACTTGGAGGAGCTGATCTTCATCCCAGCTGCTTCACACTCGGCTGCGAACCGCCCCAGCGCATGCTGTAGGTCTTGGCTAGAGGGGGCCAGCAGGACCACGTCATCTGCAAAAAGAAGACACGAAATCCACTGGTCCCCCAACCAGACCCCCTCCGACCCTTGGTTGCGCCTAGAAATCCTGTCCATAAAAGTTATGAACAAAGGGCAGTTATGACAAAGGGCAGCCCTTCCGGAGTCCAACATGTCCCGATCCCAGGCCTGGCTACAGGGTGGGACCCCGGCTCTGCCGTACCAGGCAACGTCACGTGCCTTGTTTGTGTAGTCCTCATGAGGGTGTCTTGAACCACCTGGGCCACCTGGACCCTGGGCCTCCTCCCACCGGGAGGCCCACTCCTCCACATCGAGAGGAGGCAGTTGAGGTGGCTCGGGCATCTATACCAGATGCCTCCTGGACGCCTTCCTCAGGAGGTGTTCCAGGCACGTCCCACCGGGAGGACGCCCAGGTGATGGCCCAGGACAGGCTGGAGGGACTATGTCTCTCTGCTGGCCTGGGAACGCCTTGGGCTCCCCCCTGGAGGAGCTGGAGGAGGTGTCTAGGGAGAGGGACGTCTGGGTGTCTCTGCTGAGTTTGCTTCCCCCGCATCCCGGTCCCGAATAAAGCGGAAGACGACGAGTATGAGTATGAGTACGAATACGAGTACAAGGACGAGCTATCCAAACCAACCTACCACTATGTGAATATAACAATTTCCCTTTAAAAAATAATGAAGAGAACCTGTCTGAAAAAGTAGTATGAAAGATCTTAAGATGCAATACACCCTGCCATGATCTAAAGATATTCAAGAAAAAATAAAACAGAGTTGTTGATTTCTGTCAGTCTTAATAGGTCACAAACCTATTTCTGGCTGTAGGACTCCAGTGGACCACAGTGAGAGTCAATAAGCACACATGGAGAAAACACTCCCAAGAGCACATCAAAAACCCATGGAGGAAGTCACAAAAGATCCTAGAACCATATCTGAAGTACTGCATGTCTGACTAGTTTTGGTCATTGTTAATGATTAAACAATAAGAAAGAGACTGGAAACAATGACAAACATGGGAGAACTCCAACGTGAAAACCACTGCTGACCAATAAGAACACAAAATCTCATCTCACATTTGCCAAAAATCATCTTAATGATCCCCAAGACCTTTGGAAAAATATTATGTGGACTGACAAGTCAAGGAACAAAATTTACTTTCTGGTCCTCAACCTGTTGCATCTGGTTTGAAATGAACACATTGTTTGAGAAGAGCAGCATCACACCTATAGTATCAGTGGTGGCATTGTGATGGTCTGGGGCTGCTTTGTTACTTCAGGACCAGAACAACTTGCCATACTTAATGAATCCTGAGAATTTGGGACTTTAACCTTACGAGCACCTGGTTTATACAGCAGGACAATGATCCAAACCCTACCAGCAAGTCCAACTCTGAAGAACCAAAAAATAATAAAATAAAAAAAATAATTTTTTTTCAGTGGCCAAGTTAACGTAAAGCTCTTAAAATCAATTGTGATGCTGTGGCATGCCCTAAACGAGTATGTTCTTCAAAAACCTCCGAACGTGACTAGCAGTCACATTTGGAGAAATTAGTAGGACAACCCCTTATAAGGTTTAAAGTTAAGGTAATTACTTTTTTAAATAGGGCCAGGCTGATTTGGATAGCTTTTGTCTCCTAATACCTGAAATCATCAATTGAAATCAGCATTTTTTTCTGATATTATGTGTTTGTTCATCTAAAACCTTAGTGCAGGAGTGTCAAAGTCCAGTCCTCGAGGGCCGGTGTCCTGTAAGGTTTAGATGTGTTCCTGGTCCTACACACCTGAATCAAATGGCCTAATTACATCCTCAGTATGCAGTCAAATTCCCAAGAGTCCTGTTAATGACCTAATTGTTTGATAAGAGATGTGTTGATGACGAGACACATCTAAAAGTTGCAGGACTGGAGGACTGGAGTTGAGGACTGGAGTTTGACACCTGTGCCTTAGTGTGACAAGAAAGTAGTCTGTAAGGGTGCCATACTTTTTCACGTTACAACAAAAACAACACACGTTATGAGTGAACTGTGCTTGTCTTGAACAAGCCAACTTTCAATCCACAAATCTGCTGACTTACTAGCTAACGATTCTGTCAGTCTTTTCTGTGTACTAGATATTAGCAATTTGAGCAGTTTGGTGGTTAGTTAAGTTCAAAATTATTTGAATCCTGACCTGCGGTCTTCCTGCATGGAGTTTGCATGTTCTGCCCGTGCCTGTGTAGGTTCTCTCCGGGTACTCCAGCTTCCTCCTACAGTCCAAAACATAACTGTTAACGGTTAATTGGCCTCTCTAAATTGCCTTTTGGTATGAGTGTTTACATGGTTGTTTGTTCTGTGTGTCTCTGTGTTGCCCTCTGATGGACTGGTGACCTTTTCAGGATTTGCCTGCCTTTCACTCAATGACCACTGAAGATACGGACCAGCCAAACCCACCCACCCCCCATATTGCAAGGACAAGCAGGTATAGCCGATAGATGAATGGACAGTGTGGTAGTGGCAGATACGTTGTGCCATGTGTTGGGCTCAGCCATTGGAGGGAACAAACAGGACTGAACTACACACAGAGAACAAAGTATTCTAGTAAAGACTCTGACACTTAATTTTTACCACTTAATTTCCCAGGCTGAAATCAAGACAAGTTGCCTGAATCTGGCTGCCTCAGCTCATGCTGGAACGAATCTAAAGGAATTATAGATTCCATGAGAGACTGTATCCCTAATTGCGTAGACGAAGCAATTTTTCCCCACTGCCTAAAGACGATGGCATTGAAACTGCAGCTCTGCACGCCAGACACATGTGCCAGTTCAAGCAGATGTTCACCTAAGCCTCCAGACTGAGAGCGGCCACTACGCAACTCACTGGCTTTACCGTATGTCCTCCTGTTCATCAGAACAGTTCACATAACAGGTTGTGTCTGAAAATTTGTTAGGATAAAACAATTGAAAAATTGTTTATTTCAATGTGTTTTGCTTTGTTTGTGGTGCTTAACTGCTTGTGTGACAACAGTCCACTGAGCTTAATGATACACATTTGTTTTGTAAAGCTGAGCAGTAAAGACTCACTTTACTCCAGCAGTGTGGGCTTATTCTATCAGTGTTTTCCCTTAATCTCCCTTTACTTACCTGCATACAATATTTCCAACTGTTCCTTCTAAACATGCTAAATTGTCTCCATTATTCCTAAAGCTAAACGTCTGCTAATGTTAAAATGGTAGCCACCATAGTTCTGCTGTGTTTACTGCACAGCTTATTCTGTTCATGCTGCGATCCGCCGTAGCACGCCGACAGCACTCATACACACATTAACATTTGTATTAATGGTACTCAATTCTTTAACACCTTAACCTCAAAATGTCCTGTGAGTTTATGGTTTTACCCATTTTTCTAGAATACATGGAACTTTGAATATTTGGCAGTTATATACAATTTACTGTATGGTAAAAGAGTGGATTAAATGAAAAAATACAAAAATGTAATTTTAAATGTAGGGTTTTAGGGAAAAAAACACTACAGATGTACATGAACAAATCATTTTGTATTTTAAATTTAAGGTTTGAATAGTACAGAATATATTTGAAAAAAAAAGTATTGAAGTATTTGTCTTTCAGTGTACAAAGACAGGCCAAAATTAAAAATGATGTAAAAGTGTATTTTCTGTAATTTGGCTGTAGACTCAGTTCCTTTGCATTTCAGATTCCTAGTGGTACATCCAGTGACAGTTCCTTTCTGACTGCAAGCACAGGCCCACATGACAGTCTCTACCATGGAGTGCTCTGGTTGCAATTTACAGCACAACAACCCAAGATAGCTGTCTGAGCTTTTGTCTGTCCACTGCTGGTAGGGACAGGTAGATGTTCACCAACTGGTAGACACTCATTTGTCAGGCTAAATTTTCAGAAAAAACTCCATGAAGGTGTGTAGCAAGCCCCCACTGAAAAGGTTGACATGTCAGACACAGGTTTCTGCTACATGCTGGCACTTCCATCTTGTGGGATGACATAGGGGTTTGTCACAGCAATGACAACGAGATGCTGGAAAACAGTGGTTGACTATCTCCAGGTTTTCCAGTGAACTTAATTTATTTAGTGAGCCTGGGAACATAAATCTTTTGTTGTGACCCATCATCTGTCTTTTGCCGGTGCTGAATGGTGCACCCACGATACACTGGGTAGATAGGGGAACACAAGGATACTTCTATGCTTCTACTGACAGGCAGACTGACAGTAGTTGAGAAGAAGATTCAGCTAGTATCACACACATATTATATAGGACAAACAAGACATGGTGCATTTTGCAGACATATACATACAAATGTAACACTAATAAACAGATTTCCAAATGTCACCAAACAGATGCCATGCACATACCAATTACAAATACCCTTACATTGTACAAACTTACTGAGTTGGCACACTGTTCTAAAGAAGTTACCACACAAAAAAAATCCCAGTTTACATCAACAGTAACATTAAAAAATACATACTATCGAGCTTTAGTCTTCCATAATTTCTACACGGAAATTTACAGGTCTAATGTTACCTGTCTTCGTCAGAAGGTCCTTTGTGA
The DNA here is from genome assembly GCA_036173005.1 of Crenichthys baileyi. NCBI lineage: Eukaryota > Metazoa > Chordata > Actinopteri > Cyprinodontiformes > Goodeidae > Crenichthys > Crenichthys baileyi. The sequence goes on along the minus strand of JAHHUM010002598.1, from coordinate 529,759 downwards.
GTCGTTCCTTTGCTCTCAAAATGACTAAGAAAACCAAGTGGTTGGCTTACACTTCACACTTTCATGTTGTTACATTTTTCTCTCTACTCTGTTTTTCCACTCAGCTTTTGTTTCCCTCTACTGCTCTCCACAGGGACAGGTGCGATAAAGAAGCTTCCTGTAAGATCCCGTGTGAAATTACTGTAAATAACCACATGTTTACTATATTATTTTTCAGATAGCACAAACTGTTGCATAGTTATGGTAATTCAAAGTGCACTTGTCCAAATGTGTTGCCAACAACACATTCAGTGTTAAAGAGAGGGCTTGCTTATTAGCACTGCAGCCTCTGTTTTCATGTCTGGTGTTCAACGGCCAAAATGTAAGTCTTTAGCTGTGTCCAAATTCAGGGGTTGCATCCTTCGGAGGATCCAGTCTACATAGGCTGGGTCTTTCAATGGCTGGTAAAAGCGAGAAGGCCGGAAGCGAGCGACTGTGAAATTGGAAAGTCTAGCCTTACACCAGCTGTTTTCACCCTTACCTCAGCATAACTTCTGACGCCTAGCAACCAGCGGGAGTTTGAAAAGTGCCGGGAGCCCAGCATTCTCTGTGGGTTTAGCGGGCCTCAACAGGCCGGTCAGCTGGCGAGGTGAGCTGGCTGTTAGTCCAGCAGAAGCAGACATCTTCAAACATGTCGGAGCCCTTTTGCAATTTAGCAATATCTTGATAACCAAGCAGATAGATAAACCGAGCATACACTCACCGGCCACTTTATTAGGTCCACCTGACCAACTGCTCGTTAATGAATCAGAATGGGGAAGAAAGGTGATTTAAGTGACTTTGAACGTGGCATGGTTGTTGGTGTCAGACGGGCTGGTTGGAGTATTTCAGAAACTGCTGATCTACTGGGATTTTCACGCACTACCATCTCTAGGGTTTACAGAGAATGGTCCGAAAAAGAGAAAATATCCAGTGAGCGGCAGTTCTGTGGGCGCAAATGCCTTGTTGATGCCAGATGTCAGAGGAGAATGGCCAGACTGGTTTGAGCTGATAGAAAGGCAACAGTAACTCAAATAACCACTCGTTACAACCAAGGCATGCAGAAGAGCATCTCTGAACGCACAACACGTCGAACCTTGAGGCGGATGGGCAGAAGACCACACCGGGTGCCACTCCTGTCAGCTAAGAACAGGAAACTGAGGCTACAATTTGCACAGGCTCACCAAAATTGGACAATAGAAGATTGAAAAAATGTTGCCTAGTGACATTCGGATGGTAGGGTCAGAATTTCGCGTCAAGAACATGAAAGCATGGATCCATCCTGCCTTGTATCAACGGTTCAGGCTGGTGGTGTAATGGTGTGGGGGATATTTTCTTGGCACACTTTGGGCCCTTTAGTACCAACTGAGCATTGTGTCAACGCCACAGCCTACCTGAGTATTGTTGCTGACCATGTCCATCCCTTTATGACCACAGTTTACCTATCTTCTGATGGTTACTTCCAGCAGGATAACGCACCATGTCATAAAGCACGAATCATCTCAGACTGGTTTCTTGAACAATACAATGAGTTCACTGGACTCAAATGGCCTCCACAGTCACCAGATCTCAATCCAATAGAGCACCTTTGGGATGTGGTGGAACGGGATGTGTAGCCGACAAATCTGCAGCATCTGTGTGATGCTATCAAGTCAATATGGACCAAACTCTCTGAGGAATGTTACCAGCACCTTGTTGAATCTATGCCACGAAGGATTAAGGCTGTTCTGAAGGCAAAAGGGGGTCCAACCCGGTACTAGCAAGGTGTACTGAATAAAGTGGCGAGTGTATATTTCAGATATACACAGCTACACTCTTGCCTGCAAACATAGTAAAAGTTCCTTTTGTTTTACAGAAAGGGTAATATATCTAACTTTATTTACAGTTTTTCTTTCTCCTCCACCATTGTTGCTTCTGTTTGAACCTTTGTGATGCGTTTGTCTGGTTCACAGAGTTCTCTCCAGATTATGGAATATTAAATTTACAAGCACCTCCAAAACGCAATCTGACTCCCTTTTGTCCATATGTTTGTCAGTCATCTGTTGGAGAAAAGTACAGTGACCTCTTCTGGCTGGTGTGAAAAATTAAAACTGAACAAACGCTTTTAATTACCGTAAAGTAGTTTGAATATGCCACGTTTTAAGCAGAATTATTTTCCTACAAGGGCTTCATATCCTACGGGTAGCAGCCAAGTGTTCTGGCTTGAATTGTGGCCTGGTGGAGGTACCGCTTTGTTCTAAATGAGACGAAAAAGAATCTTTGAGTGGGTTTTACTTAATTTGAGAGCAAGGAGGAAGATTTTAACTTGAGCAGGTGATAGTAGTGAAAGAGCCTATAACTCAGAGAGCAGAGACATAGTTTAGAGAAGAAGTATGTATGTGTCACCTGTGTTCTCTGTATACTGTTTTATTTAATCTTTATTGTCCTTACCTGCCTTAGGGCAGCAGATGAAAACTAGCTCTTTTGCTAATTCCGGCATATTTACATTGATGCTTGAAGCTAATATGTTTTTTAATGTGCACTGTCCTAATTTAAATAAATAAAGAAAAAAAAAGAAGTTGTGCGTTTGCAATAGGCTGTTTTAATTTCTGATAAAGTTATGGTAACATTATTAATGGACTTAATAAACCAGAGGAACTGGTGTCAAAGTGACTTTGTGGACTGGAATTGTGAAGAAGTAAAAGGTAGTTTCTTTGGTCTATATTTTACATTGTATTTGTTTAATACTGACAGTAAGTCATTTCACATCTAAAGAATAGTCCCAAATACTGTGTTTAAACGATCAACCTACCTTTATTTGCCTGCTTAGTGTTGCTTATTTTAGCTGATCTCAAAAATGTCAGTCAATGATCTTATCAGATGTTTCACCAGGCTCTGAGGCTAAAAGGTCTTGCACAACTTCTTAGTTTTCAAATGGAATCCTAAACACTTGACCGGGGATCTAAGGTCTATATCTACTGAACGTCTTTTTTCTTTATTTTTATTTTTTTCCCTGTTAAAAGAAGATCGATAAGACGCATGTTTCATTTTTTTTTTTGGGTAATCTGATGTATGAATCTCCAAATGCCTTAATTCATAACTGTGAATTCCTTTGTTATATCAGGAAATGCTTGGTGCCATACTTGTTTTATGGTTCTAAAATGTTTCTAGAAGTATTTGGTAATTACAGTTATCCAGGTTGTACTCCACTCCTCCTTCCTCCTACCCATTTCTTCCCAGGCAACCATGAGCTCCAGCTTGATGGATGGATGGGTGATTTCCTGCAATTGGAAAGTAAAAATATTTTCTCCTAATTCTTTCAGTTTACTTCACCATAGACCAGGCAACACAATGACTTTATCATACACAATGTTAACATGCTAAAAACAGCTCTTAAAAAATATTTGTGGAATAAGTGGTAATTTTACATTTTAAATGTTTCATCAGAAACTAAAATGAACTATCATTAACTTGATTCTATTTATTTATGTTAAAAAGTGAAAGGAACAAAATTAATTTTGGTAATTGTTACATCTTTTAATATGAGGACTCATAAACATTAAGCTGGTCTACCCCATTTCTATATAAAAATACTGTCCTATCAGAGAGCACTGAATACAAACACAGTGATGTGTACCATTGCAGATTTCTTCTTATTTTGCTTTCTTCACACAAACAAAAAAGCTTTTAGTATCAGACAGAAATAGAAGAAAACCAAAGATAATCAGTTTTCAAATAAGAAAAAAAAGCTTCCAAGCCAACCTGGGCCTATGTGATTAACTGCCGGCTAAACTTATTGTCTGTGCTACCCTTGGCAACAACTGCCATAATGGGTTTGTGATAACTGGCAACGAGTCTTATATCACTGTGGAAAAATGTTAGTCCCCTCTTATTTGTAGATTTGTTTTAATTTAGCCACAGTTCGGAGTTTGACAAGGCCACTTCAGGTCAGTCATTCCTTTATTTATTTTTGTGAGCCATTAAGAGGTGGACTTACTGGTGTGCTTTGGATAATTGTGCTGCTGCATTACCTACGTTTGCTTGAGCTTCAGCTCACACACTGACATTCTAGTATATTTCTTGCTGAAGAGCAGAATTAAAATGAATTAATAAAATGAATTGCATCATCTAAATCATTTATTGTAACAAAAACACAAACTCAGAAGAAATCTATATGGGGGCAAATACTTTGTTGCACCATTGTTAACTGCCTATTTAACAGTTGGCAGAGCCCTTGATGTGATCTTGCAGTAATTTTGGGAAGCTGGCCACCCCTGGGAAGGTTCATCAATGTTCTGTTTTCTCCATCGATAATGGTCTTAGAAATGGATTTATGCTACATCCTTAGTATTGTCTTTGTAACTCTGAAGTTGTTGGGTTTGTTGTTGTGTCTGTGTGGTGATTTTTTTCACTTAGCTAAAGCATTCAACTCTAGCGTTTAAGTGGAGAAGGTTACACCTGACGCACCTTTTCCCAATCAGGACGCATCAGACCTGTCGAATGTAAGGAGCTACCTGGCGGACATTCAGTGCCTGATTGTTTGACCTAAGTGGTGCTCCAAGCCTTTTGTGAATCTTTGATATATGTTTTCCTCTCAAAGACATACCTGTCTTATCTCTGTGTTTACTCCATGATCAGTTTGTAAAACTCCTGTTATGAAGCTGCCACGAAAATCCCAGTGCAATCATCAAGAATACTAATAGCACTACTCTTACCTGGATTCTCACCCATTCTTCACAGCCATCCTGTGGCAGCTCTTTTCCTCTAAAATTGTCAAAGAACACTTACCTGTCAACTCATCTGCTCTGCCTGCCCACCCTCCAACGCTCAGTAGATTGGCCTCGGGGACCAGCAACAACCTCATCAACATCAGAGCCATAACTTACCTCATTTTTCAATAAATTTAGTTTCAAACAGTATTTTCTTTGTATCTCCTGAGGCTTTCCTAAAACCAGAACAAACCTATTCCAGACTGAATGAATGAATTTCATCTGTTTCTGTAGGTAGAGGCATGACATGTTTGTTTATTAGATCATTTAGTCTACTTCATGTTGTCAGATATGCTCTGTTTAAGTGATTTATTTTTTTCTATTGGGCTGGTGTAATCAGGCCTGGTTGTGGCTATTAAAACTGAACAAATAATGGGTGATCATAGCCAATTAAAAGGTTATCGAGGGGGGCATATACATTTACATTGGCCCAAGTTGGTTTGGCTAGCTTTTTTCCCCTTAATGAGTAAAATCCTAATTTCAAAATGGCATTTTGTATTTACTTTGGTTGTTTTTGTCTGATAGTAAAAATTCTTAAAAAATCTGGAACTTTTAAGAAGGGACAAAAAGTAGTTTTACTGAACTGTAGCTAATAAAACAAGTGAAATTGCACAGATTGATAGAGACAGAATATACATCACATGACTCTATGAATGGAAATATTAACAAGAATATGTGAAGGTTTGGATTACAAGCGCAATTATTATATAAAGAATGAATAACATAATTGAAAGTTTGAACATAAATAAAATCAGATAATTTGTTGGCTTTTTTGTTTGGTTAGAGCATATGATGTTTTCAAATGCCAACGTTTTCTGAAAATGCATGTTTACTGTTTTGTAAATAAAGTCTGTCAGATGCCAGTGTCGAAATAGAATCATATTAAAAGTCATTTAAAATGTTGCTGGATTGGGGCAAACGTCAAACAACCTTTTAGTCTAACGGCAAATTTAGGGGTTAGATTTCATCTTTAAATGATAATTTAGAATTTAAAAGACTCTACGGACTCTGCAGTACGAACATCAAGTGGAGGTTGTTCCAGAATCTGGGGGCTGCCACTTCAAAAGCTCGTTCCCCTCTATTCTTAAATTTGGAACCAGGCTGCACTAAAAGCACCAGATGAACTCAGTGCTTTGATATATGGCTTGAACAGTTTAGTTAAATAAAGGAATGCAAAACCGTTTAGGATTTTAAAGGTAAGTAAAAGAACTTCTGACAGAAAAGTCTTCTGACAGAAAAAGAGGTTTGCTTGAGAGATTTTCCAGACCGCACCAATTTTATTCATAAAGTGCTTTAAAACCACAGCTGAAACAAAGTGCTGCACAAAACTGCAAATTATAAACACATTAAAAATATATATATAAAAATATGACAAAAGAACACAACTATTAAATACAATGTATCTATTTAAAACAAACACAGTCAAACTAAGCCTTGGTGATGTTGACAGCCTAAGAATAAAAATTTGCGGGGGTGGTAGATAACCAGGTTTGTACAACTTACCTCAAACACGGTTAGCTCTAAGCTGGAAAATAAAGGATTTGACGCTGCTTACATTTGTAGTCCTTTTTGTAAACAGCTGCTTTTCCTCCTCCTCCCCCTGAAATCCATGAAGAGTTAAAGTAGCAGCAATTCACTGGTAAAAGTATAGTTAGAGGACTGTTCTTACCAGCACTCAACCATGGCTCAGTGACACACAGAATATACAACTTAAGAGAGCTGAAGAATTCCCTAAGAAAAGTCTTATTTACAAGGGATTTGCTCTTCACAGACCAACCCTGACAGGAGCTGCAGCTGATGCATGGGCCCAGCAGCCTCAGGTTATAGAGATTTCCCCAGCGCAGGCTGAGCTAGAATGGGCACACGCGATGATTTAGATGAGCCTCGTCGTTACCAAACCTGACCAGGATCAACTGGATACAGGAAACAACAAGGCACAGAGCCTCCCAAGAATAATCCATTCAATAGCTGACAACCAGGGTGAACTTCAGTTTTACCATCCATTCACTTTGTTCACCATGGCATCAACAGTGCTTCTGCCGTGAGGGTAGTTTAGGAACACAGCTCAAATGAGTAGGAATTCCTGACAGAAGCATAGGCAAGCTTTGATCTCATTTTTAAATATGGCTAGGTTACAGGGGTATCATGATCTTTTAATGAGTGAGGGGAAAATGGAACCAAGATAGACAGACGGTCCGTTGTGGTGCAGACAGAGCTGACCCAAAAGGCGAAGGTCTCAAGATACCAGTCTGTCTACAATCCTACCCTCACCTGTAGGCATAAACGTTGGGTTTGACCGAAAGAATGAGATCACTTCACATTGGCGGTTTTGTAAATACTCTAAATGAAGAGCCAACAGCGTGCCAGAAGGTCATTCCAAGACCTTGCAAAGACCCAGGGATGGAGTTTGAGATTCAGACTCAATTTCCACTTTAATCACAAAAATAAAAGAACCTGCAGCAATGCAGGGTTAGAGGTGCATTAGATGTTGGGGATTTGATAGGAAATATTTATTTCACTTATGTCACTTGAGACTTGGACATGCACCTGTCAAAATAAGGTGAGATCTTTCCATGCAATCCATGCAACATTCATTAACTACACACAGTTAAATCCATAACAATTGCAATAAAAATATTTCTGTGTAATCCATGCAACAATTATTAAAATATACAGTTGTAGCAGTGGAGGGTGAAACAAGGATGTTCTCATATTCTGGAACTGAGAAGACTGGAGAGGCCTGTGTGGAGATACATATTAACTGTCTTATCTTTAGCAGAAATATAAACAAGTGTATCCAAAGAAATTATGTATGCTGATTTTCCATTCTTTTACAAGCAATAAATGAAATGAGTAATCTTTGATTATCAAGTTAAAAGACGTATGATTGAAATATGATTGAGAACTAATAATTAAAACAAAAAACATTAAGGTTTAAAATTCTCAATCAGCTATATAAGAGACATATAATATTGATCATTTGTGGTATGAATAAAAAAATGAAGTGATGATTTTGTAACTGTGTCTTAAAGTAAATGTAGAAAGCTGAGAATGGAATGTGTAATACTGTGTAAAGTTTAAGACTGAGCAGAGTGACGAGAGCAGGCTGTATGCTGACAGTGAACCTTTGAAAACCAACGGGAGGAAGGGAGGATGCGACTACAGCCAGCTTCGTGGCTATTACTGGCATCTCCAAGGCCAAAAAACAGTATCAGAAGTCACGATGACCATGACTAAAGTATTGAGCAATAACCAAGAAGCTGAGCTGAATAGGTTGCGCAACTACTGAGAAGCCTAATAAGGGCCGACTGGTGACAGCGTCAAGCACCATAAAAGCAATGCTGAAGGAGGGAACTGTGGTTGTTTCCTCGCAGAAGACCAGCAAACAAGATCGGACGGAGAAAAGAAGCTTAGATGGAAAATGAACAGAGACACAGCCCAGCTGATCGACTGCATTAAAAAGAGGATCAACCCGTGTGCCCTGGAAGGACTGTGCCTCAAGATTAAGAATCTGATTTCATCTAAAGCTTTTCTTTTTATCCAGACAACAGAAGTGAACTTGATCGGTGAACAGCTGATTGCTCTAAGGTTCAGGCTTCTGGAAGTCCTGAATCAACCTCATTGATGTCTCCGGGGTTTCCTTCAACTCTTCAACCCCTGGAAGTTACTGCCTTCTGAGACATACAACAACAAAGTTCCTGTTTAACCATCGAAGCCTGGAGCATCAGTGCCTGCCCCTTAAAGGAAGAAAACTGAGGATGAAGTCGTATTCCCTTCAAGAAATCACTCGTTGTTACCAGAAGAAACATCTCCATCAGGTGCATGGATGAGCCTCCGTCTTCAAAGCCTCTCCAGACTCATTAGTTTCAGCATCAGGGAAAGACGGGTTGAATTGATTGATTTATTTCTATTATTGAAATTATTATGTGTTGCTGAATTTAAGCTGTTACTGACCCCTGCAAAAGCGTTACTAATTAAAGAAAGCATATAAAATTCTAGTTAAATCGTGGACATCCAATTATTTGAGTCACCTTATTTTTGGTTTTTCATTGGTGGTAAAAAGTCTTGTTGCCTGGTTCTAAGAAATTATAGGAGGTTTTTATAGGTTGCCTTAGCCAAGTTGTTAAAACAATACCCTTGGGGCTCGTGCCGAGTCACTAAAATTAACCTAGCCCATATACCAAGAGCCAGTTGTAATATTAGGGAATGAGCAGCCGTTAACAGGAGTGATTGTCGGACTGTGAACGACTGGGTTGGCTACTCAGTCGTCCAGACCTCCGGTTGAAGAAGGGCGAGACTTCTGGATGTAGGCTGTCAGAGGCTAGGCGAGTCATTTCCTGACACCAGCTTAAACAGAACTTTCAGTAAACCTGCTTAGTAAGACTTTTCAGGTTTAGGGAAGTCCGGACCGTTGGATGGAGAGCTGGACTAAGCAATCCCCTTAGACATAGGGAAGTAGGAGGGAGGGGTTAGCTCATCGGACAACGAAACACCTCAACAATTTGAGACTCAATTTAGACTTGGATAAAATGACTTGTGAACATCTCTGCATATACCTTCCCTGTTTTGACTGATTGTAGACATTGTAGCATACTCTACAGGACCAAGGATGTGACATTTTCCTTGCCTGATTGTTTTTAAACATTATCACAGGTTAAAGAGCTGACCCGATGATTTTTCTGTCCAAGAGCCTGAACATCATCTGAAAACCACTGACAGCTCTACAGATTATTTTCTTATTAATATCACTATTTTCACATTGGTATTTTTGGTACAAATTTTAAGAAAAACAGAAGTTATAACAGACATACACTGAATGTGATTTAACTTTCTGTAACTGTTAATTGTACTTTTGAGCGTTTCACGTTTTATTTAAGGGTATATTTTAGAATTCATGACTGATATTTGCACGTGTCCACATCAGAATTTAAGGTGCTGTCCATAATTACATGCATGGTTTGTTAAATTAGTCATTTTATGCCACTTTTGTACCTCATATCTCCTTGAAAATGTTTTTTTTTTTTTTTTTTTAAGAAAACAAGAAGAATACTGTGAAGGAAAGTTGAAATTCACTCATTGAATTGGACACTTTCTAAACTCTACAATTTGACCTTTTTGGAAATTGTATAACATTATAATATCAGATTTTTATCAGACCTTTGTCTTCAGTTTATCCTGTGACTTTCTGTTTGCAGGTGTGTTTGAACGCTGTTGCTGGCATTTGTTAAATTTGATGGTGTGATTGGCAACTACTCTCCTATGGTCTCCTATAAATGTCCTAAAATTACTGTTTGTTTTGGTTGTTACTTTCACAGACAGTTTAAACTGTATGGGACCTGTCCCCTGCTATAGAATAATAAAAGACACAAAGGCAGCCTTTTTAAAGGATTGTCAATGAATGGCTTTCGTTCTTTTTCCTCCACAACACTTTCCAAAATGGAGATTTTAATGTTGAAATGGGTAATGTAGATTTTAGAAACAATGTATCTTATTTTGTGCATAGTCCCTACTGCTTTCTTCACTACAAAAATAACAATGTAGCTGTTTTTATGGATGTTTTCTACATTTGTCCCACTCTTAACAGGTTCAGTAAAGCTGCAAAGGTGAACTGAAAATTGTTCTAACCGAGAGGATCTGAAATTTCTGGACTTAAATAGCACTTTTCTAGTCATACTGACCACTAAAAGGCCTTTTACACTTGAGCTACTTTCAGATCAGTATGCAACTTAAGTTTAAGTGCCTTGGTTTAGAGCATATCAACATGCAGTGGCAGAGAAAGCTGGAATCAAACCTACAACTTTTGAATTTCAAAACAACTAATCTTGCCACTTAGCCACAGCTACCCAAAGTCATAATTGGTGTCAAAGAAATCATGAGTGACAATTGTTCTGGACAATCTCTGGCCCATAGTTACTTAAGTACTAGGCTTTACTTTTTTTATTTTGAGGCATGATTAAGTCACTAATGATATTCTTATGGCCTCAGATGTCTGTACTTGCTCTGTTAGATCTCAGTGCTGTGTTTAATACAGTCCATCACACTATTATCTTTGAAAGGCTGGAACATGCTGTAGGGATCCATGGAACAGCACTAGGTTATCAGGCTCCTCTCCTGTGGAACCAGCTCCCAGTTTTAGTCCGTGAGGCAGACACTTTTAAGGCTAGGCTTATAACTTTCCTTTTTGATAAAGCTTATAGATAGAGTGGCTTAGGTTATCCTGAGCTATCTCTGTAGTTATGCTGCTATAGGCTTAGGCTGCTGGAGGACATAATGACCACTTTCACTCTCTCTCACTCACTCTCCAATTTCTGCGTTATTTGCTGTTATTTCAGCTTTTAACTTTATGTTCTCTCTCTGTTTTTTCTCTTTCTAGAAGCTACATCTGACCTGGTTCTGAATTTAGCCGTAACACCTGCCTGAAGGGGGACATCGGCTGAGCTGCTGCTTCCAACAACTTAATGCTCACCTTATACAGATGATCCACATGGCCCTGTCTTTCAGTGTTTAACCCTTTCTCTCTCCTAGACATAGCTACTGGCTGAGCTTCTACTGTGACTAACTGTATGTGCTCTCTTTCAGACTCTAGACTTGAAAACTGGCTCAGAGTTCATCTGCTCAGCTTTCTTTCTCTCAATTTTTTCAATTCAATTCAATTCAGTTTTATTTATATAGCGCCAATTCACAACGCATGTTGTCTCAAGGCAGTTCACAAAAGTCAGATACATACATTCCAATTAATCCTAACCATTGAACAGTGCAGTCAGATTCAGTTATTTATTCAAATTGGTTAAAAAGTTTTTCCAGCTAAGGAAACCCGGCAGATTGCATCCAGTCAGTGACTTGCAGCATTCACTCCTCCTGGATGAGCATGTAGAGACAGTGGACAGTCACTGGCGTTGACTTTGCAGCAATCCCTCATACTGAGCATGCATGTAGCGACAGTGGAGAGGAAAAACTCCCTTTTAACAGGAAGAAAACCTCCAGCAGAACCAGGCTCAGTGTGACCATCTGCCACGACCGACTGGGGGTTAGAGAGAACAGAGCAGAGACACAAAGAGAACAAGGAAGCACTGATCTAGGAGTACTTTCTATAGGAAAGAAAAGTGAAACATTAATGGTTATAGCTCCTTTAGTGGCTTCATCTAGGAGAGAAAGACAGCTGAGCAGATGAACTCTGAGCCCGTTTTCAAGTCTAGAGTATGAATTGACAATCTTGTAGACGAGAAAGGAAATGTGGGAAAGGAAATTTGCCTGTGTTAGGTGTTTGAGTTTCCTTCTTGTCTGTTTCTTTGCACTTCCCTGTTTATTTAATTTTATCCCATTGTTTACTTATTTCTTCTATTTCTCCACCCTGCCTCTTTATTTAAACTCTTTGGTTTTCATTTCTACTCACTGGTTCCTAATGTTTTCCTCCCTGCTCATTCTGCCCATGCTCTGTGCTTGCTTTTTTTCACTGCTGTAAGTTATATTATCTGTTATCTGTTCTTTATATCTGTTATTAAATACCTCAACTCACCATACAGCTGCCAGGCTCCTGTCTGCATGCTGGTCCTACAAAATACCCCCTCATGATAACAGGATCTGTTTATTATCCACTATTCTGTGAACAACTGACAACCTACAATAAGGCAATTAAAACTGCAAATCAGATTGATTTTGAAAATCTATTAACTAATAGCTGAAATAACCAAAAGGTTTTATGTTGTTCCACTGATCCCTACTGTCCATCCAGACATACTCAAATCCCTCAACCCTCCTCTCAGCCCCAGCTCCTATTCTGGCCTCCCCATCGCCCAACACCGCTAGTCCACCAAGCCCCAACCACCGTGGCTCCCGGCCCACCCGCCAGACCAGGGACAACGAGGAGGCACCCTTACCCAGCACACAGACAGCCACGCCACCGGGAGCCACAGCAGGCCCCAAACTGCCCAGGGACCCAGCCCCGGATCCACCGACAGAAGCCAGGAGCAGAAGCAGGCCTGACAGGAGGCTACAACAGCCCAGAGCCCAGCCCCGCCTCAATGCCGGCAACTGCAGCACCCCCACCCCACCACGACACGTCTATGCCAAACCCAATGCCACCCCAGGGCAACACCGAAATGCCCAGTCTGCCTAGAGACAGCACCACCCCGGCACCAGCATTCCTGTGCCCTCCGGCCCCTAGTGCTGAGATGGTGATGCCCATACCCCATGCGCCATTAGGTGATGTAGTCAATTATTGGAGACCGAAGCAATTCAAAGTTATTCCGTTGGTTTTTCTTGCAAGAATACCTCTCCATGGAAAATATTTCTAATAATATATTTAGCAAAATGCGTTATATTTAAACTAATTTCAGTATTAATTTAAGGTGCTTAGGTGTGCTGTTTTTGTCATATGTTTTGCTTATGATTTCTTTAACACATTCTGATCATAATGTGTGATCTAAAATAATAGCACTGAAGCCATTGTTTAGAATACTTACGACATTTCGAAGAAATAAACAAAAGAGACAAGTGAATGCAGAAAATTGATCGATAAATTACTATACATCTAAAACATAAAAATGGTCTCAGATGTTTAAGGAACATCTGAGAAACTTGGCTGAATACAGCATGTTTACTGTATTCAGCCAAGTTTAAAGAATAGGTTCACCCAATTTTGTCATTAAGGAATAGTTCCTGGATTTGTGGTCCTACGTACTAAATGAAGATGAAAGCAAAATGCTGACACTTTGTGTTTTTTCCTGCATTTTACATTTTAACAAGATTTACATTTGTCAGTGTTCTGGCAAGCCGCATTTGTACCTTGAATTGCGCCTGCGGCTGCACAATATAATTCCTAGGCCCAAATTTTGGACACCCCTTGTCAAGATTATAACCTGCATCTCATCCATTGAACACTGCAGATAGACAACAAGACAATCACCCACTGCCCACAAAGCAATCGTGAAAACGGAATAAAGGTTAATTTTGACTAGAAGTGATGTAATTACAGATATAACTGTGCATGAAATAGGTTACATTGGGCTCCCAAGAGTATTTTAAAAGGAGATGTATAATGAACGGTGTGGCAAGTTTTAAAGGTAGCTTTAATCACACAGGTGGCCACAAATGTTTTATAATGAAAAACATGTACAATGCACTAACTTGGGTGCATTTCTTGTACAAAGGTAGGAGACGTACCCGCAGAAATGACAAATAACAAATTATGGTCTCAAAATATACAACCTCTTTTGATATTATCGATTAATTTTACTCCGAAAAGCTGAACATCCGCAGGTGTCGATCCCAGATTTTAATAGAAGTATAAGAGCAAAGAGGATGTCTCTTTGTCTATACTTCGAAGCTGGTCCAGATTCTTTCATTTGATCCTTTCATTTGTGGCTTTTGTTTAAAAGTAGGTGAAGCACAATTTTATGTCCCTCACTAAGCATACTGCACAACAATCCATGAAGATGCACACACATAGATCCCTACATATACTTTACATGTATTGTCTGATTCAGGATGCTTCTGGTGGTTTCATAGCAAACAGTAAATATGTTTGCAGGGAATTTACAAGGAGCTTTTCTTGATATCATCATCATGTAGAGATTCTAAATGTTTCTTGGTAAAAAGCATCAGGTTTTTAGGTATGTATGTCCATTTATTGTTGCTTTTGTGTTTTAGTATTGTACACATTTACTGTAACAAAAACAGAAATAATTTTCCCTTAATGAAACAATTGGTGGTTTTACAGGTGTCCGATGTTTTTACACTGCCACTAGATGGCGCCATACGAGAGCCAACGTTTTCGTCTTTGTTGCTTCAGATCTTGAATGTGTGTGTGGTTAGTGTAGGGTTTTGTTTTTCTTTTCTTTTCATGCTTTTATGTGCATATTTTTGTGTTTTTGTGCTTTCCAAATCGTTTTGTGACAGATTTGTGTTGCTTATTTTGTCTTTGTCGTGTATATTTTCATGTGGATCTCTGTGGAGAATTTCCGCGTTGTTTTGTTGTTGTGTGTTTGTTGCCACCAATAGTGCCTCCCAACACCTACCGCAGTGCTTGTTGGGACACCGGGGGCCACATGAGCATGAACACACACATTTAAGAAACAGCAGACAACAAAAACAAACAAGCCTCCCTATATGCCAATTAAAAAATACAGAGATGGAGGGAGAGAGGGAGGCGGCTTTAAGACAAAAACAAATATTTTTTTAGAGACTGCGAGAAGCTAATTACAGGCAAACGACAATTAACAGACAAATCCTCCAACTATTTGATCAGAAACATGAAATGACAAACTGTACAATGTGTAAAATCCAACTGCGCGCAGCTAATTTAGTTTTTTTTTCTGCAGCAAAGCACACATTGTTACCTGGGCGTCATGCTTTTACACACAAATGCAAGAACACACACGCACACACACACACACACACGAACCACGGCAGTGAAACCTGTCACGTGTGTAAATGAGCTGTCAAGTCAAAGCAGCTGCAGGAAAACTGAACTGAATCTTCTTTGTCTTCTGCAGAGAAGGTGTGTGTCTTCAGATCCGATCAACGTGTTACGTGACACGTTGTATTTGTATTTTTTTTATTTGCCAGCTAAACAAGTCAATTCATTAGAAGTTCAAATCATGAGGTCTTTATTGTTTACAAATATTCTATTCTGGCAGGATGAATCTAGCTGATACTATTTTATCCTGATAATCTTCACTGATATTCTGAAAATAACTACAATTTTCTACAACAAAATATAGACATCTAAAACACAACCGATACCAATACTATGTATTGAATGAATATTATACTTATGAAATAAGTATTACTTCCACAAACTGCATGTTTGTGAAACACTGGCATTACTGGAGATTCTGGAGTTCTTCATAATATTAGTCAATTACTTTAGTGCACTAAATGAAGCAGAAAACAGTTTTAATGAATATTTTTGTTCAGTAACTCATATCTCTGTTTTTATGTAGCAGAAATACAATATTCTATTGCTTACGTGTTTCCTGTAAAATTATTCTCTGTCTGTTCTGTCAGGCCGATTTTTTCTGCTCTTCTCTTGCAGGAGAAAGAAGCTTCAGTCTGTTCGCTTGGCGGGAAACATTCTTTGTGTTTCGATTCTCTTTTACAATCAATTTGCTGTAGCAGCAACCAAACAATAAAGAAAATCCCACAAAAAACAGCTTGGCAGATTTTTTGATTGATGAATCCACCAGCCTAACATAAACAAAGAAAAACTTCAGGTGGGACAAAATAAGATCTGTAAAGCTTTATTCTAGAGAATGATCCAATAGCCTGAGCATTAAATACAATTTTCTCTTAAATCTATTATATTAAAAAATAAAATCTGTTAGAGACAGTACTTTACTTCTCTGTTTATATATATAATATATATTATATTTATATATATATATATATATATTATTATATATATATATATAATATATATATTCCTATAATACATCTTTTTAGAAAACTTAATAGTGTTTTTTTTGATGTAATGTGAATTTTTAGGTGTAATGTGATTTAATATTTTCTGAGCTGAATTTAATTTGTAAAATATAACCTTTGAATTTAAAAACTGAACGTTGGGCCAAATTCAGCAGTAATTTACAATTTACTCCTTTAATAAAAGATACACAGATAAATATATTTCGTTTTTTGCCTTGCTTAATAATTATTTATTTAAACTACATGTGTCTTTAAATCTAAAATAAAACTGAATTGCATAATTATCTAATTTTATTCTGTTTCACTGACAATTAACTTTTCTTCTGTAGTTTTATATTTTTTAGCTGTATTTTTACAATAATAATAAAACGAAATAAATACTTTGTCTATGCTTTATTTTCTGCATCCATACTTTTTATCGATATTTATTATTAATTATCCATTATTTGTATTTTTTTATTCATTTATATTTTCTGTATTGTTAGTGGACCTTACGAATTCACGGCAACCTAAAAAAAAAAAAAAAACTGGGGTGGAGAGGTCTGGGACCCCCAGAGAAAACTGTGAAAAGACGAGAGAGGAACAGACTTTTTAACATCATTGACAAAAACCTTCTTCACATTTTCAGGATTGATAAAAAAGTGTCTTCAGTCCAAGCCTCTTTTACCTCTGCTTTTCAAAGAGGCTGTACTTAGTATAGACCCATTAAAATGTTTAATGACTTTGATTTTATTATTCATCTATTCTATTTCATTATAATTAGAAATTTCAGTTGAGAAAAAAGTTTAAAATAAAACAGTTTTTACTTACATGCTAAATGTATTTAAACTGGTAACTGCTGTCTTATATTTTGCTGTATTTCTTTTTTAGGTTTAGCTCCTTATTTTCTTTCTTAATTTCTTTTCACTCCTGCTGGGCTGTTTTGTTAATTCTGCTTTATCTGCCTGTTTTTTCAGCGATAATATTTTAGAGTACAAACACAGAATGAGATGCCATTAATCTGTCAGACATTTATTTGTGGGGGAGCTTGCAGTGCTCTGTCTCAGACAAATGTTCTCACTTTCTCTAGCTGGCATTATATTCTGCTCACACAACCCAGTAAATACGTTCACCCTTCGCTCTGCATTCGCGTCCATTTGCTTCTGCTTTACTTTGTCACTCCTGCCTGATTCTATTGTCTCTACCTTTTCTTTACCCTTCTCTATGTTGTATTTCTGTGTTATTCCTGGGGACGAAGCGAGCTGTCAGCTCGAGGCCACCAGGCGGAAAAGTCTGCAAACCACCAGTCGCCATATGTCTCTCACTCCCTTTGCCATTTTCTCGCTTCATTACACCCTCCTTTCATTCACTTGTCTCTTTTGCAATCCATATTTGCTGTCTTTCCAGCACTTTTTAAAAATCATTTGAAGTCTTTCTTTGAAGTCTTTCTTTGGGACCTAATACCGAATAACCAAAACAGTCTATGAACATTATAAAGGACTCAACATATGTCTGATCAAACATCACATGATGTTTATAATCCAACTGAAAGAACTTCAGCAACATCCCACCTCTCCAACAAGAGTGCACAGTTAAAAACAAATAATTTAAGGGATTTGTTTTTATGTTTTTATCTTAAAACTTAGTTCAGTTTAAATGCAGATAGTAAAACTGCTTAAACACGGTTCTGATACTGGGTACTGATGGTACTGGATGACTCTGGATTCCAACTGGTTGCTCTTGTTTTGTGGTTATGTAGTTTTTAGACATATTTTTAGATTTGATGGCTTCTGCTTTGCGTTGCTGTTGCTTGTGCTATTCCTCCAGCATGGAACATGGTTTTAACATTCTTTGACCTCTTTATCTGTCACCTCATCATCTAAGTGCGTGTATATGATGAGACATATGTGCACATATGTTCATATTTATCTTGTCTAAGGTAGACCAAGACTGACATGTTCTCTGTTTGGGTCCTGTTGGATTTGTTTCCAGCACCTGTCACCCTCTCCCTTTTGTATTCTTTTATTATTTTCGCGCAGTTTTTCCCATCTACTGTCTTTTTATCTTTATCTTTTATTTCCTCTTCCACTTCCTTATCCTCTCACTGCCTTTACTTTTTTCCCTCCCTCTGAATATTCAATCCCTTCTTGGTGTCTATTCTCTTTCACTCTCTTTCTCTTCGTGTAGTGAGAGGGATGATGGGTTTGTTGCCGTAGTAACTACTTCATTCAGCCTCTCTCTGTTGAAATCAGAAGCATCACCCAGTGACGACATTCATATACAACCATTTTCCCACATCGAGGTGATTTAGTTGTGTGTTAGAAAATAAATGAGACCAGACAACATGGCAGCCCTCCCTCTGACAATCCCTCCTTCCCTTCCCCTTCCATCCGTCTGTCTGCCATGCTCACTCACATGTTGACTACACAAAGTGGCAGCACAGACAACAGACGAGGAAAAACAAATGAATCGTGCCTCACAATTTTTGCCTTGCTACCAACTAATTTTTCATCTCATAGCATCTCCTCGCAAATGTTTGTTGTTTTAATGGACTGATATTAAGCATTTGTGATCACTGCAGTCAGACGAAGTAAATGACTTAGTATTCATGAAAGAAATAAACATGGACGGCACAACTGAGAAAATCTTTCCCGACTCGTAATTTTGTAAAAAGGGTTCAACTGGATTCAATGGATTCAAAAACCACTGTTAGACGTTTAATTGTTACTTCTTTTTAATAAAGATGGCTGCTGCAGGTAAGTCAAAACATCCTGACAATTCAACCCCAAAGCCAGATTATTTTCGCATTATGGCAACACCTCAAACATACTGCTTCGTTGTGTGACATCAGAGTTAAGATAATTTAGGAAAGATATCAGGATTAGAATTGCGGATATCCAGAAGTCTGGTTTATCTTCATGTACAATTCTAGATGCCAGACCATGCCGTGTTCATCTGTTAAAACAATTATTTGTATAAATTTAATGGGAATATCCAGCAATCATACTGTTGAGGAAGGAGACGGGTTCTGTCTCCCAAGGATGAACATGTTTTGATGGGAAATGTGTGAATCAACCCCAGAATGTAAGCATAAACCCAAGTAAAGCTGCAGATGAAGCTGGTGAGAAAGTGTCATCCACAGTGAAATGAGCCCCGTATCAATATAGGTGTTTTGCTGCGGGAGGAACTGGTGCACTTCAAAAAGGAAAGAACAACATGTGGAAGTACTGAAGAAGTGCTGGGACAAATGGTTCTTCCAAATGGACAATGAACCTAACCATAGCATGAAATTTGTTACAGTGGGGCTTAAGGAAAACAAAGTGTTTGTTTTGGAGTGTCTGTAACAAATCAGAAATGGGCCAAAATCCAAGCAAAATACTGAAATTTTGGAAAGTCTCCCAAAATGTTTGACCCAAATGTTTGACCCAAGTCATCCAGTTTAAAAGGCAATTCTATTAAATACTAAGAAAATTAATTTAAACTTCAGAAATCCTCTGATATCATTTTGCATTTGCTAAAAGTCCTTCTCCTGCTATTTAGCAAATATAAATAACTCTGGCAATTCAAACTGACCCAAAGTTTAGTCTGATTTATTGTTTGAAACCTAAAAATTGCTTATGTCTTTTTATATATAGCATAAAAATCTGGTTTCCACTGTATGTATTTATCTATCAAGACATTTTTGCTTTCATTTCTTAGAGATTTTAGACTTAGTTTGTTAGACTGCGAACAAATTTCGTCGTAGTTATCCACATGCAATAAAGGTATTAAATGCATTAATAGTTGACACAAATATACCCTACAAAATAATTCATAAAGTTAGTACATTCTCTTTATGTTGAAATAACATTCAAGTTAATGTATGAACAGATTCTATGATAACACGATTTGATTTTACTAATTTGCAGTCTTTTTGATTTGTATCTAGGCAAAACCTTTAGCTTATTCTCCACCTTAATATCGAATTGTATTTGGTGAAACTTGCCTTTGGAGTGAACATACCAAACCAACGGAAACCATGGGAATAGAGAGAGTGTAGTGAGGTGCTGCCAGGATAGGTGCTGCTGTCTACAGTTGGCTATTTAAAGTAACTTTCAGTATCAACGTATATTTACTTCTTTTATTTCAGATACATTACGATAACTGGATTGTGGCTCAATGGGAAGATTAGTTGTCTTGCAATCTGAAAATTGCAAGCTCTGCAGACTATAGTTCTGTTGCCTCCCTGCTTTGGTTCATCTTTTTCTAAGAGTACTTTGAAATATGGCTGTGGTTGTTGAGGGGTGCGTTAACCCAATCATTTTAATTATGTTTCATGCCATTAATGTTGACTATATAAAGAAGTTATATTTTTATCAGAGTTGAAATTTATGTATGAAAGCATGTTAATATGAACAATTTGATGTCCAGTCTCTGCTTAGGTCTAAAAGTATTATTTTGTGCAGGGTTTTTAAATGCTCAGTGGCACAACTCTGTGTCTGCCATTGAATGCTTGACCCCAAATCTCACTGCACATCACTGGTAGAAAGACCCAGAGGTTAAAAACAGACCAAATGTTTACTGTACAAGATGCAAAATAACTGCAGTGGAAAGACTGATTACAAATTCCATCTGTTTGAGCAAGCAATTTTGATATTAAAAATGTTAATGTGGAAACAAGTTTTCCCATCAAAAATAAGCTGAATTAAATGAAATATTCCAATCCCTTATAAAGACATTAATCATATATAACTTTGCTAGAAGCACTGTATAGTGAAATATGAATATGAATTAATAAACATTAGAGACACTCAATATAGTTTCTGTGGACGTTCACTTGGTTGACATCACAAACATTTTTTGAAAGGAGAAACTACTTAAATTATGACTTAAGGGATAACTTTGGGTGCTCTCCATCCTGGAGCATTTTGCACTGTACCGATAAGCCAACACAACCCCCACAAATTTCAGCAGCACTGGCACCCTGAACGTCACTGTCTTTAGAAGTGCTGGCAGCACTCACTTCACTGAATTCAGGCTTGCAATTAAAAAGAAATCTGTCCAGAGAGACTTATCTCTGTCTACACTTGGAAATTTTAGAAAAAGTGCCATTACATTGTCACTAAACAGAGAGCACCTCTCCCCCACCTTGTGTTGCATGGTGTTACCTTGCAGTGGAAAAGCAATAAAACACATGAGAGACTGTGTGCATTACTAACCATAGTCATGGTCATTAGAGGCACACAGAGGGCTGGTTCCTGCCAAAGCCAAATCACTCTCATTAACGTGAAAAGGAAATCTATGTTTGGAATATCCATGTGCTCTTCATGTTCTGAAAAAATCATATCCTGATGTCTTGTCACATCACTCAAATAGATATAGGTCCACTAGAATCTCTTGATTGAAGCACACCAGGCCACTCCAAATCCTCCATTGTTGCTAAAGAGCACAATTGATGGTTCCATCAATTACCACAAGTCATCTAGCAGTGGCAAAGCAGGCCCAGACCATCACACTACCACCACCATGTTTAACTGTCAGCATGATTTTTCTTTTCTTAAATGCTTTGTTAGTTTATGCAAGAATGGACATACACCTTCCAAAGAGTTCCACTGCTGTCTCGACTATCTGCAGAATATTTTTCCCAAAGTCCTAGTGATCATCAAGAGATTTCTTTTAGTAAATAGGAGTTAGCCATTTGTGTTCTATTAGGTCAACAGTGGTTTTGGCCTTAGAATTCTCCCATGGTACCATTTTTGACCAGTGTCTTTCTTATTATTGAATCATGAACTCACCTGAACTGACCTTATCTGAGGGAAGTAAGCCCTGCCATGATTTGTTTTTCTGGGTTGGTTTGTGACCTGGATGAGTTGTCAAGGTGCTCTTGGAGATGTTGTGGTAAGCATAATAATACCTCTCACTGTGGTTCATTGGAGTCCCATAGCCTTAGAAAAAGCTTTGTATCCCTTTCTAGACTGATAGATGTCAACGACTTTCTTTCTCAGCTGTTTCTACAGGGTTAAAATTAAGCATATGAATTAAATAGGGAAAGGATGTGTTGGTATTTGAGATCAAAAACCAACACATCATCCTCACATAGGACCCAGGTTGATTTGGATGACTTTTACCCTCAACACATGAAATCATCACTTTCACTATATATATTTTTCTTTTATCCTTGTCTGATAATAAAAAAAACACACAATACAATAAAACCAAAAACATAAAACAGTTAATATAAATAGCACTGTAATAATACCAGGGATGTAGCGATACACGTATTGGTACTAAAAATATCCGGTACAGGTCTGTCGATTTGGTACACACATGAACCAAACAAATACATTGTTGTTTTTTTTACCTAAACATGTGTTTATGTGTGGAAGTAAGTGTGCATTGCATCATTCTGTAGCACAACCTGACACCAAAATGACACCAAAACAAATCAGATAGAACTAGAGAGTTTAGCTATCACTTAACACTAAATTTCAAGG
Organism: Crenichthys baileyi; assembly: GCA_036173005.1. Classification (NCBI taxonomy): domain Eukaryota; kingdom Metazoa; phylum Chordata; class Actinopteri; order Cyprinodontiformes; family Goodeidae; genus Crenichthys; species Crenichthys baileyi. Next base: position 507,120 of record JAHHUM010002598.1, on the reverse strand, counting down.
ATTTTCATGCAACTACAGTGGAGAAAGAAAGGTGGGCTGGACCAAAACGTTATATATAATTTTCTGCATTTTTCAACAGCAGTAAGATACATAGTTTGCTCTGCACTAAAATGAATAACTCACCTAAAACAACATCAAGCTGAATGTAAAGGCTCATTAAACATTCGTAAACAACAATATGGACCACTTTCCATCCATCCATCCATCCATCCATCCATCCATCCATCCACTCAGTGGATGGATAAATGGATGGATGTAGTTACCAGCTTATCCTTGGTAATAAAAAAAGAAAAAAAACAATCAAACCAAATCTCCATTCAATTCTGTAGTGGCCACCTTTTTGAAGCACACCAAAATGTACTGTACCGTGATTTTTATGTACCTTTACACCACTAAAAAGAAATTTCTTTCCATTTATTGGCAAATAAAATCTGCTTAGTGAGAAAATATTATATGTTTCATGTGGGATGTATTACCTCATTTCTTTAGAAAGAATATTTGTCAGTTAAACATGTTTTTAAACAACACAAAAGTCAAAACACATGTCAGCTTTATTTAAAGACAGACATTTTTCCCAAAAAGGCCAAAACTGAGTGAGTCTTTCGTATGCTACCACTCTGCTTTTAAAATGTACAGCCTGTTATTTTCCATCAGGCCACTTTTGAAGCGATTATTTCTACAGAAAATTCCTGAGTCATTCCTGACGGGCAGTTCCCCTGTCTTTCTTCTTACTTGCGTCCTTTCATCAGCTGGATCGATTTTTGTGTCGCCGCTGCAGTTCTGCTCCCATGGGAGAATTTGAAAGGAGTTTACAGGCTCTGAATACAAGCCTGCAAACCGCTTATGCTGTTTACTTGCCACTTACACTCCACTGCAAACCTACACATCTGTGTGAGAGTGTGCAGCAGAAACAGAAAAAGACAATCAACCACTCTATAACAAAGGTATTGTATTGTTGTGAGTGGAGATTTAAAACTACAAGAAATTTACACAGTTTTATAAAATGCAATAGAAGAACAGACCAAAACCTTGATAATTCAGCAAAAAAAAAGAAAATCATCAAATCAAAATAAATTTCAGTTCAACTTAAACTTGTTTTATATTTCTTAAGCTGACTTGGTCCTAAACAGGAGAATACTGTTTAATTTAATGTCAAAAAATAACATTTTCTTATGATCAGTCTCAGTGTTTGGGCTTGGTTTGAGCAGAAGGTGTTGGAAGAGTTACCACAGGGATAACTGGCTTTAGAGCGCCAACACTGGTTTCTTACAAAGGTAATTTTGGGGCAAAAGTATTTGTGCATTGTAACTGTGAATTTGAGGCCACAAAGCGAATTGTTATAGGAGTTTTTAATTATAGAATTTTTTCTTATTTCTTCATCACTTTGTATTATTATCCATGCAAAATTTACAGATTGTTCTTCTTTTTTTGTTGATTTAATTCATTCATGACAGCGTGTGGCACAGCACGGAGCTGTGAAGCCGTTAAGATGGAGCCTGAAGGGTAATCCCACTGTCTCCAATGTAAATAACTGGGTATGGTTTTTATTCTTCCCCTTTACATATTCCTGATGGCTTATATTCCCTTCTTTAAAATGTACTTGTTCATTATCTTTTCATTTTATTCTCGTTCATTGATCAGCCATTTAAAATGTTCATAATAAGTTTTGCGTTCAAAGATATAAAAATATGGTGGAGGGGTTTGAGTGTTTAAATGATCCTAGAGGCTATGTTGTCTGGGGCCTAAATGCCCCTGGTAGGGTCTCCCATGGCAAACAGGCTCTGGCTGATGGGTCAGACAAAGAGTGGTTAAAGACGCCTTCATGCGGACCAAAAAATCGAGGCACGTGACGTCACCCGGTATGGGGCAGCCGGGGTCTCACCCTGGAGCCAGGCATAGGGTCAGGACTCATTGGAGAGCACCTGGCGGGCAGGTTGCTCCTCACGGGACCCAGCTGGGCCAAGTCTGAACGAGAGACGCGAGGCCATCCCCCAGTGGGCCCACCACCTGCAGGGGAATCCATGAGGGACCGGTGCAAAGAGGATCAGGCAGCAGATGAAGGTGGAGACCTCAAAGGCCCGATCTCCTGATGTTTAGGCTGGCTCTAGGGACGTGGAATGTCTGTCACAATGCTGGGGGGGAAGTAGCCTGAACTTGTGTGGGAGGTCGAGAGGTATCGACTAGAAATAGTTGGGCTCACCTCCACGCACAGCGTGGGCTCTGGAACCCAGCTCCTCGAGACAGGCTGGACTCTCTTCAACTCTGGAGTGGCCCACGGGGAGAGGCGGCGAGCTGGGGTGAGTTTGCTTGTCGCCTCCATGGCTCAGCTGTCTTGTGCTGGGGTTTACCACAGTGGATGAGAGGGTTGCATCCCTGCACCTTCAAGTCAGGTAAAGGTCTCTGACTGTTGTTTCGGCCTACGAGCTGAGCAGTAGTGGGGAGTACCCGACCTTCTTGGCATCCCTGTCGGGGGTGCTGCATAGTGCTCCTCCCGGGGACTCCGGGAGCTTCCCCTCCGCCTCAGGAGGGGGAAGCAGTGCTTCGACAACACGGTTTCTAGTGGGGGTGGGGAGCTGCTGGCCTTGACTGGGGACATTATCGGGCGGTGGAAAGAGTACCTTAAGGATCTCCAAAATCCTGCCGTCACACATTCCCTGGTGGAAGCAGAGGCTGGGGACTCAGGGTTGGACTCTTTCATCAACCAAGCTGAAGTCACCAGGGTGGTCCTGCTGGTCCCCCTCTAGCGAAGGCCTACAGCATGCAATAGGGCGCTTTGCAGCCGAGTGTGAAGCGGCTGGGATGAAGATCAGCTCCTCCAAGTCCGAGGCCAAAGGGGGGACCTGAAGGACACGACTCAGACTTGGAGGAGCTTGAGTTCCTGCCTCAAGTGGAGGAGTTCAAGTATCTTGGGGTCTTGTTCATGAGTGAGTGGAGAATGAAGCAGGAGATTTACAGATGGATCGGTGCGGCTGCTGCAGTGATGGGGACGCTGTGCCAGTCCGTTGTAGTGAAGAGAGAGCTGAGGCGAAAAGCAAAGCTCTAGATTTACTGGTCGGTCTATGTTCCTACACTCACCTATGGCCATCAACTTTGGGTCATGACCGAAAGAACGAGATCACGGATACAAGCGGCTGAAATGAGCTTTTACCATAATTTCAATTCAATTAAATTTATTTATATAGCGCCAATTCACAACACATGTTTTCTCAAAGCACTTCACAAAAGTCAGGTACATACATTCCAATTAATCCTAATCATTGAACAGTGCAGTCAGATTCGGTATTTATTCAAATTGGATAAAAAGTTTTTCTGTCTAAGGAAACCCAGCAGATTGCATCCAGTCAGTGACTTGCAGCATTCCCTCCTCCTGGATGGGATGTAGAGACAGTGGACAGTCACTGGCGTTGACTTTGCAGCAATCCCTCATACTGAGCATGCATGTAGCGACAGTGGAGAGGAAAAACTCCCTTTTAACAGGAAGAAACCTCCAGCAGAACCAGGCTCAGTGTGAGCGGCCATCTGCCACGACCGACTGGGGGTTTGAGAAAACAGAGCAGAGACACAAAGAGAACAAAGAAGCACTGATCCAGGAGTCCTTTCTATGGAAGAAAAAGTAAATGTTAATGGATGTAGCTCCTTTAGTTGTTTCACCTAGAAAGAAAGAACAGATAAACTCTGAGCCAGTTTTCAAGGTTAGAGTGTGAAAGAGAGCACATAGAGTTAGTCACAGTAAAAGCTCGGTCAATTGCCATATCTGGGAGAGAGAAAAGGTTAAACACTGAAAGACAGGGCCATGTGGATCATTGGTAAGGGTGAGCATTAAGTTGTTGCCAGCAGAAGCTTGGACGATGCCCCTTCTCCAGAAAGGTGTCACAGGTAGACACAGAGTCAGGCCAGGTGTAGCTTCTAGGAAGAGAAAAGAGAGAGAACAAAGTTAAAAGCTGAAATAACAGCAAATAATGCAAAATTGGAGAGTAGTGTGAGAATGTAGCGAAGAGGGTGAAAGTGGTCCAGCAGCCTAAGCCTATAGCAGCATAACTACACAAATAGCTCAGGATAACCTAAGCCAGTCTAACTATAAGCTTTATCAAAAAGGAAAGTTTTAAGCCTAGCCTTAAAAGTAGACAGTTTGTCCATCTAGAGCCCACTGATGGCCATTGTTATACTAAAAACCACAACGATTGGGATACCTCTCTCTGTCAGATTGATTATAACCATTGGAAAAGAGAGGGGTCCATACAGGTAGCAGAAATGGAGGGTGTGTTTGCACCTCAACCATAACTGAGCCGGTTTAGGCTAAACCTGACTCCCCCTTACTCCATCCAACAGGGAGGGAAGAAGACGGAGGTAAAAATAAGGAAGATAGCTCAGGATAACCTTAGCCACTCTAACTATAAGCTTTATCAAAAAGGAAAGTTTTAAGCCTAGCCTTAAAAGTAGACAGGGTGTCTGCCTCACGGACTAAAACATGGGAGCTGGTTCCAAAGGAGAGGAGCCTGATAACTAAAGAATCTGCCTCCCATTCTACTTCTAGAGACTCTAGGAACCACTACCGGCCGGGGTGGCCGGGGACTCCCTTAGAGATAGGGTGAGGAGCTCGGCCATCCGGGAGGAGCTCAGAGTAGAGCCGCTGGTCCTCCATGTCGAGAGGAGTCAGTTGAGGTGGCTCGGACTCCTCCACTTGAGGCAGGAACTCCCCTCCAACTTGAAGACGACAAGCAACAATTTTCCGGTCAAGAACCATGGCCTTGGACTTGGCTGCACCTAGAAATCCTGTCCATAAAAGTTATGAGCAGGACCAGCTTTCTCCTCTTCCAGTGTATCCAACTCACCACCAGGTGGTGATCATTGGACAGCTCAGCACCTCTCTTCACCCGAGTGTCCAAAACATGTGGCCGAAGGTCTGATGATACGACAACAAAGGCGATCATCGACCCTAACCCTAACCCTAACCTCCCTCCTAAGATGTCCTGGTGGCAAGTGCACTGATGAACATCCTTATGCTTGAACATGGTGTTCATTATGGACAATCGGTAACTAGTACAGAAGTCCAATAGTGAAACACCACTCTGATTCAGATCGGGGAGGCCATTCCTCCTGATCACGACTCTCCAGGTGGTTTCCCCCGTGGGCGCTGAAGTCCCCCAGCAGAATAATGGAGTCCCTGGGAGGGGCACTATCCAGCACCCCTGACAGGGACGCCAAGAAGGCCAAGTACTCCGCACTACTGATCGGCCCACAGGCCGAAACAACAGAGACCTGTCCTCAACCTGAAGGTGCAGGGATGCGACCCTCTCATCCATTGGGGTAAACCCCAACACGAGATGGCTGACAAGCAAACCCACCCTAGCCCACCGCCTCTCCCCGTGGGCCACTACAGAGTAGAAGAGAGTCCAGCCCCTCTCGAAGAGATGGGTTCCAGAGCCCACGCTGTGTGTGGAGGTGAGCCCAACTCTATTTCTAGCCGATACATCTCGACCTCCCGCACAAGCTCAAGCTCCTTCCCCCCCAGCAATGTGACATTCCACGTCCGTAGAGCCAGCCGAAGCATCCGGAGATTGGGCCGCTGAGGTCTCCACCTTCGTCCGCTGCCCAATCCTCTTTGCACCGGTCCCTCATGGTTCCTCCTGCAGGTGGTGGGCCCACGGGGGGATGGCCTCGCGTCTTTCATTCAGACTTGGCCCGGCCAGGTCCCGCAAGGAGCAATCCAGCCACCAGGTGCTCTCTGACGAGTCCCAACCCCAGGCCTGGCTCCAGGGTGGGACCCCGACTCCGCCGTACTGGGTGACGTCACGTGCTTCGATTTTGTGTTCCTCATGAAGGTGTCTTGAAGCGCTTTTTGTCTGACCCGTCACCTAGAGCCTGGTTGCCATGGGAGACCCTACCAGGGGCATTTAAGCCCCAGACAACATTGCCTCTAGGATCATTCAAGCACTCAAACCCCTCCACCACGTTAAGGTGGCGTTTCAAGGAGGGGACATTACATTACATGTTATCTGACTGAATTATATCTGTAATTAATTTCCTGTCGGTCTGCGTAGGATGCAGCTCCTGAGTCTCAATAGTCCTCCACATGGCGGTGTTTGCATTTTCGATTGCCGCATACCAACTGAGTCTGTAGAAGGCAGTGCCCTGTGGTGTATGGCCATACAAATTACCCACAAGTCACAGAATGTTTTGCTCTACCATTATTAGTCTGATTGGGACAAAAGTGAAAGTGCGCCTAAAAGAAGGTGTAACTTGTAAAACAGCATTTGTTACTCCCAGCAGCAGTTGTATTCACTGATTTGTGTTTGTATTTAGGGGACACTGGATTCTCCATGATGGTTTAGTGTTTCTCCAATGTTATAGTTTTGCCACAATACAACTTAAGGGCTAAGCCTGTGAGGTCTGAGTGCTTTTGCAAGCAAGTTCTTACCTGACCCTATGGAAAATGTGGTCATATTAAATGATGACTTGCAGTTCTAGTGTTAAATTGTAACTCGTGTACAATTCTTCAGTGACTTGTGTGAACTCATCACAGCCTTTTCTGAAAGAACACAGCTATGGGCTTCATTATTCCTTTGTGTGCTACTACTGTTTTTAATTTATTTCTCGAGTGATTCTCTAAAAAAGTAGGGGCCCAACTGTTTAATAAGAATACTCTCATTGAATACTCATTGAATACAGCGGCGACACAAGTATTCTCATTGAATACTTTGTTCTGTACAAAGTTGAATGTGCTGACAACAAAATCACACAAAAATCATCAATGGAAATCAAATTTATTAACCAATGGAGGCCTGGATTTGGAGTCACACACAAAAGTGGAAAAACACACTACAGGCTGATCCAACTTTGATGTAATGTCCTCAAAACAAGTCAAAATGAGGCTCAGTATTGTGTGTGGCCTCCACATGCCTGTAAGACCTCCCTACAACGCCTGGGCATGCTCCTGATGAGACGGTGGATGGTCTCCTGAGGGATCTCCTCCCAGACTTGGACTAAAGCATCCACCAACTCCTGGACAGTCTGTGGTGCAAGGTGATGTTGGTGGATGGAGCGAGACATGATGTCCCAGATGTGCTCAATCGGATTCAGGTCTGGGGAACGGGCAGGCCAGTCCATAGCTTCAATGTCTTCATCTTGCAGGAACTGCTGACACACTCCAGCCACGAGGTCTAGCATTGTCCTGCATTAGGAGGAACCCAGGGCCAACCGCACCAGCATATGGTCTCACAAGGGGTCTGAGGATCTCATCTCGGTACCTAATGGCAGTGAGGCTACCTCTGGCGAGCACATGGAGGGCCGTGCGGGCCTCCAAAGAAATGCCACCCCACACCATCACTGACCCACTGCCAAATCTGTCACGCTGAAAGATGTTGAAGGCAGCAGATCGCTCACCACGGTGTCTCCAGACTCTGTCACGTCTGTCACTTGTGCTCAGTGTGAACCTGCTTTCATCTGTGAAGAGCACAGGGCGCCAGTGGTGAATTTGCCAATCCTTGTGTTCTCTGGCAAATGCCAAGCGTCCTGCATGGTATTGGGCTGTGAGCACAACCCCCCATTTGTGGACGTTGGGCCCTCATACCATCCTCATGGAGTCAGTTTCTAACTGTTTGTGCAGACACATGCACATTTTTGGACTGCTGGAGGTCATTTTGCAGGGCTCTGACAGTGCTCCCCCTGTTCCTCCTTGCACAAAGGCGGAGGTAGTGGTCCTGCTGCTGGGTTGCTGCCCTCCTACGGCCTCCTCCACGTCTCCTGGTGTACTGGTCTGTCTCCTGCTAGCACCTCCAGGCTCTGGACACTACGCTGACAGACACAGCAAACCTTCTTGCCACAGCTCGCATTGATGTGCCATCCTGGATGAGCTGCACTACCTGAGCCACTTGTGTGGGTTGTAGAGTCCGTCTCATGCTACCACGAGTGTGAAAGCACCACCAACATTCAAAAGTGACCAAAACATCAGCCACAAAGCATAGGTATTGAGAAGTGGTCTGTGGTCCCCACCTGCAGAACCACTCCTTTATTGAGTGTGTCTTGCTAATCGCCAAAGATTTCCCCCTGTTGTCTGTTCCATTCGCACAACATCATGTGAAACTGATTGTCAATCAGTGTTGCTTCCTAAGTGGACAGTTTGATTTTACAGAAGTTTGATTTACTTGGAGTTATATTGTGTTGTTTAAGTGTTCCCTTTATTTTTTTTGAGCAGTATATAAAATATTTCATATAATGTTAATAAATTAAAATTACCTTTCAGTTGACTGGAGGAAGTTTGATTCCAAATGTGAAGGAACTATTCAATTACAAGGGCTTTATTCTAATTACTTGCAAGGTCTAAATTTTATTCAAGATGTTTACTGAAACCTGATGGGAATTAATGTACATCCGACAACAGGTTTTTGAAAATAAACCAACAGGAATATAAGATTACAGTGTGTGATGAGCTAAAATGTCTGTAAAACTATGACTAATGTTAAGGAATTGACAGTATGTAGCAAAAACGGTTTTGGAGTGACAGTGATGTTTCGTCTGTTGACCTTTCCTTTTCCTCGTCGCTCAGTTTAAAACAAAGTGTTGGCTGCTGTCAATCACATGGTAATAGCCACCAAGGAGAGGCGACAAGGTCTTTATGACTTTATAAAATGTCTGCTCATGAGCTGATTGGATGAATTAGTGACCATAATCGTTAGCGGCCATGCCTCAGACAGACTCTTAATGTATCTGTATTAGCACTAATGGAATGCAATTCCACGTCTGCCTCTGCTCTTCACCACCCCACCCAGCTATGATCCAGGGAGCACCCGCTGCACCGTTGTCTAGGTAACAGCAATCATGGCGCTGACGCCCAGTCCCCTTCCTCCGCCTCCTCCACCTCACAAGAACCTCTCAGTGAGACAGTAGGAAAATGAGACATGGCTCTTAATAAGAATCCTGGTGCTAAAGGAGAATGACCTATACTCCTCATCAGGAGGGAAATGATTTGAGCTGCAGCCAGTTTTGTGAAGGAGCAGCAGGGGAGATTAGCTCGATTAAGGCCAAATCAGACCTGCTTCCAATTTGATGAGAGAAGGAAGGATAATAGCTCTCAGAACTGCTTCTCATGCAGCTCTGGACTTCGATAAGGAAATTAAACCACTCTTTGTCTCTCTATATCTCAGGGTGACTCAAGTCTAACCAATCATGCTGGTTGCTAAATTAGAAAGATACTGTACCCTTTTCTATAAAGACGTACCTTCATACAAATCTACTTCTCATTAGCTAAACTAAATTTAGCAGACTGTTTTCAGGTTGTTCGTATACAGGCTGGGTTGTTCTTGATTCTTTTAGATTCCTGTTTATTTAGAAGTCTTACAGCACAACTGTCTTCATTTGACAACATATCTGGTGGCATTGTTGACATGCAGGTAAAAGCGGTTATAACACTGACAATTGTGGGTATTTAATTGATTTTCTCCAGGATGATGGATTAGATTTCTCGTAATGTTTAGTCCAGTGTATCTATTTTGCAATGAAGCAGCTGTAGACACTTTAACATATTTGAAGTACTTTTACAAACACATTTAGCTTGAGAATTTTCTGTCATACTGGTTTCAAATGCAACAAACTGAATTTATTTCAGTGAGCTACCATCTTATGCAGTTTACAAATAAAACAAACTAAAAAAACTCTTAATTTCTTTATGTACAGAAACTAAAATTGGCATGTTTGAAGAGAATTATTTTTCTTTCTGTGGTTATTTTCTGAATAAATGTCGAGTTTTCCATGGGCACTTCATGGATCACTTTGTTTTCTTATTTTTACTATGGTGTCAGAAACACAAGAAATCCTGAACTTTATATCAGGAAAACCTCGAAATAAATTTTTACAAATGAGTAGAAAAAGACAACAACCTATTTTTACAACTATTAATGGCAAAGGTTAAAAGAGTGGTATCATTGAATCTTAATTTAGTTTTAGCTATAAATTATTCATACCCCAGATTTTTATTCAAGATATGTACATTCAACACAGGAATTTGTTTCTTGAAAAGTCAAGCATCAGTTAAAAGATAGTAGAATAATGTGACATAAGTTTTGATATTGACTATTAAAGGCTTCAACAGAGTCAGGCGCACGGTGTGTGCACTGTGAGCAGCTTAATTGTGTGAAAAATAAAGAGCTCATAAAAATGTATCTTTGTGCCGATGTGTCTGGTGAACGTCTGCTGAGTCAACTATGCCCAACTCCGTGGGAGCCTTGGGCTTACTGTGCGTCTACTGTGATTGCCGTGGAATCCCCACTCACTGTCTGCGGACATTTGAGATTTCATGGTCAAGTATATCAGTTTCCTACATTTCCCACACTTTCTGCCATGGTGTCATCAGACAAGGAAGAACGGTCAATTTGCCTTGTAACTTTGGAAAAACAACAAAAAAGAAAGTGGTATATCATGACTTAAACCAGACTAGGGACGAAGAAGGGGAATACAATACATTTGTGAAGGACACGAACTCAACAGACAATGAGAAAAACATTCAATACTTTCGAATAGAAAGTAGCAAGTTTGATGAGCTAGTTGGGTGCCTAGCCCCGTTTCTTCTTCACCAGGGCACCCACCGCACATCTGTCAGTGCGGCACAGAGAGTGACAGTGATGCTGCTCGTCCTTGTGACAACTTGCTGAGAGCAGTGTGTCCCTGCCAGCTATCCCTGGTCAACTGTGTCGCAAATAGTGTCGGAGGTGAGTCTTGGAAAAAAAGTATTCCTATATTTGGCCTGATGCCAACTGTGTGGAAGGCAGTGGTAGGGGAACTCATTTAAAACAGTTTTTGCTTTGGTCTGAAATCCTTGTTGTTGTAGCTACACAGGTCCCTCTTTTACCCCTGTTCTAATGTCCATCCGAGAGAAGCTAGTTTTGGTGCGGTGTCTTTTAATCTTATTGAGGCACCACACACCCTGCTAGGTCCACTTCACCCTGTTTGGCCATTTTTGTTGATTACAGAAATACAATTTTCTACCAGCGCAGAAACAAAACAAAATGGCAAAAGCAATGCAAAACTGTTTATGTAATAATACCATTCAAAACGGTTAGGTCAGGGGCTGCACGGTGACGCAGTTGGTAGCACTGTTGCCTTGCAGCAAGAAGGTCCTGGGTTCGATTCCTGGCCAGGGGTCCTTCTGCATGGAGTTTGCATGTTCTCCCCGTGCATGCGTGGGTTCTCACCGGGTACTCCGGCTTCCTCCCACAGTCCAAAGACATGCCTGTTAGGTTAATTGGTCACTCTAAATTGCCCTTAGGTGTATGAATGAGTGTGTGCATGGTTGTTTGTGAGTTGCCCTGCAATGGACTGGCGATCTGTCCAGGGTGTACCCCGCCTCTCGCCCATAGACTGCTGGAGAAAGGCACCGGCTTCCCTGCGACCCACTATGCAATAAGCGGTAGAAAATGATTGATGACTGACTGACGGTTAGGTCTTCAAGGAGTTAAAAGCGAGCACACAGCACCAACAAAAGCAGAAGGCACAATGCTACTAAAACAATAGCAAGGAGGTCATTGTTTTTACATCAAATTACTTTAACACGAGCACACCAAACAATGGCCAGGAGGTCATATAAACACACAATACATTCATGTCTGAATTAAAGTTTGTTGTCATTTTAGTGTTATGTGCAGTTTACCGCTTTGCTGTGTTTGTCATTTCCATAGACAGAAGGAACTAACCCCTTTATGAGATGAAGTCTTTCGACAAATCCTTCTTGATACTGGCGGAGGTTGCAGAAGGAACTTGTCCTTGAAGTGCTTTGTGCAAACAAAGAGGAATTGTGTACATTTTCATGAAAAATAAAATGTAACCAGGCTCTTCAAAGACGTTGATGCTGGGGGACAGTGTAATGAATTTTGTGGGTTTATACATCCAACAACTGAAGATTTAGACTTTGCAGCTTCTGCATATTTGAGCTTGAAAAACAAAATCGCAGCGAGAAATAAAAATAATACACAAATTGGTCAGCCAGAAGTCTATGACCTTATTTAGAAGTTCTGCAGCAAATACTGTGACGCAAGAGTTAAAAAAAACGTAACAGAGAAGATGGAAAACTGAACGCACTGAAAAATTTGACCCAAACAACATATCTACGCAGCACCTGGAGAGACTAAATTAAACTTTTCTGCACTCCTACAGACTCGAAGTGCACAACAAAATATATTTAAGGCTAAAAAAAGTGGATTTTGCTTGATATGTCCCCTTTAAAGTTCTGGAAATGCATTTGCCAGAGCCACTTTGTATACTTGTGTTAAAGTAATTTGAAGTAACAGGATCTGGCAATTGTATTTTAATAGGTTGATTAAGTGACTTTATTTAAAATGGTATTTGGTATTTGCATTTAAAGTACCATTCATTTTGTTGTGATACTAAAAGAAAATAACTGAAAATGTACCACACATTTGTGTGTAGATTTTCTTTTTTGGGTTGCTGTTCTATATAAGAATTGTCATCCATGGATATCTCAGACCTGCCTTGCCCACCTGGATTGTCACATTGGTTGATTCCTCCACATTTGAACACTGTTTCTGCAAGATGTGTTCTGCCAATAATGTGGTAGGAGCAAATTTAAGAAAATGTACTCAGTTAAAGGACCCTTGTTTTTTCCAAATTTTTAAGATCTAAACTTTTTGACATTTTGTTTTTTTTTTTGAGAATGCCACCATTCATGGAACTGAAAAGATACTAGAGGTGGAAAGTGTATTCTTTCTTGTTAATGGACTTTTAGAAACGCATCAGAATTTTTTATCTGCGTTATGAAGGCTTAGATGCAGTTTTCTTTTGTGGATAATGTCTGATTTGACATTTAATTTCTTGTTACTCTGATATACCCATGAAAGCATTTTAAATACACTTATGTTCTTTTTCTCTGGTGATAAGCTCTAAAAGTTTTTGAGGTTGGTAGGCCTCCTTGCCATCACCTTAAAACTCTTTCATCTCTCATTACTTGTTCCTTTGGCCAAATTATACAGTTTTGTGAAACATGTACAGGCCTTTGGTTGTATCAAGGAGAGCTATCAGTCCTGTCACTTATTAATGTTGAAAATAACAGATGGAGCTCCATTCAGTAAGTAAGGCTACATTTATTATTATTTTTAAAGAATTTTTTCGCACTAAAGGCCTTTATTTTTGACAGTAGGCAGACAGGAAGGAGGGGCAAAGACAGGGGGAGACATTCGGCAAAGGTCGCCAGGTCCGGGACTCTGCTTCGAGGACTATAGCCTCTATATGTGGTCGCACGCTAACCCCTACACCACCAGCGCCGCGCCCTTACTTTGCATTTTTAATGCAAGCCAAAAGGGCAAAAAATCATCCATATGTTAACGTGTTGTAATCCGTAAATAACGGGATGCGCAGTTTTTTATGTGCAAACACGTTGCAAGTCAGAACACGCGGTGGCGTGAATAACGCGTGATCAGCTAAATAACGTGTGATGACGTTTTATGCATATTTTATCATCAAGTGGCTGTCCTATTATTGCTATTATTGCTCAGCAACTATTTTACCAAATAACTTCACTACAAGGGCAGACACAACCAGTAGATCCCTGATCTTTGGGAAAAGACAGAAAGTTCATGCACTGGTCATTCTGCTCCTGTCTAAATCACATCCAGTTTAACAACAAAGTCTGATATAACATAAAACTCATTTTCTGCCCCATGACAACAAGTAGAGTGAGTGTTATCTTTAACAGGGAATTAATTATTTTTTTGAAAAGATAATGTGATTAAACATACAAAAACTACAGAAAAACTGTCTCTATTAAGTACACTGCTTTATTTTATTTATCTTTTTATTTCTTTTTGACATGTACCATGCCTCTCCTGGTTGTGTCTGCTCTTGCAGTGAACCGATTGCCTTAAAAATGCCTTAAAATCCAGTGGCTGAGCAATAATAGGACAGCCTCTTGGTGACAAAATATACATAAAACGCCACCACGTTATTTACGCGAGTGCATGTTTTTTATGCAAGCGTGCGTTATTTATGCCACGCACGTTATGATTCGCAACGAGTTTGCACGTAAAAAACGACGCATCCAGTTATTTACGGATTAGAACAATGCGTTAATATATGGACAATTTTTGACCCTTTTGGCTTGCCATACGTTTTCCCTAATGAAACATGCTTTCAAATGATAGCTTTGACAACATTCTTTGGGAGAACCTCATAGAGCCTCCTTCCTTCTCTTGTGCCAAAATGTACAATGCACGTTATTCCAAATGTGAGGAAAAAGATCCTATTCTTAATTCAAATGAATTCAGTTCAAAAATATTTTTTTAATCCCAAAGGCAAATCAAATGGTGCTCATGACTTCTTTAGAAGAGCCAGTTTTTGTCCACACTCCTCTTAACCGAGGTAGCTGTGGCTTAGTGGGAAGAGTAGTCATCTTGCAATCAGAGAATCTGTGGGTTTAATTTCCTCTCTTGCCTCATGTCGGTGTACCCTTGGGTAAGCCACTTAAACCCCAAGGGAGGCTACAGACAGGCAAACGTATAGTGGTTGGTATAACTAGAAAAGTGCTATTTACTGTCATTTCAGTAAATAGCACTTTTCATTCCATTTACCATTTGAAATATGAAATGTTATGTTTTCAACTTGTTTTTTTAATTAAAACAAATTGAAAAGAATATTGGCAAGAATACTTGATCACCCCAAATACCTCTACAAACACATTTAAGTATCAGTAGATGAACGTGCATTGCTTTACACTTTTTCAACACAATTTCCCAGAGGGCAGTGGCAGTGATTTGTCTTTTCAGCAGGGGCGTCCTCAGCTGCCCAGTCAGGAGGTGCTCATAGTTGATTCCCTGAGGCAAATGCCAGATTGTTTTGCTCACGAGTGGTAATCATGTCTCCTTGTTTTTAGTTCCTATATTCCTTGGCATTCCTGCATTCCTGTGCTTAACCTCTTTTTGTCTTAATTTTCAGAACACTAGTTTCCCAGTTCACACTCTGTACCTGGATTTCATTGTTCTGCGTCCTTGCTCGTGTTTGTTTGTGTGAAAACTCACCTCAAGAATCCCTCAATGAAGCTCACCGCTCCTCTGGCTGCTCCCTGGTTCTTAAGATCAACCCCTATCCTGGTACTCCATTTCCATTTGGATGATTACACAACCTTTCACGCCCAGAACAAGAAACCATGGAAAACAAGTCCCTAAGTGCTGGCATATATTGCGGTTCATTTATTCTGCAGGGGCAGGGGTTTTCTTTGTGGAGAAAAAAGACAAAAAACTCAGACCCTGTGTCCATTAGAGAAGCTTAAATCAGATGACTGTCAAAAAATACTCCATTGGCCACTTTGAGTACCTTTTTATGCCTTCCGGTCTTATCAACTCACCTGCCATATTTCGGGCTGTAGTTAATGATGTTCTCCTGGACTTTCTGAAACTTTTTCTCTTTGTCTATTTTGACAATATCCTCATATTTTCCAAAAGTCTTGAGGAACACAAATCCCATATGAGGCCAATCCTTCAAAGACTATTAAAATATTACCTTTTTATTAAGACAGTAAAGTGCGAATTTCACAAATGCTCCATCACCTTCCCTGGCTTAGTTTTTGAGGGTGAACAGACTGGCCTACTCAAAACACAAGAGAACAGGTGCAAAGCTTTCTAGGGTTCACTAATTTTATCAGGGATTTCAGTCTGGTTGCTGCTCCAATCATATCTCTCACATCTACTAAAAGGCTCTTTTCCTTGATTCCCGAAGCTAACAATGCCTCTTCTAAATTAAAGAAACGATTCTCCACAGCTCCCATCCTAATTCATCATGATCCTTTTTCCCAGTTCTTCTTGAAGATGGATGTATCAGATTTCAGTTTTGTTTGGGTCTTATCCCAAAAGTCGCCCTCTGATGGTAAGCTTCATCTATCTGCTTTTGTCTTTAAACACTTTTTACCTGCAGAAAGGAATTATGACATTGCAAAGCTGTTAACAATTAAACCTGAAAGAGTGGCAACACTGGCTTAAAAGCACCAAGTAGCCTATCAATGGGTAGACAGATCATAAGAATCTCTCCACCTGCAATCTGCTAAACGCCTGAACCATCTACAGTCATACTGGTCTCTGTTTTTCTCATGTTAATGAACAACAGGAGCCGGCTTATGATTGGGAGCCGTTTTTTCCCCTGCTTCCTCTCCACTGTCGCTACATGCATGCTCAGTATGAGGGATTGCTGCAAAGTGAACGCCAGTGACTGTCCACTGTCTCTACATACTCATCCAGGAGGAGGGAATGCTGCAAGTCACTGACTGGATGCAATCTGCTGGGTTTCCTTAGATAGAAAAACTTTTTATCCAAATTTGAATAAAAAAAACAAATTGACTGCACTGTTCAATGGTTAGGATTAATTGGAATGTATGTACCTGACTTTTGTGAAGTGCCTTGAGACGACATGTGTTGTGAATTGGCGCTATATAAATAAAACTGAATTGAATTGAATTGAATTATGAACCTGTACTAATATGATTTACAAAACATTATAGTACTGTTGTTTAAGTGCATTCAGCACTTATATTTAAATTGTAGTAGGTAAAAAATTAATTTAGGTATTAAGCAGCTGAACAGGAATTGATACAACTGAGTCAAGCAGGAGATAACCCCAGATTCTATGAGTATAGGCGCAGCCCTTTAAGGCTATCGCCAGTGGGTTTATCCCTTCGCACGCAGCGCAGCACTGAAAACTTTAGTCCACGCCCACCTGCTGTGTGGGCCCCACGCCGGTCCGTATAAATTACAGTGAGACGGACAAACGGCTCCCAAAAAAGCTTTTTTTCACCATACAGGACCCAGTGAGCCCCAGAGCTTAAAAGGGGTTGCCCCTATACTCATAGAATTTGGGGTTACAGTACGTAACCAACGTTCTTTTTCGTATAGGCTTCGCCCTTTAAGGCTATCGCTAGGGGTTAAAAGGGCGAAGCAGGATGTAGTCTATGCCTCACTGGGGTCCATCCAGACCAAAACTGAAACATCTGCTCGCATTATGACCCAAAACTCAGCCTTTAAAATGTGTTATTACGCACCCCAAGCGTCCTGCGCATCACAAAGAACAGAGAATATCTCTGGTCAGTGAAAAGGCTGAAAAACAGACCTGCTGCTGTAATAGGAAAACGAAGGGTTACGAACTGTAACAGTGTAACAATGAGCAGAAGCAGGTCAAAAATCTCCAGGAGGGAACGTGGAGACAGATCAGCAACTGGATCATGCGTAAAGATGCAGCAAAAAACCTCGTGTGCCCAGAAAACACAACAGAGGAGAATGACCTTTGCCAAAACGGGGCTTAATGAAATACAGTCGCAGTGACAAAAAACAGCAGAAGTCACGAACCGTGGGGCTGATAATAATATTATGGCACCCTGCGTCTGCATGCAGGAAAGGGGGGACTCAAAAAATAAACGAAACGAAAAAATAATCATTCTGTAAAAACCCTGAGAACAGAATGAGTCATGGAGAAAACCTGACACATCTCGCAGGTAGAAAAAATAAATGAGCAGGGAGATGACCATGAGGCGTTTTGGAAATGTCCTCCACTGTCATACCTCCATGCAGAGCTGTGGAGGATGAAATCCCCTAAATTGAATGAGCTCTGAGTTTTTTTTGGAGGATCCGATCCAGAGGACGCGTAAGCCTGTGAAATAGCCTCACACAGCCAATGTGAGAGGCGCTGGACAGATAGAGGACGTCCTGCAGAGTTTTTTCTCTGTAATGGACGAAAAAGACGCTGGGAGCGGCGCAGTGCAGTTGGCCGCCACGTAACATGAAAGCGTGCGCCAGGGGCGAGGAGATAGAGGTGGGCCTTCCTCTTTAGAGTTATGAGGAGGAGGATAAAAACCATCCAGAGTTATCACTCTCGATCTGAACGAACTCGTGATGCTTTTAAGTGTAAAAACAAGGTTTAGGACGCTGCACAGCCGAGCGTCTTTCGGCTCGTATTCTGAGACATGAGGGGGCGACAGAGACCCAGATAAATCGCTCACTCTCTTCGCAGATGTCAGAGCTAACAGCAGGGCTGTTTTAAAAGACAGAATTTTAAGAGGAGCCTGATCTAAAGGCTCAAATGGGGCTTTAACCAGTGCGACCAGGGCTAAATCCCACTGAGGGACTAGAGAGCATGACACGGGTCTTTGTCTACGTACACCCCGCAGAAAACGCATCATCAGCGGGTGGTTAAAGACCACTCTGTCACCAAAACCCTCATGACAAGAGGAAATAGCTGCAGCAAAAGTTTTAATGGTGCTGAAAGAAAATTCCTGTTCATCAGCTGCGGGGAATGACAGCACGCAGCCTAGTGGACATGAAAGGGCTCCACACCTTTCTCTGCACACCAGCGCTGAAAAGCTGCCCCTTTGATGCGTTTTGACGCTGTGGTAGAAGGGGGGCTCGTGCGCCCTGAATCGTGCGCACCACATCTTGGGGAACCAGCCTTTCTAAGCGCTCCCGTTCAGCGGCCAGACCCAGAGACGCTGACCTACTCGCCCTCCCGCCTGGAGGAGCGCATCCTCTCTCCACGGCAGCTGCCACGGGCGACCTGAACCCAGCTGCTGCAGGCTCGGAAACCTGGGCGCCTTTTGCGCTCGGGGCTACGAGAATCACTGAGAGCTGTTCCTCTCGGATTCGGTCCAGGAGCCGCGGGATCAGTGGAACTGGTGGAAAAGCATAAAGGAGCGTTTTTGGCCACGGGGCTGTGAGCAAAGGCGTCCACTCCTAAAACGATGGATCCCCCCGGGGCTCAGTGAAAACCCACAACTGGCATTGTGCGTTCTCCCGGGTGGCGAAAAGATCCACTGCTGGTTTTTTCCCAAATCTGGTCCAGATCTGAACAATCAGCTCGGGTGGAGACTCCAGTCCCCGGGACGAGGACCACCTCTGGACATGATGTCTGCTCCTCTGTTCAAGACGCCGGGGATGTACACTGCTCTGATGGAGAGCAGGTTCATGTGTGCCCAGCACAGCAGCCGCCTGGAAATGTTCAGCAGGTGAGCCGAGCTCGCACACCTCCCTGGCGATTTATGTAGGCTGCTGCCACTCTGTTGTCTGCGTGGATCAGAACATGCTGATCCCGCAGCAGAGGAACAAAATGCTGTGTCACCTTCCACACTGTGAGAAGCTCCAGCACATTTATGTGGAGAGACATGTGGTCTGGCCACTGACCTCCCACCACCTGAGACTGACACGTTCCTCCCCATCCCGACAGGGATGCTTCTGTGAACACTGAGACGTGTGATGCAGGTCTGCTGAGGGGAACTCCCTCTGACAGAATGCGGGGATTTCCTCTGTGGGCCAGGTCGGGTCCCACTGAAGGAGGGGGATGAGACCATCCGCCTCTTCTGACGCACAGGATCTATGCGCAGGCGGATGAACCATCTCTGAAGATGTCTCATATAAGGGGAAACCCCACGGGACAACACGTGAGCCGCTGACATCATTCCCAGTAATCGCATAAGTGACAGAGCTGTCACTACGCTGTGAGTTTTACATGGAGGAGAAGCACTGACAGCGCATCTGTTCTCGGCTGAGAGAGCCGGGCTCTCATTGTGGCTGAGTTTAACTCCACCCCCAGATAAACGATCATCCCGGGATGGGAAAACAGAATTTTTTTTGCCTTTTATTGAAAACCCCGGGTTGGTCAAATGGGTCCAGTTTCTTTGTCTGTGCCGCCGCTTCCTCTCTGGACCGAGCCAGCGAAAGCAGCTCGTCCAGATAAAAAGGGTTCTCATTCCCGCCGAGCGCAGCGGCTGCAACGCCGTCTCCACACATTTGGAGAACGTGCGTGGGACGTGAGAGTAACCGAACGACAGGCGGTTGCATTGATATGAGAGCCCCTATAAGCGAAACGCAGATATTTGCGGTGTTTCGGGATGATGGGGTGGGAAAATAAGCATCCTTCAGATCTATGGAGGGGAACCAGTCGTTCTGGTGAACGTTCTCCATCACCTGTCTGACTGTCAGCATGTGGAACTGTCTCTCCATGATCGCTTTGTTGAACAGGGACAGTTCGAGAATTGGTCTCATTCCTCCTTTTTTCTTGGGAAAACCAGAAAATACTGGAATAAAAAACCCGTGTTTTCCTCTCCGCGAGGAACCGGGAAATGACGTTTCTTATCAGGAGTTCCTGCAGTTCTGACATGAGAGCGGAGCTCTGCTCCGGGGGGGGACAAGACTGTCTCCAAAACCCCCCCCTGAACGGTGGGGGGTGTGACGGAACTGCGGCGTGTATCCCTTTCTGATCAGTCTGTCCATCCACCTGTCCAGGAAACATACCGCGCTGCCCCCCCCTCTGAGTGATGCTCTGAGAGCGGGGGGCCCCATTTTTTCGTGGGGCCGTGGTGCTCATGGATACGAGCCAGGCTAGAGCCCCTACCGGGGCCGTTACCTGACTCAGATTCTGATCGGGGGTACCCATGGGGGGCTCGGATTAAAAGGGCTGTTAAACCAGCCTCACCAGGGGGATATTTTACCCCCGGCTCGCAGCTTGGTGTTGAGCGGGGGCATCGCTGTTGTGCATCTTCTGTGATCTCATCTGCTGACAGCTGGGGAGGACAGGAGGGAGAAAGCAGTGAGCGTGGCTCTACCGGAGCAGCATAGGATGCTCTCGTGGAGTCATGTTGGAAAACTGTGAGATTGTGGGGGGCCCTTAAACGGCCGTTTTAAAAGGGGCGTCTCATTTGGAGTGGAGGATGTGTGTGAAGAAAGCACAGCGGAGATCGTACGATCTGGCTGAGACGGAATAAACCGGAAAGTTGCTCTTAGAGAAATTTACGTGTTTTATTTTCAAAACAATCAGTTTTACACACATCCCCCCCCCCCATCAGTCATGTTTTAAATCTCCGCCGTGGCTCCAGCGCAGAGGTCGGACACCAACTGCCGACCTCTGCGCTGCTGCTGCGGCTGAGTAGACGGAGCAGTGGGCGGAGGAACTCGGGGAGCTGCGGCAGCGGCCGTGGAGAGTCTCTGCTGATGCTGCTGATCACGGGGTGGGCCCCGAAAAAGGGCCGGGGGGGTTAGGGGAAGGGGGAAAGCCGAGCGATTTAATGAAACCCATGTCTCCTGACCCGTTCAAGCTCCTCTTGAGAGGTCTGCATCTGGCCCAGCACGGACTGGAAATGAGGACCGATCAGTCCGGATGGGGTGTTCGGTCTGTCCAGTAACTCCCTCTTAAAATCCTCAGGGATGGAGGAGGGGCCGAAGCCACATCTGTCGCTGGTAGCAGGGTCTGCCAGGCAGCGATGCGGGAGGAGCACACAGCCGATGCCGCACAGAGGTTAAGGATGGTGTCTGCGAAGTTGCAGAATTCCTCCACATCTTCCGGAGGCAGCTCCATCTCCCGAGCTTTCTTGGAGATGGCCTAGGCCATGAAGGCACAGTTATTCGTCGCTGCAGCGACCTGAGCGGCACACTGGTGGGACCGATCTGTCAGCCTAGCCGTGATCTGATCACTGGGGGAGGGGGGCACAGGGCGTCGTCCGACGCGCCGGGCCGACCTAACCCCAAAAACTGCCGACAGACGAGGTTCCAGAGCAGGACCTGGGGAAAACCCCTGATCCGTCAGGGACTCCATCCTTGTGATGGGTGTGAAGGTGGAGACCGGTGCCTTCAGCTGAAGCGGCTCGGCCGCCGCCCCCCGCAGTAAGTGGTTTTACTGCCGGGGAAAACGAGGCCAAACCGGATCTCGGGGGTTAGATGAGGGGAGCGAATTTTCCCGTCAGGTCATCAGTCGGGAGCTGGGCTAAAGGGGGGAACAGGGACACCTTTTGCCTCAGCTACTTTAGCTATGATGTCCGGCAGCGGGCCCCTAAAAAGGGGCGCCCATCACCGGATGGGGCCTGACATCGGGAGGCCTTGAGCCTGGACTGATTTGGGTCTGCTCCGCGTCCTGCGTCCGGGGGGGAGTGAAGTGGGGATATCAGTCACTGTCTCCAGGGTGGAATCGTCCCATTTTTCCCGCCCAGCACCGAAGATTCCTAATGCCTCCTCGAGGGAGCATTGGTCCGTTACGGGGAATTCCCCCTTCTAGCGGGGGAAAAAAGGCTAGCCGCCGTTTTCTTCTCTTCCAGAGGAAGAGGCCTGCAGGAAGGGCAGGTGGACTGCGGGTTCAAGGCCAAGGTAGCGTGATCAGGACCGAGGCAGCCCCCGCAGATGGCATGCAGGTCATAGCCCATGATGTAGCCGTATTGCAAGCCGGGGAAGGCGGATAGTACCGACGCTAGCCATTGCTCTTCTTCCAGAAATCAGTGCTCTTAAGCTGTCGCTGAAGAAAAATGGGAGCCGTTTGTCCGGTCTCACCGTTATTTATATGGACCGGCGTGGGGCCCACACAGCAGGTGGGCGTGGACTAAAGTTTTCAGTGCTGCGCTGCACGCGACGGGATAAACCCACTAGCGATAGCCTTAAAGGGCGAAGCCTATACGAAATAGAACATACCTTGTTCAGAGCCAAGTGTCACTAAGAGATGTTGTGAGTGCCAAGAAAAGCCCAACCAGCTTTACTTTCTCAAGTGAAGCCTTGCAGCTTGTGCTTGTTACATATATTAAAAAAACTTTATTAGAAATGCTTAGCGGTTATTTCAAATGCAATGGAGATGGAAACGAAAGGGGAAAAAGTAAAGAAAGGGAGAGAAAAAGAAGGATAAAGAGAATATAAGATAGTACCCTAGAAGTCTGCTTCTACACCTGCAGAATGAGAGAGGGAAAAAGAAAGAAAAGACAGAAATACCACAGGGGCAAACAATAAATGCATATATAACATTACTGAAAATAACACGGTACTAATAAAAGATATGTAGTGTCAACCGCAGCTCAGTATAGAATATATCTGTTTATCTGCAAACACCTGAATCCAAATACCCGTGGGTGCATGTGTGAGCATGCTTGTGTGTATATAAAGTTTCTCTAAAAGGAGCCGGAGTTCCCACCATCTGCACCAGAAATATAAACTCCCATTGCCCTCCTTCAGGTCTCCCCTGACGTCTTTCCAGTCCAAGCCGCCCAAAGTCACACATTGCCATCGATATTGTCACAGGTCTTCCTACTTTGAAAGACAAGTTCATCATCCTCACTATTAAATACCTGTTCTCAAGGGCTTGCCATTAAGTTGCTCTCTACAAATTGCCATCTGCTGAATGGAGTGCAGAAACTGCCAACTGCAATTCTATCAGATTGAGTTCCCCACTTTATAACTCCGTTTGGAGAGATTTCTCCTCTGCTCTAGGTGCCAAATCATGACTCGCCTGTGGCTTCCATTTACAAACCAAGGGTCAGTGTGAGTGTATAAATTAGGGGTTGTAGAGAACACTCGGATGTGTGTGCTTATCCAACCCGACTACCTGGAGCCAATACCTTACCTGGGTGGAATACTCCCACAATTTACATATCTCAGCATCCCCCAGTCTTTACCCTTTTAAAGCCTCTCTTGGAAACTGGCCTTTGTTTCTGCCATCTTCTTTTCCTAATTACACCATTCCATCAGTCAAAACCCATTTCCATCACTTTCAAAAAATCTGGAATCAGATCAAATAAACCTTACAGCGAGCATCAGCCCAAAACACGAAGATTGCCGGCAAGAGATGCATTCCTTCTCCAACCTACCCTCCAGATCAAAAGATTTGGTTTTTAGATAAATACTTTCCATTAAAATTATTCTCCAGAAAACTCTCCCCTAGATTCGTCATTATGGATATCGTTCAGTATAAAATCCATCATCAGCCTTTGCTTCCACCTTGATCTTCCATCTGAGCTGTGTCCATCCACGTGGGTCATTGATGGCCATCCGGCCTTCACTGTCCATAACATTGTTGATTCCTGGCACAGTGGCCATGGTTATCAACATCTTAGAGATATGGTCCTAAAGATCGGTCTTGTCTTGGGTTCCAGATTCCTTTATCTTGGATCCCGATCTCATCTCCGACTTTAAAAACTTCACACCTTCTACATCTGGACGTTTGCCCTGGGGCATCCATTTTTGGGGGACGGGGAGTTGTTGTCATATCCACAGGGCTGTGTGTTGGGGTGAGAGTGTTTCTACTTCTTCTGATTGCAGGGTGTGACCGGCATGTGCTTGGTCACAGCTGGAGCTTGTCAAGCCAAATCAGGAGGAGCATATAGAGGAGCAAATTCCCTGAGGCAGATGACAGATTGTTTTGCTCACATGAGTGGGACTCACAAAAATGATCACCTGACATTGGTTTACTATTCACACGTAGATTTTTAGACCAGACCAGACAAAGTCATGCAGTTACAACAGATTGTTTCAGAGCCAGTATTGCGCTGATCAAGAAGAAAAAAAGCACAAAGAAATACATAATCTCATCCGGGTTTCTGATGGTACTTTGTTTTTAAAATGTAGTTGTGCACCTGCACCTCTTCACCACTGCACGTAGTCCTACGAGAGATTTTCAAACTCTTTTGTCTTCAGATTCGTGTTTTTTTCTTCTACTCAAAAGCTCTGCTCTTATCTTGTCTTCCTGCTACCGAGTTGGGAGCCTCTAGACAGTGACTTTGCTGATCTTATAGGTTTTCTATGAGATCAAGTACTGGAGACAGTGCAGGCCACTCCATTCGAGGTATCTCCAGCCATTCCGACCAGCTGTTCATGACGGCCATATCACAACAAGCAGCTCTATCTCCAATACCGTGTTGTCCCGGGCTTCTGGCTTTCTCCTGGCTGTCCGCTTCCTCCAAGAACCTCTCCGGTGAAGTAACAGCCCTGGCTTCTTCCAGACCTCAGCCCACGCCAACAGCTCCATATCTCCTCCATTTCTTCCATCTCTGTGTCTTGGCAGATTTCACAAAATTCCTGTGCACATGCATCCTTCATTCCTCCATCCCTTCCTCTACCCTTTCTTTTGCCATATAAGTTATTCTGGTGCCTGCTCTTTTTCAAGCTCCTCAAACCTGTCAAGAGCCTCACTCATTATCTCTTATGGCTCCTTCTCACCCAACTCAGCCTACTGCTCCAGGACTTCCTCCTCCATTTCCTTCTAGTCTATCCTGGCCCCCTTCCCTTCCCTTCCCTCCCCAATCCCTTCCCCTTCCCTCACCCATTCCTCAATATGTTTTCTCATTTCAACAAGCCTTACAACCTCGCCACAGCAGTTCCACTCCCCCAACCACCTTCGTCAATTCAATGCCCTTCTTCCGTATCTCCCAGCAAATCATTAAAGGCAATTATGTAGATTTATCCTAGGTCCTTCGACCGCCTCTTTTTAATTTTAAAGTCAGTCCAGGGAATTGCAAACAGGTTTAGGGTTCATGCAGTTAAGTCACACACCTGGTTCTCGTTAAAAAGACCTTACTCCTATTGAATTTGCCCTGCCATTTTCACTTTTTCATCCAGATCGAAGGTCAGAACTCAATGACTATTTTTCTATCATTCTTGACATGGTTCCCCACTTCAGAGGCAGTACCATGTAATTTTCGCTATCAAGGCTGCAGCTTGCTTGCAGCAATTTAATCAGAGGACCTACTGGGGTTCTCTTGAATCTGAATTGTACTGCCACATATTTACTGCCTGCACATCTCTGTCATGCAATCTTTGTGATTCTCCTTTCATCCAGCCACTGCATGTACAACCATCATCCCTCTCCACTCTTGTTCTTTCTCTCACAGCTTTACAATTCTCGATCATCTGTCTTCTGCTGCCCGTCCTCCACCAGTCATCCCCAAACCCAGTGAGACTTGCCCCTCAGACAGTATTCCAGTTCAAAAGGGTGTTGACAAACAAGGGAGCCCAATCCTGTATCAAGAAGGCAGGATGGTCTGTGTAGAGATTTATGATTATAAATATTTTGATCAACAGTCTAATTAAAAATCAAAATTTATTATAGACAAAAATAATTCCTTACAAATAGAGATCAGATATACACTCTGGTGATATGATTATTTGGCTCACAGCAGTTAATAATTACAATTAGTTAATTATCATTAATACTGATTAATTGTGTTATCAACACAATTGACAAATAATCACTCTTACACAAAATAAACACAAATCTCTTATCTATGTGAAAATTTATTAAACTGATAGTCCACTATTACAGTCCATTGTCCTGGTCAAACAACGTTCACCTAATCAAGCATGCACTATTCTAGAAATGTGGTAAATTAACAATCAAAAATAAACATGTGTACTGAGTATAGATGAAGATCAAATCAGCAGTTTATGGTGGGAATGAGACAACAATTTGGATTAACTTGGAAAAATTGAGCAGAATGAATAACGGTGAAGCCCTCTTTTTGGTCCCTTGATCTCGATAGCAGCTGACAGCTGTTATACGGTAGAGCCAGCCCAGCTCAGACGCGGTAAAGCACCTATGACCCAGCCCCTTAGCCACTAACACCTGATAGCCAGCTAATCTCGAAACAAAGGGTTAGAAAACTCTGAGGCAGGAACCCAGTTGAGAAACATAAAATCTATAAACGGTGACACAATGGAGATGAACACGAGGCTCAGTTCGCAGCTTCAGTCTACTTTAAAGTCCACTTTAACTCCAACTGAGTCAGCAGTTTGATGATCAATAACACTGTGAACACACTGACATTCAAACTTTGCTATGCAGCCACGTTTCAGAGTTCAACAGTATTCAAACAGCAATCAGACATTTCAGCATAAACTTCAGATGATATTGCATCCATACCAATGAGGCATCGGATTAAATGTTGTGATCCTAGGTCACTCTAACTTCCTACCTCGCCCTGCCCAGAGCTTATCAAGAAACCTATCATATTAATAACAAAAAGAACAAAATTACTTTGACATCAGCTTCTTTCTCTTCAGCAGAGTCTGAAGATGGGTTGTAGGTCTGAAGGGAAAAAAAGGTTTGAGAAGGAGTATCCACGCGTCTGTGAAACTCAACACAGTGAAAAATTGGATGAACCGTGGCAGTCGACTGGAACAAACAAGGAGGAAACTCTCTGTGGGTTTGCACCTGCGCCTGGATAGTGGCTGACGGTCTTCCATTGGAAAATGAATCTTTGATCTTCTTATATCAGACAGATTTCCAGCTTTGTCAAGCTCTTCCGGGGATGCCCAGTAGGGAGACAAGTAAGCCCGCGCGCAAGCTTCAATTTCTCTAGAGTGCAGTATAAGCACAATACCATGGCTGGAACAGCACCAAGCAATGGCTTCAGCTGGTATTTATCACTGGTGAAGTCAGAGTTGTAATGCAATGCTGGGAGATGTAGTAGTTTGTTTGTTTCCTGTCCAAACGGAGGATGGCCCAACATCCCCCTTAGGTTTGAAGAGTAGGATACTGATTGTAGTCTTTAAAGCTACTGGGTCCATCCATCATAAGAGCTGAAAAACATTTACCCGTGAAGCAGTGGCAGATGCCGGTCTTTCAAGGAGGGGAAGCTCAATTTCAAGATCGCTGATTCGCTCATTTCGCTGTCAATCAAAATGGGATTCAGTCTCAGACAGATCATCCAATCATCATGGAGAAGCTGAGCGTCAGGGCCAGCCGAGGCCAGCGCACTGCCCCATAGACCCTAGAGACGCTGAGCGTCCGAGGGGCGGGACAAAGCCCAGCATTTATCCAATGACTGGTCTCGTTTCGCTGCAGCCGAGGCTGCCCCATAGACCCCCAGAGACGCTGAGCGTCCAATGGGCGGGACAAAGCCCAGCATTTTTGCTTCGCTATTTAACTCACTGTTTAAAGCACTGTGAAGCTGCGGGAATGAGTGAGAGGAAAGCCGCGTCGTTACCACTGATAAGAAGCTGATTCTGAACAAAAGTTGAGCGTGTTGTAGCGCATGTTTAGTCAATGAAATGTACACACAACAGTATATCACTTGTTTATTTACATTTTAGGGGAAGCTGAGCTTCCCTTGCAGTCTTAGAGCAATCGCCACTGCCGTGAAGAAAGAAAAAAAAGAGGAAAAATACAGTCTCTGTATTTCTGTTGGCAGAAACAGAAGTCTACAGTTCAGTTTGATCTAAAAAAAATCTATGACTAGATAGGGTAAGGGTAGCCTGGGCAGGGCTAAACTTTGACTAACTCATAAATGTCTATGTAGTTTAATAAAGAAATATAAAAGAAAAACAACACATCATCATCACAGTCCTTGGTCATCAGCTTTGGTAACCCTGTGACAAAGGTGAAAACAACAAAGAAAAACAAAATAAGATAATGGGATCAAAGCTTAGTCATCCAATTCCAGTCAGGCTTGGGGAATTAGCCGCTGTCATTGGCATAGGTGGTGCTATGAACCATGGGGCGATACATGTGAGGGAGTCAGTCCTGGTTTGTAACTGACTGCTATGTCTGTATGCTGTGTGTTATCCTTTCAAAAACCAATAATTAAAGTGGGTTTAGGTTTATACACATTAGCTCCTTCAATGATTGTACAATTTAGCAAAAATCCTGTCTCTAAATTGTCTAGATTGAGAGGAAGTAGAAAGAATTGGAATTGCACCGCTGAGGCTATAAGCCAGGTGTGTTTGTGGAGGTTGTAAAGTGTATGTTGTTTTGGGGGTGGACACAACATACACATTCCAGAGGAACTAGGAAAGTAGGTATCCATCCCTTGGTGAGGCTGTCTACAGATGAACCAACCTACCTAATAATATTTTGCATAAAATCCTTCTTAATCACTTTTGTGATTGTCTGCAGTGCATGCATAGTATTAATAGAAGTGGAATGCAAAGTTACAGTGAAACACTGTGCCCTGGAGGGTCCTTTGTATTTTTAATAGTTTCTGTTATAGGGAAGTTGTTAGTGGTTAGTGTGAGTTTTAAAACATGCACTTATCCGAACTGGTCCTACGCACTGGTTTTCCCCTTTTCCCCAATGGAGACAAGCCCTGTTTTGGGGGGAGGTGGTTTTGATGTAGAATTTCCCAGAAAAGAGCAGCAGCTGGGGATGGTGATCCATCCAACCCCCCTAATGGGGGGCTGCATGGAAACGGGGGGGAAAGGAAATTTTTGTTACCCCCCGCAGATTTCAGGACTGGTCCGAGCCCCAGGGCCCCGGTGTGTGTGGGAACCCAAAGGGAAATGTAACCCCCCTACCGGGAAACTGAAGCTTTGAAGCCCCTATGGCCCCTTACAGGAGAATAATGGGCATAGGCTAATGTGGCCCCCACTTTGGTCGGAAAACAAGGGAGAGCTGTTTTATCCCAATCTGCTCACGGGAAGGTGCACCAACTCCTTTCCCCTTTAAGGAGATTGTGGGGGCCCCGGCGAAGGGTTTGTGCATTTTTTGCTTTGGGTTAAATAATTTTCCTTTCTTGGCCCAAGCATTTTAAAATCCCGGGGGCCTCTACTTATTGATTTTTTTTTTCCCAGCAAAAAATTCTAAACAAGCACTTCTGGCTAAAAAAAAAGGGGGTTTCCAGGTGCACACCTCGCCCACTTTAGGGTTGTATGTTTTTACACCTGTGTTCCTTAAAGAGCAAATAAATTGTTAGAAATAACCTTGCTTACTATTACTTATAGATGCGCTTTTACACACATCATAAAGATAAAGGACAAATGATCTACAGTTTGAAAGTTTAGTACATTGGGTTTGATTGTTGGACTGTCTGTAACTGGGTTGATTGAATGCTACAGCCAAACTTAGATTTAGGGTTGGACACCTGCTATTACACACACTATCAGATAGACACCAAAATGGTGACACATAGGTTTCTGATTAAAAAAGAGGGAGTGTACACCCCCTTGCAGGGGGGTACCAGGCATAAAAAACCTTTTGGGGTGAATCTTTTTAAAAAGGGCGGGCTTCTTTTCCCACCGGAAACCGCCCGAGTGGTTAAGGATGGAAGGCATCAGCGCTGATCTCTGTAACCATTCCTCTGCCTTATTTAGAATAAAAGTGTATAGAAGTATGACAGTATAGAACAGTTTGAGGGTCATTCCTTTTAAGAGAAAGTGATTGTAAGCAGAGGTGATGTTTCAGTGGAAGATTTGGGGGAATCTAAGCACCAGCAGGATGCATGACTGCGGAGAGGAGTTTTCTTGGTGGCACCAGGCTTGCCAGCAAAGATTGGCTCTGACGAGGGCCTGAGTTTCGCCAACGGTTCTGCTCCCACCCTGATTGCTCGCAAAAGATGGTTTGTTGCTTGCACCCAAGTGTTTTGGCACCTCCACTTGGACCTAAAGTTTGTCCTGGTGGCAGTCAGTGAGCGGGGCCAGCAGGTCATGGCCGCCTAGGAGAGGCTCTGTGTTCAATGTGCACTCTGTGTGTTCACCCAACTAGTGATGCATGATTGGTCTTGGGAGTAGCTGGTGATGATTACACAACAAGCCTCGACCTGAAATGGTTTACTGAGGGAGAGCATGGCTCTACTCAAGGTTAAGCACATCACGCTGATATCTGATTCTTTTTTGACTTTTTTCCCCTTAAAAGGGCAAAAATATAGGCGACGTATTTTAATTTTTTCCCTTTTTTACAGAACCATGGAGAAAGGATTTGTGGTGTTTCTCCTGACAAGTTCCCAAGGGGTTCTTGGAATTTCCCAGGTTTGTCTCTCCGTCCGACCAGGGAGACTGGTAGCTGGGGAGACTGGGTCCACTCCTAGTCATGCTGACGGGGGTTTTTGGTCGGGTCTCATTGGATGATCGTCTGCCTCTAATGATGATGGAGGCTGGGTGGCGGCCTGGCGCACTGCTTCTGCCAAAATCTTGTGGAAGGCATCCTCCATCTCTCTCTTCAGGGTCCCTCCTGCATGTTGGCTCCAACCTTTACCATCAGGCTTACCTTTGGGCTTCACATGATGGTCAGGTCGTCTGTTCGAAGGGAAGTGGTCCAGCAACTTGGATTTTAGTTCGTATACAGTCCAAACCTATGTGGTTCCCTAAACCTCATCTTATCATTGGTTTTGGTTGAAGGCATTTCTAAAAAAAATTGTCTTCTTCTGTCCGAATCTGTAAAACTCCAGCCTCACGTTCTGATTCCTTAGTCGAGTGTGCACTTGTTTCCCATGCCATCTGAGCATATTTCCGAATCTCTTGCATAGTAATAGTTCTACAGTACATAGTAATCACGTATCACGTGCTTTCATGAAGGTTGTGGAGAAATAAAGATTTGAAAGTATGGTCCTCCTCTTTGCTGGGAGCATTGTGTCCTTGGAAGTAAGTGGCTCTCAGGCACGGGTAATACTTCCTGGGTGCTTCGTGCTTCCTTTGCTGGATGGCAAAAGCACCAAGAGTTGTGGTGTCCCGGTCCGTATATACCAAATATTCCTACCTTAAAGCTTCACAGAGGGTCGAATAATAATCTCTGACTCTAGGAGACAGGCTCTCCATGAACACATGAACGTTCCTGGTTGTCATCTTCCAAATGAGCTTAAATTTCTCCCGAGCTGATGGACAGTACAGGTCTAAAGGACAGTGTTTGACCTCCCTAAGTTAATCATCAATGAGCCTCAACAATGAGCTAGTTTGAATTTGCTTTATTAGGGTCAAAACGCTAGAGTCAAAACCCACGGTGTCAGGGCATCCAAATCCATCCTTGGAAAAGGCACCAGAGGCTGCTCATGGTACATTGGTGGGCCCTGTGCTCCACGGACTCGGGTCCTGGGCAGCAGTTGAAGATGGCATGGCCCACCTGAGTCCCAGGGGCGGCTCTCCTGTCGCCTGGGTGGAGGTGAGGTAAGTAGAGGAGGGTGTGGCGAGTCAAATTTGAAGACTACTCATCCCTAAACCTTTAAATATTTACTTCTACTGAGTTAAACGGCAGGTATTGTTCATGGCTGTCTACTAGAGTGGAGTGGGACACCGCACCACTGAATCTGATCTGACCAGTTATACCTGTTCTGGACATGGATGTGTGGGTAACACCATGAGCCTGGGAAGGAAATCTTTGGAGAGAAGCTCCTATTTTTTTCCAGCTCTGAGCTGAAGGTTCTCTAACGTTGTCCCTGGTGCGTCTCACCTAGGGTCAAGGTTTCAACATGTGAGGTGGGACTTACCTCCACCCCCCAGTCCTCCAAGGATGGGGGGACGTTCTGGCTACACTCAGCTGCCTCCAATTTGCTAACTTGGGACTCAACTGCTTCCAACCTATCTTTAGCTTCTAATAGTTCAGAGCTAGTGGCATCCACTGTTTGTAGAGTCTCATCAAGTTCAAACTGCCGTTTAGCACATTGGTCTCTTTCCAACATTAACCTTTGCTGATACAAAAGAGTAAGCTGACCTAACACACTGGCCACCTATTTGTCTTTTGGTGGGTTTTTAATAATCTGGAGCAACTCCTGAATCCTTGCTTCACATTGCTCAGTGCTATAATCATTAAGACCTTTACGCTCCTCTGGGGAGCTCCTCTGTCCCAATCACTTCCTGTGCCTACATTCCTGTGGAGTCCTCCTGACCCACAGGTCCAGCAGCCTGGGATGTTTCATCGATATCAACTAAAATGCACAATGACTAAGCAACAACACAAAACAGGCCATGCTGTTGTTCAGCTATGAAGAAGCGCTAAATCCGTTAGCGATAACACACACTGTTACCTATACATTCAACCATACATGTACGGCTTTATACATGTATTGCAGGTGTAGAGGTGTGCTTAAAATGGATGCACAGGCATACCCAAGTCTGTGCCTGAAACGAAATAATAAAATAAAGGAAAAAAAAATTTGAAAGAAAATGAAAAAATTTTTTGTGAAAAATAAAAGTGCAATAAATGAACAAAAATGTTTAATTGCTTCTCTTGGCTTCACATGAACGTTAGTGGTGCAACACTATGGGTCCCTTACCTTCTAGCAGGACCTACAAAGTTAGACATCCAAAGTTAGTTGTAAGAGTCTGACCAGAGCATGTTTCACACAC
This sequence comes from Crenichthys baileyi, assembly GCA_036173005.1. Classification (NCBI taxonomy): domain Eukaryota; kingdom Metazoa; phylum Chordata; class Actinopteri; order Cyprinodontiformes; family Goodeidae; genus Crenichthys; species Crenichthys baileyi. The sequence continues at coordinate 474,355 of JAHHUM010002598.1, read as the reverse complement.
TAGGACAACATAGCAAAATGTTTACAATTTAAAGCAGAAGTGGTAATGAATGATCAATAACTTAAAATTTTAGCTCAGGTTATTCCCTCTGATCGCAGGTGATAACATTATCTGCCTGTATTAAAGTAAAACCTATTTTCCATTGTAATTCTCACTAGTGAACACCAGTTGCAGCGAGCGCCTGACTTGCACTGGAGAAAATCCAGCTGCAATTGCAATTGGATCCAATGGCCACTAGATGGGGGTGATGCTCTCTGCCTGACTGGGAATTAGTTCAGTTGTAGTTACACCCAACGGACACCAGAGACAGATGGGATGCCTCTTACTGTTGCAGGAATTTGGTTGCTATGGTAACCCAGACTGAATGCCGTTACAAGCACAGAGATCTAAGTTATTATCAGCTGTGAAGTTAAGGTGAATTTCACACCATAAAATATACCAAACCACCACTTTTGCATCCACAAACACATAAGAAAGTTTGTTATTACTCCTTTTGCAGTAGAATTGCGCAAATCCTACACAAGATATATCCTATGGCTTAACCACTTTTGCAAAAGCTCACCAAATCTCACAATAAGGTTATAAGTTTCATGTCACAGTTCTGTTACTCTGGGCAAAAGTGATATCTGTTGTTCTAAGGTCCACCCAGGGATGCCAACAAATGCACAGATTTATGATTAGTGATTATAAATATTTATCAAAATTTTAATAAAAAAAATCATAATTCACAACACAGACAACAGTGAAGAATCTGATATTTCTTTAGATATATTTCAGTCACTATCACAGAGAGACGCAGCAGAATCAGGAGAAGAAAGTCAGGTTGTCTATTTTTGCCGGATGGCGGAGCACACTGTAGTCAATATGCATGAATTATACTGCACCACCAGGAAACAGAACAATACAACATCTGAATTTTCACAATAATTTACTAAAGATGGACTAGATCTCGCTATATTAATAAATGCAAACATATATTTATATATACACATGTGTATATTGTAGCAGTTGTTAACATTAGATCAATTGGATCAGTTACTGGGTTACTGTCACAATCTCCACTCAGCTCTATCAGAACCAAACACAGTTTATGCTCTTTTAACTAAAAAAAAAGTTAAAGGAGGATTTGTGATAGGCCAGCTGCCCTTCTCTATCTTTCATGTTAGCCCTATTGGCATTGCCTTAAGCAAATACTCTGGTAAGAAATGTTTTTAGCAACTGAACATATTTTTTTTCTCTGCTCAAAACATAAGCCTCTTGTTCAGAGGCAACCTGTAATAAAGACAGCTGTGAGAGGATGATCACAGGAAGCTGAAGAACACCTGTAAGGTTGCCTTGAGGCTAGCTGAAGCAGAAAGATGATCAGACCAATGGATATCTGAACAGAGCCAATGAACTAAACACATTCCTCAATAGGTCAAGTTGAGAAACAAGCTCAGCATCCTTCTCTCCTACCCACAGCCAAACAGACATCCCACCTTCCTTTGACCCACAGCTTTCTAGTCACACCTCAAATGTTCCATCTTCCACCTCAACCATAGCCTCTTCTGTATCTACATGTTTATCCTCAACCAAATCAGAAAATGCTATTGCTCCCTTGGCAACCCCTGTGTGCCTCAAGACGTCAGGTGAACAGGCAACTGTAGAGACTGATCTGCTCTGAAATAGACTGCTATAGGAGATCCTTCATGCCCACAGCCATCAGCATCTACAATGACTCTTTGTAATGTGTATAATATGAGCTACAACATTTAATTTCCCTTTAAGATTAATACAGTATTTTTGAATTTTGAATCTATGGATTTTGTGTATTTTTGTTTAATTGGTTTCAGTTTTCATTTTCCAGGGGTGGGGGGCACACCCCCAAATCCACAAGTAGGGGCAACACCAGAGAGCCTGACAGCACGCACAGGCAGGGCGCATGGGCCAGGTCTCCGGGATAAAAAGCCACCAGACACCAAGTGCAGGGCAATTCAGCAGCCCCCGAAATCAGCTAATTAATGAGGACCAAGTTTGCTCAAATACTGCAAGTTAGTCGTTTCTTAAAATTATTTTTAGCTTTCCTATTTGTGAAAATGATCTTTTTAGCAATCCCTAGAACTACAAGAAGCATATGAGATTTTTTTTTCCATTTCTATTTCAATGAGGTCACCTAACAAACAGAATGAAAGTGCAGCTGGGATTTGAAACTCTAAGCAGGCAGATACATTTTTGCAGAGCCTCTGTCAATTTTTTTGTACAGGAGCAGAGCCAAAGTGCATGAAAGAAGTTGTCTATAGCATCACCCCGTGTCATGAACTCTGTAAAGAGTCTTGTATGGTATGAGTTGTATGTTGGAATTAGCAGTCATCCTGAATGTATTTAATCATATCTGTGACCAAGGCCGGATTTACACAGGGACAAAGGGGGGCACTGCCCCCTCAAACAAATGTCTGGCCTCCTCAAATCAATTCTCAATCGCAGAAGCACAAGCCCCTGCCTTGCCTTTCCCTCCTCCTCCTACATTTAAGGGCAAAACATAGTCGCGCGTACTTGGCAGTGGACATGGCGGCGCAAAGCTCAGTTTTTATGACCGCATACACGGTATAACACAAGACCCGCTTATTCTTAACATTATAGCGCTGCTGAAAACATTACGCGGATTCTGGCCCGATGTTTCTTTAAAAAAAGGGCCGGAGAGGAGGGCATTTTGGCATGACACCTGCTGAAAATCGCTTGCATTTTTTTCCAATCAGCATCCATGCATGACTGCCTAATCCATTGCTTACACGTTTTGTACTTCAAAGCCTTGTCCAGCTGTTGACTGATGTTTGTCAGCTTTAATAAAGAGAGAAAAGGAGGAAGAACCAAACAGACAAATTAGACCATTTCACTAATTTCAAGTCTGAAGAAGAAAAGAAAAAGCATGGCCACCTCAACCACTTGCCTGAATGTCTAGTAATTCTCACAATAAAGTGTTGATAATAGAAACAAACACACAGTATTTTATAATTACAGCATGCTGGCCAAAACTCTGTTCTGTGCAGGTAAAAGTCACTTTTACTCAAGGAGCTCTTTTTATGCAAGCATTTTTACTTCAACAGTTGAGGAATCATTCTGCTAGGTAGTTAACAACAAAGGGTAATATATGTCAAAGGCTTAATATAATGCTCTATGATATAGAGCAGCAAACCAAAAATTATGAATAAATAGGAAAATGTTACTTAGCTGTCTGTTTGGTTTTATTAGCATAATAATAGACCCAGTGTTACCATTAACTACCTAAAGTAGGTTTGTGATTTGAAATAAAACGGAGGTCTTAAGATGAGCTACATTAAAGTGTGGTGAGTTATTGATAATGGCTTATTATTAGTGTAATGTGCAACTATGTCAAAAGACAGTCACATAATGTAAACTGTTTTCTCACCCGATTCAGTGAGTCTTTATTGATTAAGATGCATAGCAGAACATTGATTAATTTCATTAACAAATTTTGCAGCATAATGCCAACAAACTGAGGCTATTAAAGTATAAATATACCCTGTTTTTTTGTTTTATAAATATTATATAATATTTGGCTTACGCACCTGCCTCCAAAAATGTCTGTGCATGTTCTGGCCAGTACCAGATCCAGTTGGGATGTGGTGCTGGTCTGGTTTTAGCTTTCTGGATATCTTTTGTATCTCCCCCCCAAGCATGAAGCTGTCTCTCAGCATCAAGTCAAAGCTTAGCAAAGTAAAGGCTGCACCTCAGTGAATATTAGATGAACCCTTAGAAGCATTTTGGGCGTTTACAATTGACCAATACAATTTCACAGCGATAGTGGATTAACCAATGACCATCTCGAATTGATGATGTCAAGTTCGACATATTCTCTTTTTCAAAATAAATGACCTATTGATATGTGTAAAAAGAAAAAACATTTTGAGATGTGTAGGTTTTTACTTTTCTGACACATGATGACAACTATTGATTGAATTTTTTTCTTGAATAATCTCTAAAAACCCTCCAAATGTTGTGAAAGCAGCTCAAATTTTAACAACCCGCCCAAAGCTATTTTTTTCTCAGCCCACTTTGTTCAAAAGAAGCCCAACCGGGGGACAAACCAGTCCAGTCTGGCCAATTGCACTGCAGTACACAGTTTACCCGAATCCCATAAAGAAAGCACTAATCAACAACAACAACAATAAACATGACGCATGATGATGCCCCCTTCACGTTTTTGCCTGCCCCCTCATTTATGGATACCTAGAACCGGCCCTGTCTGTGACCAGAACTCATTATCTCTGTCTATAGTGAAATCATCTTCCCATTAAGCAATGGTAAAGAAATAATAGTGTTTGTGTCTTATAAAAATTTAACCATTTTGGAGATGAATTTGGGGGAAGAGATCTTTGGGAAATTTGCTACTATAGGAGGTATGTCTAATTCAAAATTAATTAAATTGAACCTAAGTTCAGAGAATTTTGGCTGACATCATCCAGCTTACCATGTTGTGAAGTACATTGTTTTTTAACACTCCAACAAATCATGATTGTTCTAAATGGGTGTTTATTTGCATGGGAGGATTAAACAGCTGTGAGTTTTCAGAAATTCCCACCAGGATGTCAGGGAGGTGCTAATATTAATATTTTGAAAGAAACTATGCCTCTTAATGATGGAGCTTATGAATGGAAGATCATTTATTTGAATTTCTTTACAAAACGCTCTGTCAATATCACGTCACCATTTATCCAGTGACTTTTGCCATATCCATTTCAAGATGTACAGTATTCTGTTGGCCAGATAATATTTATAGAAATTACAGCAGAACCAGGCTCACACTGAGCCTGGTTCTGCTGGAGGTTTCTTCCTGTTAAAAGGGAGTTTTTCCTCTCCACTGTCGCTACATGCATGCTCAGTATGAGGGATTGCTGCAAAGTCAACGCCAGTGACTGTCCACTGTATCTACATGCTCATCCAGGAAGAGGGAATGCTGCAAGTCACTGACTGGATGCAATCTGCTGGGTTTCCTTAGATAGAAAAACTTTTAACCAATTTGAATAATAAACAACTTGACCTGGGACTATATAAATAAAACTGAATTGAACTGAAACTGAAACTTTTCTACGGATAACCAGAATGCTTTGTTTATCACTCTCTGAGGAAATAATTAGAACTGTTTTTAAATTAAAGGACGTATTCTGCAAAAAACATACGTAGATTTTCATGCTTTAATGAGATTTATAGGTGCACATGTGTGTATTGTTGACAGACGTAACATGGTTTCTGCCCTTCTTTTTTTACTATCACTAAATAAATCATATTTCAGTGTCTAAGGACGGCATCAGTGACTACAGGTCAGGGTATAAATGCTTAAATCAACAGTGTCTTTCTTCATAAATTTGAATCCTGAATGTATCCTTTTTCCTTCATACCTGCCTGCTCTATTTACACCACAGTGGAAATTAAATTACACCTGCAGGATCTTTGAGTGATTGAGGAAAGATGGAATTAAAAAAACAGAATGAATATTTTGAGGCTGGGCTGATCTGCGAAGATCCACATATGCTTGGCTTTGAGTTAGTGATGTGTAGAATCAGGGTTTTTATTCTCACAGAAACACATAATTCTGTTTACAGGCTGTCAGTCATTGTCATATCTTATTAAACGATTAGCTAAGAAAAGAACAACAGTGATTCGGCAGTGAGATCTCCAGGAAGCGAGCTGATTGCTGCACTGTGCTGCCCCTCGCTACATGAATGCCAGTAATCATTTGTATGATTTGATATCAGGAGGAATGAAACAGCTCTTGTTGATTAATGCTGGGATGGATGGATGGATGGACGGACGGATGGATGGACGGACTTGTCCTTGGTTGTCATCACCAGTATACCCAAAAGAGGTAAACAGGCTGCTAGAATGTTAATAGAAATTAGTGTCCCCAGTGAAGGACATGAGAAAAGAAGGAAAGCAGAAAATTCCCCATGCTTTACAATGAGACAAAATTAGGCTGAATGTTTATTGTGTAAAGATATACAACTTATTTGTACTAAAATGCATATTTAGTTATGCTCCAATTTCAACTTTTCAATTGTGCTACTATTTCATAAATAATAATAACAATAATAATATGTTTATGCATTATGGCAGATGCTTTTATCCAAAGCAACTTAAAATTGAGGATATAACAGTATAGTTAAGAGGAAAAAGTAGAAGACGATGAAGAAAAAGAAGAAAACAAGACTGATTTTAACTGATAGGGAAATAGCTGATCATCAGAGGCACAGACCAATTTTTGTCATTGAAAAACCTATGTGTGTATGGCAGAAAGAAACTTCTAGTTTTAGATTCTATCAACTATGGTTATAAAAACTATCCAAAACAAATAAAAAAAAACACAGATTAGACTGTGTTCACTTTGAACAACTGATATTTCACTACCCTTACTTAGGATTTGACTCCCTGTGTTATTTTCTTATCACCTGTTACTGGGATTTATCTAAAAATAGATCTTTCAGTATTTTACTGATGATGGTGGTGAAAGTGCTTGGCCTTTTTGTCCCACAGCTAAGAAATAATCTGAAAACATTTTCAGAGACACACAAGTCAGCCTTCTCTTGGCAAAACTTTGATGGCTGGAAGCACATTTTCTAAATGTTGGAGTAGATGTTTATTAATGTTTGTTTTTTTTTCGAATAGGCTTTATATCTTTTTTGTCAATGATTCACCAATTTTATATGTTTAGTAATAAAAACTAACTGAAATATTTTCTGTCCATCTTACAAGATGCTGCTCGCTTAAATGCTTATAACCAGGACCAATGAGCTGGAAGTAGCTGGAAAGATAATGTTTGTATTTTAATGTGTCCTCACATATTTTGAGTTGATAATCAATTACACAAACAAATACTTGATCAGAATAACTTATTTAAATCTGTAATCTTTAACAATAACAAAGGTTTTAAAAACAATTTCTCAAAAATGTGCAGATTGAATTTTATTGTTATTTTTGAAATCTCACCGAATTAAAAAATTTTTTTGAATGTAAATATGCGTGAAATGAGCATATTTGTATTCAAAACATTTTTTTAATTACAGCTTTTGGCAAGACGTTTGCTTTGTGTTTCTCTTCAATAAAATTCCAGAGTGCCTTCTGAATACTGCACATCATTTTCAGTGCCTAAAATCCAAGCTTCAGTAGTCCATGTTGGACAACCAGGTCCACACAGTTAATGTCCTGATAGATGACTTTTTTTTTTCCTGAACTGAGAAATATCATTTGGAATACGTTGCTAAGGTGACAATCAATTTCATATATTTTGATTTTTGAAATAACAAAAGTGTTTAAGCTTGATGGTGAACTTTTAGGAAATCAGTTTTTCTGTTCCAGCTGGAATACTACATTAGTTTATTCAATTCAATTCAGTTTTATTTATATAGCCCCAATTCAGAGCACATGTCGTCTCAAGGCACTTTACAAAGTTAAATCAATTGAATCAAAGAGATTTCAAGTCACTTACATACATTCAAATTAATCTTATCAGTCAGTGCAGTGAGTTCAGTTTATTATTCAAATCCAGCAGATTGCATCCAGTCAATGACTTGCAGCATTCACTCCTCCTGGATGAGCATTTAGTGACAGTGGACAGTCCCTTGGATTGACTTTACAGAAATCCCTCATACTGAGCATGCATGTAGCCACAGTGGAGAAGAAAAGTGAAACATTAATGGATATAGCTCCTTTATGCGCCTTCATCTAGGAGAGAAAGCGGCTGAGCATGATGAACTCTGAGCCAGTTTTCAAGTCTAGAGTATGAAAGAGATACATACAGTAAGTCACAGTAAAAGCTAAGTCAGTAGCTATGTCTAGGAGAGACAGGTTTAAACACTGAAAGACAGGGCCAAGTGTATCATCTGTACAAGGTGAGCATTAAGATGTTGGAAGCAGCAGCTTTGTCAATGTGCCCCTTCAGGAAGGTGCCACAGCTAAACACAGAGCCAGGTCAGATGTAGCTTCTAGAAAGAAAAAAAAAAAGAACATAGAGTTAAAAGCTGAAATAACAGCAAATAACACAAAATTAGAGAGTAGTATGAGAATGTAGCAGAGAGAGTGAAAGTGGTCATTATGTTCTCCAGCAGCCTAAGCCTATAGCAGCATAACTACAGAGATAGCTCAGGATAACCTAAGCCACTCTAACTATAAGCTTTATCAAAAAGGAAAGTTTTAAGCCTAGCCTTAAAAGTAGACAGGGTGTCCGCCTCACAGACTAAAACTGGGAACTGGTTCTACAGGAGAGGAGCCTGATAACTAAAGGATCTGCCTCCCATTCTACTTCTAGAGACTCTAGGAACCACCAGTAAACCTGCAGTCTGAGAACGAAGTGCTCTGTTAGGAACATATGGAACAATCAGATCTCTGATGTATGATGGAGCTAGATCATTAAGGGCTTTATATGTGAGAATGAGAATTTTAAATTATATTCTGGATTTAACAGGGAGCCAATGAGGGGAAGCTAAAGTAGGGGAAATATGATCTCTCTTTTTAATTTTCATCAGAACTCTTTCTGCAGCATTTTGAATCAGCTGAAGGCTTTTAACAGCATTTTGTGGACATCCTGATAGTAAAGAATTACAATAGTCCAGCCTTGAAGTAACAAATGCATGGACTAGTTTTTCAGCGTCACTCCTGGAGAGGATTTTTCGAATTTTGGCAATGTTCCGTAGGTGAAAAAAGGAAATCCTAAAAACCTGTTTAATTTGGGATTTAAATGACATGTCCTGGTTAAAAATAACACCATGTTTTTTTACTTTATCACCAGAGGTCAATTATTGCCATCCACGTTACTTGATTGACTAAGCAGTTTCTTTTTTAAACACTCCGGTCTAAAGACGACAACTTCTGTCTTGTCTAAATTTTCTGCTTCTAAATTCAAAGTCATCCAAGTTTTTATGTCTTCAAGACATGCTTGTAGTCTACCTAACTGGTTGGGCTCATCGGGATTTATGGATAAGTAAAGCTGAGTATCATCAGCATAACAGTAAAAATGTAATCCAAGCTGCCTGATAATTTTACCTATTTGAAGCATGTATATACTAATGAGTTTAGAAATTTATTGTGATGTCATATTGAGTGAATGGGTAATTGACTAACCTGGTCCCAAAATTGCCCAAAATATTTGTGAAGATTCTTTGAAGAATGCATACTAGGTGTAATTCACACTTCATTATCAGAGCAGCAGGGCAGGCCCAGGTCAGCAAAACTTGATTAAACACAGTTCTTGTCTGGGTCAGGGGCTGAAAAAGCACCATAAACAATCCCACGACCTGATCTGTTCCCTTTAGCTATATTTCTGGAAGGTTTGGCCCCTCAGGGGACAACGTGCACAGCATCAGCGTCTAGTGATACCTGTTGGCCCCTCTCCTCTCTTCCTGATTGACAGATGGCTACTCCATTAGATAAGAATGATAAGTGGTTTTCTGTGAGCAAAAAGGACTTCCTCTTGACCCCTGACCCATACCCTGACTCTTGACTCCACTTAGGGTAGGAACAAACCAGACCCTCCCCTCTGATTTCCCTTCTCTCTTTCCCTCTTTCTTCAAGCCTTTGTGGATGTCTCTCATCCTCCCACAGGTGCCGGTCATGACTGGATGATGTGAAGAGCGGCTTTTGTTCATCTGAAGGAGGAATCTGCGATGGACAATGGCAAGGATGAAGATGAATGAGACAGGACAAGAAGTTAAAAAGTCTGTTGTTCTGGCTTCCTCAGAGAGAAAAAAGAGGAAGAGACAGATGAAGAGGAGGTGGGGGAAGGGGAAAGTGAAAGAGAAACATTCTCGGCCCTTTTGTTTCAGTAAACATCAATAGAAATTCTAAAGCAAATTATATTGCCATGGTTTAATTTCTTCTTAATGAAGCATATAAACAGTCGTGAAAAAATGAGGACAACCAGATAAATATTGAGTTTTTCAATTGAAATGTTCACGTAGCAGTCTAATCTTATTTTTTATTTATGTCAATAAATAATCTAGAATATAAAAATATTTAGAATTGTTTTACACTTTTTGTTTACTGCATAATTCCATGTGTGTTCATTCATTGTTTTGTTGCCTTTGGTGAGAATCTACAATGTAAACAGTGATGAAAATAAATAGACCCATTAATTGAGAAAGTGTATCTAAAACTTTTTACCAGTAGTGTATACATGGCATGATATGTGTAATATTTGCATTTTAAAAGTGTTAATAAATGTATGGGTGTCCTAATTTATTCATCACCAGAAGTTGCATTTTCTAATACTTAAATAACAATTAAAATGTGTCTTCCTTTGTTTAATTTTTTTTTATTATATTAGTTGATGGTTTCAGTGTCCTTAAAACTGATGATAAACTTCCATAAATGTCCAGCTATCAAAAAACAACAGAGTAACATAAGGCGTTCTAATATTTTTTACATGACAGTATTGTCTGCACTGAACAGGGATGAAATGCTAAAATGTATGTGAAAGTGTAAGATGCTAAACGTTTGGCAAAATGTATACAAAAACAAGTAAAACTAAAAAATTTTTTAGTTTCCGCTCCAAATGAGGAACTGTGGTTTAGTTTAAACATCCAGAAGTTATGAAACTCCCTGCTGCGCTGACAAACTGTAATTACTGTAATTATTTTTATTATTATTATAATTATTGTAGGATTTTAAAGAGCCATAAGTACCCTCAAATCATTCCAACTCCTTGCTGCTAGAATCCAAATTTGAAGCTTCCAGTGGTGGCAGTAAATACACTTAGGTCCTCCAGCCAGCCCAATCTGCCCCTCTGGACTCAACTAATAATTATAATAATTCAGGTTGGTGTGTTGTTCTCTCTCCTTACTGCAGCTCCGTCAGGAGTGGACCCTCTCTTTCTCTCTCTCTGTATTAATAAGCAGTGCAGTTCTCAGCACAGCGCGTGGTAAAGCTTTGCCATGATTACAGTATACCATCAAGAAAATTAGTTGTTTTCCACACACAGCAAATCACAGCAAGGGGTTTGCAACATAACAAGTTGCTTTTGTTTACAACGGTTCACTAGCTGTTTTCATTATGCCAAGACAAGCCCATAGACTCTGAGCCAGCTGCCACAAATCACACATTGAATTATTCTGCTTTGCTTATGAGCATCCAAATATTTAGTCCACTTACCAGGAACAAAAACAGTAGTAAAGTGATTACAGCCAAGAAGTCAAGTTCTCCTTTAGTGCTGAAACAGAAAGAAGAATGGAGCAGAAAGAAGGGAGCCATGGATTAAGGAGATGATGAAACGTCAAAACATTTCTCTTTAGCTCTTTACTTTATTGTAAAAGCTTCATAGTGTCGAAACTAGAATTGTGGCATGCAAAAATTGAAATTGAATGTAAAATATTATCCACATTACCATAGAAAAGATGGTAGAAGCAAGGTTTTAATACAGGGGTTTAGAAAAAGTTGGGAAAAAAAAAGACAAAAAGAAACTTTAGGAAACTAAGGATTGAAAAACTGAAGAAAGTAATGATGATGACGACAACTTGGACATATACTGTAGCTCTGAAAAATCCACATGTACATGTTCAGTGAGACCATCATGAATTGTTTTCAAACTTTCTCCACCTTTAAAAATGCATGTATCTGTAAAATTCAAATGAAAAACCAAATTTATTAGAGGAGAAAATATTTTTAAAATATATAAGCACAATAAGATGGTTGCAGAAGTGTTCACACCTTTAATAAACTAATACTTAATTGCCACACCTTTTGATTTAATTATGTTTTCTTGAGTTCATGTCTGCTGTAAATTCTAGTGAATCTGATTAGTCTGAAATTAATCTCAACTGTCCTAATAACATTTTCTTATCATCGCTCATTTACATCCTTTAGCTAAAACCATTGTTTGCATAAATGTTAAAAAGGATCTAAATGAAACAACTGCACAAAGGCAAACAGAATTCTTCATTCTAAAGCATCTAGGCCTGGTCAAAATCTCCCAAAAACATGCGGAAGTTCACGGTCATAAATGGCATGTTTAGCATAGAAATATCACTACACATCTCCTAAACAACTCTATACCCACGCTGAAGCACTTTGGTTTGGGATTACTTTTCTTCAGATGAAACTGAACTTTCTTCATGATGAAGAATAGTTTCAACTACCGGTCAGTTTTCGTCGAAAACCTACAGGTGTCTGCTAGAAAGCTAAAGTGTTTTTTTGGTTGAGACACAAACACAGGCACACAGTTGAATGATACAGGATAAAGGTCACATTGTGTGACATTAAATAAGCATATTTACCCAGGCTTTTGAGAGGCACTGTTGGTACATTTCAAAAATGTTGGGAAACTGCCGGACAGAAACTGATGAAGATGCAGTTTAAAGAAAGACAGCAATCATTGTAAAAAAAGGGGAGTTTGAAAATGAAGTCAGATAAATGGAAACCTGAAATCCACAAGAAAAAATCTAATCAAATTGGCATTAAACAACAGAAAGCAGGTAAACTGGATTTAAATGTTTTGTTAAGCATTCAAAGCACTTTGCAACAGAAGTCTTATTTCTTCATTCTCACTGCATCTTCATATTTCTGAAAGTAACCATAATGTCAGGGTCGAGGGTTTGGAGGTAGGACCAGAGCGCAGAACATGGCAAGGAAGCCACATGGTGAGTAGATTAAGTTTTAATGATTAGATGAAGACTTTCAGACAGGCAGGCAGAGTACTGAGTACAGGCAGGTAATCCAAGGCGAACAGGTACAGGAGGCAAAACAGAAAACAAAGCACTAGCAGGAACTCGGTAAGATAACAGGGGACTTGACAAGAGGAACCAGCGGGGAACAATGAAAACTAGAAAGCTTATAAACTGAGGGAAGTGGAGTGTGGACCAATGAGACAGGGAGGCAGGTAATCAGAGGAAACATGTAACAGGTGTGGACCAGGCTGCAGGGATGCTGAGGGAATGTGTCAGGTTAAACTAATGAGCAGAAGGAAAGCAGGGACATGAGGAACTGAGCAAAAACTAGACAAAAAAAAAAAAAACAAGGGAAAACAGATCTATAGGAAAATATAAACAAACACATGAACGCAAGAATCTAGGAAGAATTAGCTAAGAAAAATAAACTAACAAAAAACCTAAAATGGCAGATCATGACACATAAAACTCAGTCTGTCAGTCATTTTCTACAGCTTATTTCATAGTGGGTCGCAGGGAAGCTGGTGCCTATCTCCAGCAGTCTATGGGTGAGAGGCGGGGTACACCCTGGACAGTCCATCTCAGGGCAACATAAAACTGATCAGGTTAATGAATTTCTGCAAGTTTCCTGAGGACGTTTTGATCTTCAACAGAGGTCAACAGGAAGTAAGCCACAGCTCTGCTAGCTGCATTAAAATAAAGTTGTATAAAGAGCAATTTTAAAAAGAAATAAACTAAAATTCTGTAAATGTAAAATTAAACAAAAACACCTAGCAGGTAATCCTGCCAGAAGTTAGAGGTCATGGCCATTGTATCCTCCTTTGTGTTTGTAGTGAAGAATGAGAGGGCCGGAGCTGAAAGACATTTGGAGCCAAACTTTCAGCTCCCCTGTGGAGAAGGATTACATGCTCTGGCAGAAAATTTTATGTGTAAGGGGTTAATTTTTTAAGGGCTTTAAGTCAGCCCTAAGACTTCCTCTGCTGATGCCCTGTGGGCCAAACAAGGCACCAACACCGACAGGATTAGGAGTTTAACTTGTAAGAAAGGGAGCGCATTAACACTGACCCATTTTTTTTCAAATGCTGCAACATGATGTTTCTGCCACAGGTCAGCTGAACAATCTGCTATGGGTTCCCAAGAGTTTTTTTAAGTTTCACCAGAATTCAACAATACTTTAGAAAAGATTCTATGAGCACTCTTAAACTTATTCATGCCCTGATCAGTGTCTACAAGTGGTTTCAATTAGTGCTCTAAGTCAGCACTTGAACACCTTTCAGATATGGTTCTAAAACTGTGGTGCAGGTCCCACTGTTGGTAAATGGGCTACCTTTAATGTGTTGGTTTCAGCTGTTTTAGGGAAAATGCAAACAAATTGACGGTGACATTGTCCTACCAAGCAAACACAGAAAAAAAGACAAAGTGTTGATCGCTTTGAGTTTTGTCTTATCAGAAACTGCTTAAAGGAGAAGAGCAGATTTCCCAGCGAACAAGTGCTTCTGGCTGCTTCTGCTTTGCTCCATTTATCTAACTAACATAGATCTAGGAATAACATTCAACCTAACTTTACTGTGTTCCAGTTCCATGTTTTAGAATTCTGGGATTTCTAATTCATGATCTGATTGTCCAGGCTAACCATCATTAGCTGTTAGCCATCTAATTTCACTTCCAAAACTGGAGCACCAGTTTCAATAAAGGAGGGTGTATTAAATTCTATGTGAAACATTTGATAAGATCAGTGATCCAAAGTGCAGATAGATGTCTTTTTTTACTGCTGCTCTTACTAAGTTCTATATACATTCGAAAACAAAATCATCCATACCTCTGGTAGAGTTAGGTTTGAGGTTATATTAAAATTTTGCCAACATTTAATTGGAAGTAATAATGTTTTTCATTGGCCCAGCCAGAGTCCTGATTTTGATTTGAAAAAGAATCTGTGAAGGAAGCTAAAGCTTAGGGTGCAGGCAAGCAGATCTTCCAACCTGAAAGACTTAGAGCTCATCATCAAACATAAACTGTAAAAGACAAGTGGAAACTCGCAAGAAGCTGCTCTGCAATGATAAGAAGCTTTATCCATCGAAGGGAAAAAAATATTTAACATGCAATTTTTAAATCAAATGTAAATAAAATATATATCTATATCTATATATTTTTACCCCCACACATATACATAAAAATATATTATATAAAATATATATTTTATATTATATATATATAATAATTATAATATATATAATATATATTTTTATACACATATTAAACATATATACATATAACATATTACATATAAATATATATACTTTATACATACAATACAAAATTATATAAAATTTTAACACATTAACATATACATATTATATATATATATATATATATATTATATACTTTAACATATATATATACAAAATACAAAAAATTTTACAAAATACATATAATACATAACATATCCCTAAACATACATATATTTTCCCTACATATATATACATAAAACCCATTATATATATTATATATATTATATAAAATTATATATATATTAAAATATAATATATAATATATACTATATACATATTTTATATCCCATAAAACAATCTTATCTATATCCAAAATACATATATTATCTATATACAAAACATACATACATATATACATACATTTTACATATATCCCAAAAAAACTTTTAATTATTATATACATACATATAATATTATATTAAAAAAAATATATATTTAAAATTTTTATATGGGCCAAAATTAAAATCATTTACATATCTATATCCCATAAAACATATATATATTTTTATACTTTAATCTATAATATCTAATCCCCCTATATCTAATTTTATCTATTCTTTTATTCCCATATCTATATAATATATCTCTATTTATATACATATACATAATATCTATAACATATACCCTATATATATCTATATTTTCTTTTAAATCTATATCTAAAATTTTCCCCCTATATCTCTTATCTATATCCCATTAAAATATAATCTATAACATTATCTATTTTTTTCTATTTTCTTATATCTATAAAAATCCTATATCTATTTTTATTCTTTAATTATATTCTACATATATTATCTATTATATTATAGATATAAATATATTAAATTTTTATCAATCTATATAATATATTAGATATTTTATATATAAAAAAAATAATCTATACCCTTATATGTAAAAATATATAATCTAACCCTTATCTATATACCCTTACCCTATTCTATATATATATATTTATATCTATAAAATATCTTTTATAAAATATAAATAGATTTTTATATCGAATTATATAAAATTAGATTTAAGGGACCCTTACCCCCCTTGCTTAAAGGGAAGAGGAAGTCAACTTCGGGTGGACTTTTCTGTCATTTTTTTAAATTTTCCCAAAAAACAAAATACATTGACACAGCATCTCATTGTTCCACTGTTATAAAATGTCTGTTAGTATGGAAATACTTGGAGAACTTAGTATTTTTAGTGGTGGCTCTAGTTCTTGAAAGCATTAAAGCACAAAAACCTCTACAAGGACAGTTTGAAGAGTTTTTTTGTGTCCTGTCCGGCAGAGTAGCGCTCAGAATTGTTGTCTGAGTGCCAAGAAAAAGCCCAACAGATTTGCTTTCACAAGTGGAGCATTACAGCTAACGCTTTAAAGCTCTGCTTGATATTTATAAAAAGAAACTTTATTAGGGATTATTTCAGTTATTACAGACACGGAGACAGAAATGAAAAGAGGAAAAAAAGAAGCACGAAAGAGAGAAAGGGGGAGGCAAAAAAGAAAAGGGGAGAGAAGGAGAATAGAATGGAGGAAAGAAAGAAGGATGAAGAGAATACAAAAAAATACCCTGCTTGCTTCTACACCTACAGAAACGTTCATATTACCAAATTTTTTACCGAAAAGTGCACGGTACTTATGAATGCAAGATGTATTTAGTAGTAAATGCTGCTCAATAGTGAACATTTGGGTATCTGTTAACACCTGAATCAAAACACCTGTGGGTCTGAGTGTGAGTGCGCTTATGTATGTTTCTCCATATAGATATGCAATAATGAGTGTGAGGAGCCGCAGACCTGCCCCCCTGGACCCGGAACACATACGGAGGAGATCCGAGCCACAGACATCCAAAGGCCACCCAGAGCCCAGGAACCCCAGGAGAACCACCACCGGGACTACCACAACCCCGCCATAGAAGAGCAGGTGAGAGTCCCAGGGGAACCACCCAGCAGCCACAATGCAGAAGCCCCAGGGAGCTGCAGCGACGAGCCCACAGGCCCCACCGGCAGCCGTCTATGCCCAAGCAGATCCAGCAATGGACCCAGAGACTGGAGACACCTGGACATATCACTCCCCAAGCAGAGGCCAGATAGAGCCTGGGGGTCCATGCCACAGCAGGCAGCCACCGGGAGTGAGCCAGCACACAACAAAGCACCCAGCCCCAGCAACTCAACCGGCAAGAGGTCCACGGCCAGCGGCAAGAACTCGGGGCCGCCGTCCCCCACCACGCCCCCACAACCACAGAGACACACCACATCACTGCCACTGCAACGGTAGCCCACACAACCACCCCGTCCCACACGCTGCAGCCCCCCACGCCACCCTCTTGCCCGCTAACTTGATCCCCCCCAGACACAACAGCCAGCAGAGCAGCACAGGCCAAGCACATCCCACCAGCCGCCCCAGGCACAAGACATGCTCCAACGCCCCACCAACCCGAACGCGAACCGTAACCCTGTGCCCAGCCAGGGGCAAAAGCCACAGAAGGAAGCATTGGAGGAAGGCCACCACAGCACGCCAAGGACAGGTCACCCCGCCAACCCCACATCCAAATCCTGGAGGCACACTTGCCATACTGAGCAGGCCGGCCAGCCCCTCTACCTAAGCGAAGCCACATCTCAATCAACACTTCACACCCTGTTTGCTCCCTCAGCAAACAAGGGTGTGAAAAGACCCCCAAGCCTACCTCTGCCACGCTCAAATGTGGTGTTGATGCGTGTTGTTATAGTGTGCATTTAAAAAGAAAAACGGGTGGGGGAAGAGGCTCTGTCACGACCCCCACCCAGAACCCTCACTGTCTACATGCAACTTAACCCTTAGAGGTGACCGCAGGCACCAGAGGATAGGGTAATAAAATACCCTCCCTCTCGATGCCCCTGACCAGTCTCACACCAAAGGCCCTATATGTGAATGCCATGAAAATGTTATAAATCAGTGTCTAAGTTGAACAATAAAATTGGGGCACAGGCTGCCATGGGACCGCAGAGATGGAAAACCCTTGCAGCATTCCAATGACACAACCGCCACAATGAGTGCAACCGCCGAGCCGAGCGACGCCCACCCTGCTGCGCCCACACACGGAGGCCAGGTCCACCGCCCCAACACCACAGCACGCCATACAGCGGAGGACAGAACGCAGCAATGGGCACCCAAAGCAAAAACCATGTACAAAGCCCACACCATACTAATGCGCCCCACCAGCCCTCCAAAAACCATGTCCCCTGTGAAAGTGCACCCCCGTGAGAAGAAGACCCACAGCATCCATGTCCAAGAAGATGCCCGACCCCCATACCCCTGCCAGAAGCAGCCCCACAAGAAAACCCACACCAAAGCCCACAAAAGGAAAGAGCCCACAGTTCCAAAACCAAAACCCACCAAGAAGCCAAGACCAGTCCACCCTGAGATCAACTCTGGCCGCCCCGCCCACCCAAACCAGGCAGAGCCCTCCGATCCCCCTCCCCCAGACAGAACCGGGACCAGACACCAAAGGTTGACTCCGCCCCACCCCCTCCCACAGATCTTCCGCCCCACCAGCAGAGTCCACTCCTTGAAGGAGAGAGCACCTGCAATGAGATGGTACCTACCTGCCCAGAGAGATTGATCTGATGTGGAGGCAGAGGCTGTCTCAAGACATATAATCCAAAAGAAGGTTTCTGTACTGGTTAATATTAAGAAGGTTTTTATTTTTACAATTCATGAGCATAGTTTTCTTAACAATACATAAGGCAGTGAAAACCATGTGAACTGAATTTGTCTCTATGGTGAAAAACTGAGGGGGAAGGTGAAATATTACATCCCAGACACTTTGATAAGTCTTCACATATCAGGCGCCAAAACCTCTGTTCAGGTGTACATAACCATAGTGCATGGTTGTAATGGTCAGGTATATTGCCTGTGCAGTGTAAGCAAGTATTAGATGGTGCAAAACCCATCCTGAACATCCCTTGACCTATATAGTATACTCTATAAAGGATATTATATTGTATTAATTGTAAACTGGTGTTACTAGTCATTTTAAAAGTTCTGGAACATATCTGAGACCAAAATGTTTGGTCAAAGTTATCTGATAAGTCCACCTCCCATTTTGTAACAGGGAGGGAAATTGATTCATCTTATTAGACAGTGTCCTGTATATCTTAGATATTAATTTGGGGGGGTTGCATTTTAGGAACTCTAGTACACTTCATTGCATTTGTAACCCAACGATTTTAAGCCTAAATTTATTTTTTATTATAGATTTAATTTGTTGATATTCTAAAAATGTATTCTTGTCCACCCCATATTGTATAATTAATCTGTTAAATGGAATGAACTGAATTCCTTCAAATATATGTTCCAGGTATTCAATTCCTTTACTCCTCCAATCTGGAAGTTTATCATATTATTTTTTTGTAGGCTGTCAGGGTTGTTCCAGATGGGTGTGCGTCTGCATGGGATTAGTGAAGACCCTGTCATTTTTATATATTCCCACCATGCTGTCAGAGAGGTGCTGATATTGAGGCTTTTAAAGCATACATGTCATTTTATATTTGAGCTAATAAATGGTAGATCTGAAATCTTAATATTATTGCATAGTGTCCGTTTTACGTCTAGCCAGGGTTCATCTAGAGGACTGTGTTTAAACGATTTTGAAATGTATTGTAGCCTGTTGGCTAAGAAGTAATGATGAAAGTTAGGCAGATCTAGTCCTCCTTTATCTTTGGTCTTTTGTAGCGTGGGGATTTATCTTTCCAAAGAAATTTAGTGATGGAGGAGTCCAGAGATCTAAACCAGTCAGATGATGGTTTATTTGGGATCATTGAGAATAAGTACTTGATTTTTGGCTAGACCATCCTTTTTATTGAAGCAACCCTGCCCATGAGTGATATGGGTAGAGATTTCCATCTAGCGAGATAATCTTCCACTATTTTTAAAATCGGAATGTGGTTTAGTTTTGTTAAGTCTGCCAATCTAGGAGAAATATTAATACCCAAGTATGTAATATTCAGTGACTGGAGTTGTGTATTAAGGGAATTGTGGAAAGAACAGTTAATTGGAAGAACTGTTGATTTCAACCAATTTATGGAATAATCTGAAATTCTTGAGAAAAAATGTACCAATCCAATTGCCTGAGAAACAGAGGTTTGTGCATGCTGGAGAAAGAGTAATACATCATCTGCATAAAGACTGATTTTATGTTCAATATTCATGGATTTTATGCCTTTAATATCTTTAGTTTGCCTGATTGCTGCCACTAGTGGTTCATTAAAAATTGCAAATAATATGGGGGAAAGTGAGCATCCCTTCCTAGTGCCCCTCTGAAGACAGAAGATGGAAGATGTTTGGTTATTGGTCCTTATACGTGCCGTTGGGGAACTGTATAATATTTTTAACCAGTTTATGAAAGAGCTTCCAAAAACCAATTTAGTCAAGATTGCAAACAAGAATTTCCAGTTAACTCTATCAAATGCTTTTTTCTGCATCTAGTGATAATATATTGGTCTCAGTATTTTTCCTGTAGGAATAGTCTATTAAATAAAGTAATCTGTGTGAATTTGTGCATGAATGCCTCCCTTTTATAAAACCAGTTTGGTCAGGATGTATTATGAGAGGAGTTACCATTTCTAGTCTTTTTGCAAGGGCTTCACAAATTTTTTTGAGTTCAGCGTTAATAAGGGATATGGGATATGGGCCGCAACGCTTGTCCTGGCTCGTCTCTAAGGGTGAGATGTATCACTTAATTCTCTATTCTCAACTACTTCCTCATTCATATGCCCTTCAAGCACGCTATATTTCCCACTCCTCCTTTACATTCAGGTAGATCATGTACTCCCATGCACTCTACATCTTACTCAGGCTCCGCTCCAAATTCTGCAGGGGCAGCTCATTAATTTGGTTTCTCTCATTTTACCATCTCCCGAGGTTGACCACTGCATCGCTTCCCCTGATGGCTTTAATGCTGTGTTTAAATTATCTACTCCCCACCTTTCCAAGAATCTCCTTTTGTCGAGCTTGCGGCCGCCTTTAAGTTAAGTGAGCATAGAATAAGCTCGATACCTATCCGTCCCTCATAGTCGTCAACCTATATTTCAACATGGCTTCCAGATTTTTCTATCATCACAAATCCTTCTCTGCCAAAGTTGCACCCACCCTCGCTCAATTAGGAGTCTGTCTAGACTGGTTTATTCTCGCCACTGAAATTTTGTCATGACGCAAGCCACCTCCTGATTCCTGTGGCCCAGTCAGCAATCAGAGCACTCTTTCTTAGAGGCGACTGTGGCTCAGTAGGAAGAGTAGTTGTCTTGCAATCAGAAGGTTGTGGGTTCGATTCCAGCTTCCTCCTGCGGCAAGGCACTTAACCTCAAGTTGCCTGCCCAGGTATGAGTATAGGCCTGAGTATCGGCGTATGAATGTGTTAGTGAGTGCGATTGGGTGAATGTGGCTCTAGTGTAAAGCGCTTTGAGCGGTCTGCATGACTGGAAAAGCGCTATATAAATTCAGTCCATTTACCATTTGTTCTTTTCTTCCAGCACTCCTGCCCGGCCAAACTGAAACTGCTGGCTTCCCACTCCAGTCTCCTTACGAACTGGAATGGTATCTCTTCCTTTTACAGTGACTCGTTTCAGTTTTTTATGGTCTGTACCGTCTCGGTTAAAAAAGATGGTCTCTCATACGCATGGTTCACAATCCTTTTGTTGTCAAAGCCTTGCATGTGAACACATCATTATAGCTACAAAATATACAGAACGTAAATACCTTCAGTAACTCTAACAATATAATGCTTTTAACCTTTTTGCCTTATTATTTACCATAAATGAATTATTTACCTTAAATTATTACAACCCCCTTTTATCCTTGACAGTCTTTCCCTTGAGTGCTTTTATCACATATATTTATTAAATTTGTAACCATCACCTTCTATATTGTCTCTGTACAATAAAATAAATGCAACTCAAATTATTTTAATTGTACACGACTTTACTTAGCTTGTATTGAAACTAGTAAACCTTCGTATTGCGCTTAAGCGTTACTAATTTACCAAAGAATATTAGCACCCTCTACTGGGGGGATGTACTTTTAAAAGCAACCTGTTTGCTCCGTAGAATATCTAAATATTCATTTACACATTCGAACATTTATACCAACCTTGTTCCCTTATTAACCAGGCGCTAAGGAACCATTTACTGTTTTGATACACATCTTAACTATATCTTTTCCCGTCTAATTGTGGAGCACACTTTCTCTCTGCATATCGGGTCGGCGCTGCGCCGCTGTTCAGTTTGCGACAATCGATTTACAGCACTTTCCTGGACTAAGTGTTTTAAAAATACAAGTATTAACTGCATTACTGCCGCAGCAAAACAACAAACTCTTACTAAACAATTTACGAACAGACAATATTAGTAAGGTAATTTCACGGACATAGCTCTTACCTCTGTCGAATCCTGGCTGGCCGTAACTTATAACTTCATCATTTCTGCCCGTCATGTTCCAGGTTATTCTAATTCAGTCGCTGATGCTCTGTCTCATTTTAAAATTCAGGTCTTCTGCCGTCTCTGTTCATCAGCCCACTTTTAACCTACTCCGATTATTCCTCTCTCTCCTTCCTCTTTTGCAATCTGCCAAACACTGCTGTATCTCAGGTCTAGCTCATTCCACTTTCAAACCTTATTCCTTCGCCTGGCAAACCTTTGCAAAATTTTACCTTGCTAATAACATGTCATTGTACCTGATTTTCATTCAGTCCTAGCTTTCATTACTCATTGTTTTGTACATCATCGTTTCAAGCTCCCCTACAGCCGCAGCCTATTAGCAGGCATCAATTTTTATCAAAAGATCATCTTTCTGAGCCCACTCCGAGCCTTTTCTTTCATTACGCATTAACTTCTCCTCAAAGGCATCTCAAAACATTGCATTCTGCAGCTTGACTCCCGTAGATCATTTACACTTCCCCTCCGTAAAAATCGTCTTCTGACCTTTCGTTCCGGCCGTTTTTCACCTTATTTCAAATCTCTTCTGTCAGTGCCTCTCTCCTCACCTTCTACGGCTTTCTTAGACTATGCAAATTTACTTCTCCTTCTAATTCATTCGTGCCATCTAGAGATTTAGAGTTTTCAGACCCCAGGTCCTATCCAGACCATTTAAAATTTTACCTCAACCAAACCAAAACTAAAGGTCCATGTTTCATTTCCATTCCTCGCCTTGATAGCCCGTTTTGTCCTTTCCAAGCCATGTTCACTTTTGCTCTCAAACGTCACAAAATCAGCTCACCCAGCATGCCCCTTCCTCACTGAAGAAGGAGTTTCCACGATCGCCTCTTGGTCCCCAAAGATTGCACTTTGTTCAGTGCAATCTTCCCCCTAGTCAGTTCTCAGGTCACCCATTCAGAATCGGGGCAGCCACTTCAGCAGCTACACAAGGAGTTTCCACAGCTTCCCTACAGCAACTTGGCCGCTGGTCTAGCATTCTCTTCATATGTCCGCCCAAACTTCCATTCTGTGCGATCTGCTCAACAATCTATCAGCTCTTAGGTAAGAGCTTCTGTATTATCTGGTGGTGGTTGGCCTTTTCAGTTTAAACTTATCCTTGCTATGTGAAACCTCAATCTCTTCCCTCATTCTCTTCTAGGTCCCCATCCTCCAACATCCGTCAGCTGACAATATCTGTTATGTCTCCGACGTTTCTTATCATCACTTCATTCTCTCTAGATCAAGCTCCCTCTACGCCTTGTCAGGCACATGCCTCATCCCTCTCTACGCCTTGTCAGGCACACGCCTCATCCCTCTCTACGCCTTGTCAGGCACACGCCTCATCCCTCTCTACGCCTTGTCAGGCACAGTCCAGCCCTTTCACACCTTGTCAGGCACAGTCCAGCCCTTTCACACCTTGTCAGGCTCACTCATTTTCTTTGCCATCTTTCAGGCTCAGATCATCCCTTCTCTACGCACGCCAGTCAGACCAACTTTATTCATACTAACTCCCATACTGTTTTTATTTCAGCCTCGGCCCCGACCTCTGCCATTTTTTTGGGGGGGGGTAAGACATCTCCAATTCTAATCCTAGATGTCTATTGAAGCTCATGTCATTATCGGCATCCATGTCTTCCACCGGGGTCCGAGCGCCAAAGATATGAACTTTATCTATAAACTCCTCTCCCTAGTCTTTACTTCATGCTACTTCTTATCAGGTACCGTCACATCACCATTTATCTTCTTCATTTTTCTTCGAACCAGATCTTGTGGATAGACCATCAGATGGGGAACACACTCCAGGCAGCGAGACTTCATAAGATCTCTCCACACAATATCCAGCCCGGCCTGAACCCATGACAGAGCTGGAGGCTGCACTGACGACTGGAGACCTCCAGTGGGCGCTGGGTGACCGCCCACCAACTCCGGGGAAAACAGCCGCGAGCAGGCCATGGTGGACGGACGGACCCTCCATAGAGGAGTAGGAGGCGCCCGTCCGAAGCTCCCAAATGACGACTGCCCTCCGGCGACGACGTCGTCCTAGGCGGGAGCCGAACCCAGCGGGGAACTCGACCGAATCCGGAGCCAAGATGAGAGATTCGGCCGTGGCTGCAGCTGGCGTGGATCGCTTGTGAAGAGAGCGACTTCGGCTTGAGGACGGTGTGGCTTCCGGTGGAGGAGCTAAAGTGGAGCGGTTCCGACCAGGCTTGTAACCCGAAGATGCCCAATCGGATTCCTCAAAGCACTCCTCTATTTCCTCCAACAGCAAGAGAGAGGGTAAGATCTCCACCTCTTCACCATATGTACTTCTCAGTGTTTTCTCCTGCTGCATCACCCATTCCCTTAGCTCCTTAGCTTTGTCTGCTTGGTCCCGGTTATGGCTGGTTCCTACTGTCATATTCTGAGGCTGTAGTGAACCAAATTGCAGACAAGCACTGGGCAGCAGCATGATGAGAGCAACTTCCTCTTTAAATCAAAAAGGGTTTTCAAAAGCAGTACAAAATAGTTTTCTCAAAAACTTACATGAGTCAAGCCAAAACTTTAAAACATAAATTCTCTCAGGGGAAACAGGACCAACAGAATTTAAACAGGGGTTGTGAACGGGAGGAACCAGCGATTGGAAATGGAAAACAATGAGCCTTTTAAACTGAGGGAAGTGAGTGTGGAACAAAGGAAGGAGAGGCAGGCAATCAGTGGGAATAGAATCAGGTGTGGACCGGGTAAGCAGGGAGGCTGAGGAACAGGTGAACTGATTACAAAACTAAACCATGGAAGAAGGGACTAAATAACAAACTCAGGGAAACAGATCTAAGACAACTCTAACAACCTAAGAAATAAGAACCTGGAAAATGAGAACTAACAAAGAAACCATAAAGGAAACCCTAACTGAAAAAGTAAACAAACCCAAACAAATACTGACTGAACTAACTGGGAGGGAAGCAGACTTAGAATAAATGCAAACCAAATGTGAACAATAAGTGGAACTAAGTATAGCGACAAACAAATAACTAAAAGCTAACCTGTCAAAAGAAACTGAAACAATAGAGACTAACATGGGGAACTATACTAGGAATAGCTGGGGAGAACAACTAATCTTTAAGGGGAACAAGCAACTGGGGGTCTTGGGCAAAAGGGTAAAGGGAACTAATAAACTAGAAGAATGCAGCAAGAACAAATAACCAAACAGTAAACAAGCACAGAACCACTAAGCGAGAAACTAAACCAGAAAACCAAAAGAAGCAAAGAGAACTGTTCTAATAATAATAATAATAATAAGGGGAGAAAACCATTCTTAGTAATAAATAAATGAGGAAGCAACCATGAAGGGAACTATGGGCGAGGGGAGAATGAACTACTAAAACTAGGAGGCAGGAGAGAGAACAAAACTATCAGTGAACAGAAGGAATAAATAAACATAACTACTAAACCCAAAGGAATAGAAACACCTAACTGAAAAGTAAACAAACACAAAACCACAACAAAGTCCAAAATGGCAAATCCTGACATTCTCATAGGTTAAATTCTCCTCTCTTAGTCCCTCGCTGGCCTCTCCTTCACTCTCCTTGCCTTCTCTGCTTTCCTCTTAATCATCCCCATTGCCTTTGCGGCAATGCATGCATTTCTCGATGCCTTCGCGGCACGAAACATCTTTCTCATTGCCTCCGCGGCAATTCATGCATCCCTCTTCATGCCTCCTTAGCATAATTTCATTCTCATTGCCTTCGCGGCAATGCATGCATTTCTCGATGCCTTCGCGGCACGAAACATCTTTCTCATTGCCTCCGCGGCAATTCATGCATCCCTCTTCATGCCTCCTTAGCATAATTTCATTCTCATTGCCTTCGCGGCAATGCTGTCTTCTCTCAATGCCTTCGCAGCTCGATATTTCATTTTCTCAGCCTCCGCGGCTGTCTTTTCCTCTTTCTCACTGCCTTCCCGGCACGATCTATCATTTCTTTCCGCTGCAATCTCAGCTCTTATTCCCAGGGCCTTCACAGTTCAATCAACCATCCAGTATCTCAAGCTTTCTAACCTCCCTCTCTCCTCAACAGGTCCAATCCATCCCTCTCTATGTCCTATCAGGCTTGACTCTTCCTCTCTCCTATCTCATCCTTTAGCTATGGCTATCCAGCTCTTCCCTCTCCAAACTCATCTCATCTAGTTTGTTTAATTCCAGCCTCGGCCTCGGCCTCAGCCCTTTTTGGGGGGAAGACTTATCTAATTCTAAGCCTAAAACGTTAATTCAAGCTCATGTCATTCTCAGCATTCATGTCTTCCTCCGGGGTCCAAGCACCAAAGATATTAACTTTTATCAATAGACTTCTCTATTCGCCATCTTGTTTCTTATTGTGAGTCTTTTCAGGTTGAAATAAAGTTTATCTACAGCCACTGTAACTCCAGTGCCTTCGGTGATATATTTCTTCCTGATTGGGAATAAAACTCGTCTCCAATCGAGGATCTCCTTTGGGAACTGGACATTAACGCTAAAGTATCTCTGTTCCCCGACTTCTGACCTGCTCTTTTTGCTTGTATTGTTCGAACTTTGCTACAATTGGCCAAGGTCGGTTGTGATCAGGCTTCTTATCTCCGAGCTGGTGAACACGATGGAGAGTGATGTTTTTTCCCTCGTCACTTGATAGTTTTAGCTGACATTGGAAAAATTCAGGGATCGTGTATTCGGCGTCCTCCTCTGCCCGCTCTGGGATGCCGGAGAAGACAAGGTTGTCCTGCATGCCCCGAGCCTGTATATCCAGTATGGTCTCTTTGATTTTTTATATTTTCTCCAGACAGCTTCGTCATTTCTTCGGTAAGTCTTTTCACACTATCCCTCAGCGTTTGGTTCTCAGCTGTGAGCGAAGCAAGTTGTTCCTGGCTGAACTCCAGAGACTCCCTCAGAGCTTGAAATTCCCTGTGGAGAACTTCCACCATGGGGAGGACAGGCAACCAGGCTTAGCTTCTTGTCGATAGAGTCCAGGACATCAGCGCAGCTTTTCTCTGGAAAGATAGTGGAGGTGCTAGCCGAGCACTCTGAACGGGTGCGTTTTGATGTTGGTGTGGCCATTGGTGGAGATTTTTGTGGCTTGGCCATTACAATGTAATCAAAACATTCGTTCACGTAGCTCTCTAGGCTGTCCAAGGTTTCCTCGTCCAGTTTGTTGTATTGGGAAAATATGAGACAGTGGTTAGTATTTTACACGTTCATTTGTTGGGCTTGAATTTATTGGCTTGTTTTACCTGAATTTTGTCATGTTTGTTTACCAGTATACCGCCATATTACTTATGCACAAATCTTGCGAGATCTCAGTCGCTCATCACCTCCTCAGGCACCCCCTTTTATATTTCACTTATATCATTTATGTATAAAACATTAACTCCCACTAATTGGAGTGAAACTGAAAACACAAATTCATTTAAAAATCTTAAATCTAAAAGCATTTTATAAAACTAGTGCAGTTTTGATACAGAGCAACCGCTGTCTTAGTGTCACTTGAAAAAACATCCCTGAATCTTTCTAAAATACACTCATACTGACAAAGGATAGGTATCTTTAAATTCATTTCTCCATCTAACAGAGTTTCTAGCCTCTCTAAAGTGACTATTGAAACCTTTTCAGTGGTCATCAGAACCCTCGATGCAAGGGCCTGTAAATTGGCTGAACAGACTCTTAAAACCTCATCACTGACCACTTGAAAGCCCTAATGGACACAAACCTCCAGATAATGCTTTTAATAGCTAATGCACACTGAGGGGGAGTTTTTCAGACAGGTCAGAGGTCGGCCAAAGCACAGCAATAAGGAGATGGTGAGGATGTTGTTTCATGTCTGGGGAAAAGTCAAAAAATATATTTTCTAATATTATGTTTTTTTTTGGGGGGGGGGGTTCTCAGTTAAAAATTTAGTATAAAGTGAATCTTGCTTTGTCTTGGGTAAATAAACTAATTTCATCTTTTAACTTAGCTAATAAAATAACATTATTTCTGTGCCGGGAAAAAATGTAGGGTCAAAGAGGTATCCATTGGAGAATTAAGATTTATTTCTGACATGTTTCATTAATACTAAACCTCCAGATATTTTCTGTCCAGTTACCTTGAAAATCAAAATAAAACCTGGTTTAAAAAGAAAATAAATAAAAAGCTTTCTTTTGTAATTAATGGATTATGATTATTGATAAAAAATATTTGTCCAAATTATAGTTCAGAAGTAATACAGTCAGTCAGTCATTTTCTACCACTTATTCCATAGTGGGTCGCGGGGAAGCTGGTGCCTATCTCCAGCAGTCTATGGGCGAGAGGCAGGGTACACCCTGGACAGGTCGCCAGTCCATCACAGGGCAACACACAAACAACCATGCACACACTCATTCATACACCTAAGGGCAATTTAGAGAGACCAATTAACCCAACAGGCACGTCTTTGGACTGTGGGAGGAAGCCGGAGTACCCGGTGAGAACCCACGCATGCACGGGGAGAACATGCAAACTCCATGCAGAAAGACCCCCGGCTGGGAACTGAACCCAGGACCTTTTTGCTGCAAGGCAACTGCGCTACCAACTGCGCCACCGTGCAGCCCAGAAGTAATACATACTAACCAAAAGCTATTTCTTACGCATAAAGGTCAGAGATACACTCTGGTGGTGTGATTATTACTGTTTTGATTATTATTATGAATATATTATTTAATATTTAATATTAATTTTTTTATTAAATAATAATTTGGTCTGTTTTAGTGTTGTCTGGTGAATACCAGCCCAATAAGGCGGTTGTATTAGGACAACAGTGAAAGGGGTGAGCCAAGCTCTGACATTATTGAACAGCAAATTTCTGCGCCCACATGGAATAAATTCTCACAATTTCTTAAAATACAAGAATTTAATAACAAAAATAAGTCAACTCAAAGTCAAACATATTTCAATCAACAAACTCTTTAGTATACTAGAACAATCCAACTAAACTACCAAGTAAAATGAAAGAATAAGGAAGACCAACTATACACAAAATGAACAAGTGAGTCAAAGATGGTTGAAAACCATGGCCAATTGAGTGATGCAACATTACCATACAATGTTATTTATGCCTGAGAACCAAAGTTTATCTTGAGGAATCTTGAAATTGAGTTAAGTTAGTCTTGGAATTTAGACAATAATTGGTATACCTTCAAACAACCATTCACAATACAAAATCAGATAAAACATTATTTTAACAAAATATTATTTTAAAGAATGATTTGCTGAATAAAGCCAACCTTCTGGATGACTAAAAACAGGGGTAACTTATAGCTTTTTACCACTCCTTTAAAATCAAACATGTACCTTTAAAATACCACCAATAACACTGACAGCTCATTATGGCCAATCTGTGTTTAAAAACCACTCTTTAAATGTCTGTCTTAACTTTAAAAACACAACACAGAACACATCATTAGCTGAGTAGCTAGAATGCTAGCTCAAACAAAAAAAAAAAACAAACGATATGAAATGAACCTTATTTAGATTATTTTATTATAAACTAATCTTCTCTGCCCAAACACTACCTCTTTCGTGAACCGTGCTGAGGCACAAGGTTTCCGGGCAACGAGTTGAGGGAAGCCAAGCACTCTGGTCATCCATGTATGAGCTGAACCGTACAACAAAGGCACGTTTGGCAGGAAGGCGTGGGATGCTGTGGTACCGATGCCTTGTTCTCCGGCTATGGGGGAAAATCCGCTTCAATTAGCATTGCCTCTGGGGGCCTCAGAAGAAAAGTCAAGCCAAGCTTTTCTTATTACTTAACTTTGTTGCATATGATCGGTGTGATCGTAGTCAGTTTTGGATCCAAGTTAAAGAGTTATGTCTGCTTGCCAGCAAGGAGACATTCACGTGCACTGTGTCCCTCCATCTGGCTCTGCTGGAGACCCATGTGGTAGAGGGCACCATGTTGGAACACGGCATTTTTGTTCAAACAGCGACGTCACGGGGAGTCAGCTAGTCAGCTCCTCTTCCTCGGCTGGGTTAGAAATAGGTTACTGTGATTTTGAAAGGTGCAGAGATTCATACAGGCCTTTGGTGATGTATAGTTGAGAGTCCATGTTCATTTATGTTCACCTTATGGCTGGGGTCCCAACATAATGATTGTAATTGAGTGAGATGTTCAGTTATTTTTGATGTGTTTAGTATGAGCTAAAGCAGGCACCCATTAGATGTTAATTCAGAAAAAAAAATTACTTTATGTATTATTAAAGAATAAAGTTGTTCTTTGTGGGACTTTTTGTATACCACAAAGTGGTCTACAATTGTGAAGTGGAACAAAAATTATACATACATTTCTTTTTTTTTAACAAATAAAAAACTGAAAAGGGCATTGTGCAAAAATATTCAGCCCCCCTGAGTCAATACTTTCTGGACCCACCTTTTGCTGCAATTACAGCTGCAAGTCTTTTAGGGTATGTCTCTATCAGCTTTGCACATCCAGTTAATCAAATCTTTGCTCATGTTTCTGTAAAAAAAAAGTGTTTGTGAACATCAGTTTACAGATCTTGCCACAGATTCTCGATTGGGTTTAGGTCTGGACTTTGACTGGGCGATTTTAACACGTTAATATGTTTTATTTCAAACCATTCCATTGTAGCCCTGGCTTTATGTTTAGGGTCGTGGTCCTGCTGGAAGGTTAACCTCCACCCCAATCTCACGTCTTTTGCAGACTCCAACAGGTTTAGTTCCAAGATTGCCCTGTATTTGGCTCCATCCATCTTCCCATCAACTCTGATCACCTTCCCTGTCCCTGCTGAAGAGAAGCACTCCCAGAGCATAATGCTGCCACCACCATATTTGACAGTGGGGATGGTGTGTTCAGAGTGATGTGCAGTGTTAGTTCTCTGCCACACATAGGGTTTTGCATTTTGGCCAAAAAGTTCAATTTTGGTCACATCTGACCAAAGCACCTTCTTCCTCATGTTTGCTGTGTCCCCAACATGGCTTCTGGCGAACTGCGAACGGGACTTCTTATGGTTTTCTTTTAACAATGGCTTTCTTATTGCTACTCTTCTATTAAAACCACATTTGTGCAGTGCACGACTAATAGTTGTCCTGTGGACAGATTCCCCCACCTGAGCTGTGGATCTCTGCAGTTCACCCAGAGTCACCATGGGCCTCTTGGCTTCATCTCTGATCAGTGCTCTCCTTGTTCGGCCTGTACGTTTATGAGAATGGCCTTAACTTGGTAGGTTTACAGTTGTGCCATACTCTTCCCATTTCCAGATGATGGATTGAACAGAGCTCCATGAGATGTTCAAAGCTTGGGAAATCTTTTTACAGCCTAAGCCTGCTTTAAACTTTTCCACAACTTTATCCCTGACCTGTCTGGTGTGTTCCTTGGACTTCATGATGCTGTTTGCCCCCCAATATTCTCTTAACCAACCTCTGAGTCCATCACAGAGCAGCAGTATTTGTACTGAGATTAGATTACACACAGGTTGACTATTTAGTCATTAGCAATCATCAGGCAACTTCTGAAGGCAGTTGGTTGCACTCAGAGTAAAGGGGGCTGAACACTTTTGCATACCACCCTTTTCAGTTTTTTATTAGTAAAAAAAAAAAGAAATCATGTATAGTTTTTGTTCCACTTCACAATTGTATAGCACTTTGTGCTGGTCTTTCACATAAAATTCCAATAAAATAGATTGATGTTTGTGGTTGTAATGTGACAATATGTGGAAAAGTTTAAGGGGTTTGAATACTTTTACAAGCCATTGTCTATAATTAAATGAAACTCATATAAGACTCCTAACAAGCTTGGCCACATTTCGAGGATGATAGCCAGGCCTGTTGATTCTCCTTTTGGGACAATAATGACCCCCGACCGAAGAAGTGCTTTATTACTGTTAAAAATGAACATGAACAGAAGAACATTTAAGCTTTGTACTCTAGTTACTCTTGAAATTCCTTTCAACATACACTATTTAGAGGATATAGCGTTTAGATGCATGAAAATGTATTGAAAGTAAATAAATATATAAAGAATGGTATGAACACAGGTTTTGACTAAAAACTGTTGTCAAACATTTTGAAATACAATTTCAAAAGGAAGACAAAGTATTTAAATTTCTATCACTGTTTTATGAATCAATTTATATGTAGTTTATCAAGTCTCACAATATTGATTACGGTTAATTTGTGACTCTTTAAAACAACAACTAATGTGTTGCTTACCAAAACACATCACAGTTCTTTTATGTGTATTAAGTGTCAAACATTAACATAAAAAAAGATTGAACGTGTAACATTATAATGTAGTCTAAAGTGACTAAAGTGTATATGTTACTATGAATGTATATGTACATTGTTATGGCACATATAACTCAGGTTGCTTACTGGATAGACATAAATATTTGAAATCTCACATAATTATTAAGAAAAACATTGATTAAACAATTTAACATTTTATTTAATTTTCTCAGCACTTGATTTCTCCCACTAATCCTTGAACTTACAGCCTCTGTATCAGCTGTGGACATGGTGGAATGAGTTCAGGACTAGCCACTGATGTTTCGTACATACTGTTAACTAACAAACCCATTCTTCTCAACCTCTGATTGGTTTAAATTCTACACATCTTAACCAGTCACCAGAGCCTTATTCTTAAACAAATGAAGCTAACTGCATTTACACACAGCTCATGGTGATGCAATTTTAAAATGGTTCACAAAATGTAATCATATAGTGGTTGAAGCTGTATTTTATGGGATGCATGGCAACCTCCCCCCCTTACTTACAGAGCTACCCTTTCTTATCTGAAACTTCTTCCGTTCACTCTGATATGCTGGATATCTTGGCCAAATCCTGCCTGGTGGTTATTTATTCTTGTCTTAATGTTGCTTTGAGCTGATCACATTTCATTGGCTTCTGTTTATCCACTTGCTTTTAACTGACCACAGAACCGACCAGTTCTTTGATTAAACCATTGGTCAACCATTATCGAAGAACTAGTTTGGTTTTCCAAACATGAGACAGCTTAGAGCCACTTCGGTTTCATAAAAAATCATCCTATAGTCATCCTATAGATGCTGGATCCTTTATCTGCTTTGTTCAGAATTTTTGTGAATGACTGCAGTGGAGGATGCTCAAATACATCAATCTTGATATTTACCTCTGCTAAAAGTTGCCCATATATATTTATTAATACCAATTTAGACAAAAAGTTGTGTTTGCAAATGCTTCACAGTCCTGATCAGGATTTATTTATATGACCTGATTATATGAAATGACAGACAGTATTTAAGAACTGAATCAGAAAATGCATTAATGAATTCAGAGGAAAATATCAGTTGTGGGCACATTGATTTGCTTTTACTCAGTGATGGGTGAAATCAACATAAACACTGCGACGCTCCAGTGTTAATCTGACGTTTAGCTGATGGTAAAGCTTTGTGCTTTTTTCATTTTTTGACTTACAGTAGGTGAAAAACTAAACTAACTCAGAGGTTTTAAGAATCTTTTTTCACTGTTGGTCTCCAGTGACACCAACCCTAGATCCAGACGAAAGCGGTTGTTTCTTCTGACCTAGCTGTACGTGTCTGTTCCGTTCCAGATCGGCTCGTCAGTCCTTCAAAAGCAACGCCTACTGCATCTGAGGTAACTTCGTCGAGCTCCGCTCCAAGTTTCTTGGAGCCCGAAGAGAGCATGCGCGAGCAGTAAGAGTTATGAAATTTGAGCCTTTCAGAATAAAAACATAATATAAACATATTGATCTATATATATAATTAGACATTGTGTTTTTCGGGGTACCACCAAAATATAGACCATAAAAAGCTAATGCAATTAGGTTTAGCCGTTGTTTATTAGGCATCGTAATTACAAGCAGAATACAAAACTATTTGGAGAGGATTACTACGTTTCAAATTGAATGTTTAAATGGCAAACCTGCTTCCTCATTTGGTGCAAAGAGAGTGGTGTGTATCCATTTTTTAAATAAAACAGTTTAGCTTATTGTGACTATTAAAAAAAATGTTTTTAATATGTGGAGCCAGGCTGACTGGAATGGAACAGAAAATTTGACTTGTTCCGTAATTTGATGGGAGTACAACAGAGAGTGGGTCCGTCGACGGTGCCGTTCGGAGTAGTAACAGAGAAAGTGGAACCGTTCTCATTAATTAACATAACAGCGGAGTTGTTCCATTGGTCGGGTGTGAACGGACATGAGCGGAACGGAACAGTAATGGAGGATGTGGAATTTGGGGGTAAGTGTTGATGCTAGGAAAGCACCCGTTTATCTGTGCCAGAGCCAAAAGAACTTGTACTAAGCAAGCAATAGCACCGTCTTAGCACTGGAACTGGTTTTGTAGAAAAATTTCTAATGGGGTTAATACCTGCTGAGTGGCCTTCGCAAAGTCCTGATCATAGCCTCATAGAACATTTGTGGGCAGAGCTGTAAAACTGTGGGCTAATAAAGCCCTCACAAACCTGACCTAGTTACACCAGTTCTTTCTGAAATAATGAGCCAGAATTCCAGCAATTTACTTTAAGAATTTGCGGAAGGATACTCAAGGTAATTCTATAAAATACTAAGAAAATGAATGTAGACTTCTTAATTAAGTCATTATTATTGACTTTTAATAATTTTGGTAATTCCAACTGACCTAAAACTGTAAAATGTTTGTTTGATTCTGTTAGGAATAACCTTTATTAATATGCTCATAGCTGTTTTTCCCATTTATACTATAGTGAAATAAAATATAAGTTCTAATGTTTCCCTTTTGTTACAAGAGGATAAGAATGCTCATAAACATACAGTACAAGGATATTAATCAACCTGAAAAAAAGTTATGTCTATTCTCTGCATAGAAGCCTCTGGTTTCAACTACACATACCAAGTTACATTTGTGACACATTTATATTCCATAATGTTCTACTCAAAATTTTATTTTCTTATACATCAAGTGTTAATAAATATGTGCATCGTGCGGTGAAGGGGAAATAAACCAAAATAAAATTTCCTTAAGAACATGACTGGTTGTTTTGCACATAATTGTGTTGTTCTGCTTAACAGTCATGTGATTAGCTCTATCTTTTGCATTCATTTCAGAAGTATGTTAAGAAATGCTGAAACAACAGTAATCTTTTCTAAGTCTATTTATTTTGTGTCTATTAACACAAAAATGCTGTGAAAATCTTACCTTTGCATCTGTATTTTGTTTTTCATTTTCCTTTTCATTGTGTTAAGATTTGCAGCTCACAGTACTTCTAATAATTTCCATGTCCAAAACCAAAAACAGTTTTAAAGGGTAAAAGTAAAAAAACCTGGCATGCGTGCACATATTGAAAAGCTGCCAAAAATGTATTAAATTATGTATGGAACATTGGGCTAGGGCACCAAGGCATAACAAAACGGCCACCCAACAAATTATTGTAGTTTAACTGCACCACCCTAATGTAACTGTCAAAATGTCATACCAAGGGCACTGTCTGTCTGTCCACCCAAACTCTAGAAGTCTGTCTACAGTCAATTTACAGGCAATTTTAAATGCAAATACTTACTACTACTACTCGACTAGATCGAGGCACGTGACGTCGCCCGGTACGGCAGAGTCGGGGTCCCACTCTGGAGCCAGGCCTGGGGTCGGGACTCGCCAGAGAACGCCCGAAAGAGAGATGCGAGGCCATCCCCAGTGGGCCTGCCACCTGCAGGGGGAACCGTGAGGGACCGGTGCAAAGAGGATTGGGCGGCGGACAAAGGTGGAGGTCTCAACGGCTCGGTCCCCGGATGCTTAGGCTGGCTCTAGACAACTGTGGCTCAGTAGGAAGAGTAGTCGTCTTGCAATCAGAAGGTTGTGGGTTCGATTCCAGCTTCCTCCTGCCCCTGGGCAAGGCACTTCACCTCAAGTTGCCTACCGATCTGCATATCGGTGTATGAA
Organism: Crenichthys baileyi; assembly: GCA_036173005.1. Lineage (NCBI taxonomy): Eukaryota > Metazoa > Chordata > Actinopteri > Cyprinodontiformes > Goodeidae > Crenichthys > Crenichthys baileyi. Next base: position 438,096 of record JAHHUM010002598.1, on the reverse strand, counting down.
TGTGTGAGCATTGAGTGCGATTGGGTGAATGTGGCTCTAGTGTAAAGTGCTTTGAGTGGTCTATATGACCGGAAAAGCGATATATAAGTTCAGTCCATTTACCATTTACGTGGAATGTCACCTCGCTGGGGGGGAGGAGCCTAAGCTTGTGCGGGAGGTCAAGAGATATCGACTAGAAATAGTCGGGCTCGCCTCCACGCACAGCGTGGGCTCTGGAACCCATCTTCTCGAGAGGGGCTGGACTCTCTTCTACTCTGGAGTGGCCTCTAGGGAGAGGCGGCGGGCTGGGGTGGGTTTGCTTGTTGTGGGGTACGTGTGGGGTTTACCCTAATGGATGAGAGGGTCGCATCCCTGCGGCTTTGGGTTGGGGACAGGTCTCGGACTGTCGTTTTGGCCTACGGGCCGAGCGGTAGTGCGGAGTACCCGGCCTTCTTGGCGTCCCTGTCGGGGGTGCTGGATGGTGCCCCTCCCGGGGACTCCATTATTCTGCTGGGGGACTTCAACGCCCACGTGGGAAACGACAGTGACACCTGGAGAGGCATGATCGGGAGGAATGGCCTCCCCGATCTGAATCCGAGTGGTGTTTTGTTATTGGACTTCTGTGCTAGTCACGGATTGTCCATAATGAACACCATGTTCAAACATAAGGGTGTCCATCAGTTCACTTGGCACCAGGACACCCTAGGCAGGAGGTCAATGATCGACTTTGTTGTTGTATCATCAGACCTTCGGCCGCATGTTTTGGACACTCGGGTGAAGAGAAGGGCTGAGTTGTCCACTGATCACCACCTGATGGTGAGTTGGATCCGCTGGAGGAAGAGAAAGACGGACAGACTTGGCATTCCCAAGCGCATAGTGAGGTTCTGCTGGGAACGTCTGGCGGAGCCCTCGGCCAGGGATGTATTCAACTCCCACCTCCGGGAGAGCTTTGACCAGATTCCGGGGGATGTTGGAGACATAGAGACCGAGTGAACCATGTTCTCCGCAGCTATTGTCGATGCAACTGCCTGTAGCTGCGGCCGTAAGGTCTGCAGTGCCTGTCGCGGCGGCATCCCAGAACCCGGTGGTGGACACCGGCAGTAAGGGACGCTGTCAAGGTGAAGAAAGAGTCCTATCGGCTGTGGTTGGCTTGTGGGACTCCAGCTGACGGGTACCATGAGGCCAAACGTGCTGCGGCCCAGGCTGTGGCAGAGGCAAAAACTCGGGCCTGGGAGGAGTTCAGTGAGGCCATGGAGAAGGATTACCGATTGGCCTCGAAGCGATTCTGGCAAACCATCCGGCGCCTCAGGAGGGAGAAGCAGTGCTTCACCAACACTCTTTACAGTGGGGGTGGGAGGCTGCTGACCTCGACTGAGGACATTATCGGGCGGTGGAAGGAGTACTTCAAGGATCTCCTCAATCCTGCCATCACGCATTCCCTGGTGGAAACAGAGGCTGGGGACTCGGGGTTGGACTCTTTCATCACCCAGGCTGAAGTCACCGAGGTGGTGACAAAGCTCCGCGGTGGCAGGGCTTCGGGGATGGATGAGATCCGCCCTGAGTACTTAAATCTCTGGATGTTGTGGGGCTGTCATGGTTGACACGCCTCTTCAACATTGCGTGGCAGTCGGGGACAATGCCTCTGGACTGGCAGACTGGGGTGGTGGTCCCCCGTCATAAGAAGGGTGACCAGAGGGTGTCTTCCAACTTCAATTCAATTCAATTCAGTTTATTTATATAGCGCCAATTCACAACACGTCGTCTCAAGGCACTTCACAAAAGTCAGGTACATACATTCCAATTAATCCTAATCATTGAACAGTGCAGTCAGATTCTGTTATTTATTCAAATTGGATAAAAAGTTTTTCTATCTAAGGAAACCCAGCAGATTGCATCCAGTCAGTGACTTGCAGCATTCACTCCTCCCGGATGAGCATGTAGAGACAGTGGACAGTCACTGGCGTTGACTTTGCAGCAATCCCTCATACTGAGCATGCATGTAGCAACAGTGGAGAGAAAAAACTCCCTTTTAACAGGAAGAAACCTCCAGCAGAACTAGGCTCAGTGTGAGCGGCCATCTGCCACTACCGACTGGGGGTTAGAGAGAACAGAGCAGAGACACAAACAGAACAAAGAAGCACTGATCCAGGAGTACTTTCTACGGGAAGGAAAAGGTAAATGTTAATGGATGTAGCTCCTTTAGTCGTTTCACCTAGAAAGAAGGAACAGATAAACTCTGAGCTAGTTTTCAAGTTTAGAGTCTGAAGAGAGCACATAGAGTTAGTTACAGTAAAAGCTCAGTCAGTAGCTATGTCTAGGAGAGAGAAAGGGTGAAACACTGAAAGACAGGGCCATGTGGATCATCGGTAGAGGGTGAGCATTAAGTTGTTGCCAGCAGAAGCTTGGACGATGCCCCTCTCCAGAAAGGTGTTACAGGTAGACACAGAGTCAGGCCAGGTGTAGCTTCTAGGAAGAGAAAAGAGAGAGAACAAAGTTAAAAGCTGAAATAACAGCAAATAATACAAAATTGAAGAGTAGTGTGAGAAAGTAGCGAAGAGGGTGAAAGTGGTCATTATGTCCTCCAGCAGCCTAAGCCTGTAGTAGCATAACTACAGAGATAGCTCAGGATAACCTAAGCCACTCTAACTATAAGCTTTATCAAAAAGGAAAGTTTTAAGCCTAGCCTTCAAGGTAGACAGTTTGTCCATCTAGAGCCCACTGATGGCCATTGTTATACTAAAAACCACAACGAATGGGATACCTCTCTCTGTCAGAATGACCATAACCATTGGAAAAGAGAGGGGGTCATACAGGTAGCAGAATGGAGGGTGTGTTTGCACCTCAACCATAACTGAGCCGGTTTAGGCTAAACCTGACTACCCCTTACTCCATCCAACAAGGGGAGAAGAAGATGGAGGTAAAATAAGGAAGATAGCTCAGGATAACCTAAGCCACTCTAACTATAAGCTTTATCAAAAAGGAAAGTTTTAAGCCTAGCTTTAAAAGTAGACAGGGTGTCCGCCTCACAGACTAAAACTGGGAGCTGGTTCCACAGGAGAGGAGCCTGATAACTAAAGGGTCTGCCTCCCATTCTACTTCTAGAGCCTCTAGGAACCACCAGTTAACCTGCAGTCTGAGAACGAAGTGCTCTGTTAGGAACGTATGGAACAATCAGATCTATGATCTACAAAAACCAAAGAGCAAAGTGTACCGGAGTCAAATTCCTTGTTTGTATGTACAAACTTGGCAATAAAGCTGATTCTGATTCTGATTCTGATTCTGATGATGTATGATGGAGCTAAATCATTTAGTGCTTTATATGTGAGGAGGAGAATTTTAAATTCTATTCTGGATTTAACAGGGAGCCAATGAAGGGAAGCTAAAGTAGGGGAAATATGATCTCTCTTTTTAATTTTCATCAGAACTCTTGCTGCAGCATTTTGAATCAGCTGAAGGCTTTTAACTGCATTTTGTGGACATCCTGATAGTAAAGAATTACGATAGTGCAGCCTTGAAGTAACAAATGAACGGACTAGTTTTTCAGCATTAATCCTGGACAGGATATTTCTAATTTTGGCAATGTTCCGGAGATGAAAAAAAGAAATCCTAGAAACCTGTTTAATATGGGATTTAAATGACATGTCCTGGTCAAAAATAACACCAAGGTTTTTTACAACTACAGGAGGATCACACTCCTCAGCCTCCCTGGTAAGGCCTCGTACTCGTACTCGTCGTCTTCCGCTTATCCGGAACCGGGTCACGGGGGCAGCAGACTCAGCAGAGACACCCAGACGTCCCTCTCCCCAGACACCTCCTCCAGCTCCTCCGGGGGGAGCCCAAGGCGTTCCCAGGCCAGCCGAGAGACATAGTCCCTCCAGCGTGTCCTGGGCCGTCCCCCGGGCCTTATCCCGGTGGGACGTGCCTGGAACACCTCCCGAGGAAGGCGTCCAGGAGGCATCCGGTATAGATGCCCGAGCCACCTCAACTGGCTCCTCTCGATGTGGAGGAGCAGCGGCTCTACTCCGAGCCCCTCCCGAATGGCCGAGCTCCTCACCCTATCTCTAAGGGAGTGCCCTGCCACCCTACGGAGGAAGCTCATTTCAGCCGCTTGTATCCGGGATCTCGTTCTTTCAGTCATGACCCAAAGTTCATGGCCATAGGTGAGGAGGGGAACGTAGACCGACCGGTAAATCGAGAGCTTCGCTTTTCGGCTCAGCTCTCTCTTTACCACAACGGACCGGCACAGCGCCCCCATTACTGCGGCAGCCGCACCGACTGTCGATCTCCCGCTCCATTCTTCCCTCACTCGTGAACAAGACCCCGAGATACTTGAACTCCTCCACTTGAGGCAGGAACTCCCCTCCAACCTGAAGAGGACAAGACACCCTTTTCCGGTTGAGTACCATGGCCTCTGACTTGGAGGAGCTGATCTTCATCCCAGCCGCTTCACACTCGGTATTGGAGAGGAGAGTCCGGCCGATAGTCGAACCTCGGCTTCAGGAGGAGCAGTGTGGTTTTCGTCCTGGCCGTGGAACACTGGACCAGCTCTATACCCTCTACAGGGTACTCGAGGGTTCATGGGAGTTTGCCCAACCAGTCCACATGTGTTTTGTGGACCTGGAGAAAGCATTCGACTGTGGGGGGTGCTCGAGGAGTATGGAATCGGGGGCCCTTTATTAGGGGCCATCCGGTCCCTGTAAAAGCGGAGCAGTAGATTGGTCCGCATATCCGGCACTAAGTCGGACCTGTTCCCGGTGCATGTTGGACTCCGGCAGGGCTGCCCTTTGTCACCGGTCCTGTTCATAACTGTCATGGACAGGATTTCTAGACCCAGCCAAGGGCCGGAGGGGGACTGGTTTGGGGACCAGTGGATTTCGTCTCTTCTTTTTGCAGATGACTTGGTCCTGCTGGCCCCCTCTAGCCAAGACCTACAGCATGCCCTGGGGCGGTTCGCAGCAGATTGTGAAGTGGCTGGGATGAAGATCAGCTCCTCCAAGTCAGAGGCCATGGTACTCGACTGGAAAAGGGTGGCTTGTCCTCTTCAGGTTGGAGGGGAGTTCCTGCCTCAAGTGGAGGAGTTCAAGTATCTCGGGGTCTTGTTCACGAGTGAGGGAAGAATGGAGCGGGAGATCGACAGACGGATCGGTGCGGCTGCGGCAGTAATGGTGGCACTGTGCCGGTCCGTTGTGGTGAAGAGAGAGCTCAGCCAAAAAACGAAGCTCTCGATTTAACGGTCGATCTGTGTTCCTACCCTCACCTACGGCCATGCACTTTGGGTCATGACCGAAAGAACGAGATCCCGGATACAAGCGGCTGAAATGAGCATCCTCCGTAGGAGGGGCTCGGAGTAGAGCCGCTGGTCCTCCACATCGAGAGGAGCCAGTTGAGGTGGTTCGGGCATCTATACCGGATGCCTCCTGGATGCCTTCCTCGGGAGGTGTTCCAGGCACGTCCCACCTGGAGTAGGCCCAGGGGACGGCCCAGGACACGCTGGAGGGACTATGTCTCTTGGCTGGCCTGGGAAGGCCTTGGGCTCCCCCCGGAGGACCTGGAGGAGGTGTCTGGGGAGAGGGACGTGTGGGTGTCTTTGCTGAGCCTGCTGCCCCCGCGACCCGGTCCCGAATAAGCGGAAGACAACATGTACGAGTACGAGTACTTACTATACATATCTCTCTCTGTATATTTACAATCTTTTGTTCCATGTACAGGCACAGAAAAAATTTGTAACTGTCATAGTTCTACGGACAGACTTGACCCGCATGCAGAAAAACACAATGTGGAGAACAGCTGCGATCTTAAAGGTTTATTTACAGGGGGAAATGGTGAAGGGGGAAATCAGAGACGTTGACTGTAGGAGGGACAAAGGAACAGGTAAGTGGCAAACTAGGAATGCGGTAAGTTTCTAATATAAATCTGTGTCTTACTAGGCATTGGAAGATCACTGCCAGGAGGAGAGGGATGTGGAGACTGTGAGGTGCTGCGGAGATGGCTTGGACGGTAATTCTTGGCTTTGGCTGGAGATAATCTGAAGTTGCAACTGAGCAATAGGTGAGGCACGGTGGAGGGTGGACAAAGTTCGCTTACGAGGAGGCATGGGGAACGAGGAGCCAGGTAGCTGCCAGCTGGAAGTTGGTCTGAGAGGGTAACTGAAGCGTAGACACTAGATACGTTGACTTGGTCTTGTTCTGTAGCAAGAGGTCATGAGCTCCGTGGTAAGGAACCAGGGTAACTGGACGAGATCCAGAGGAATCCGTTCGACCTGGGATGGAGGACACCAGAAGGTTAAATAAGGCTTAAACTTAGAAAACAATTGCATAGACTTAGTACGTGGGTTTGAGGTGTACCACAAAAGGCTAACACTCGAGCGAAGAAGTGCTGGCAGCTTCCTGCTTAAATATCCCCAGATGTTCATTAGGAGATAGGATGCACCTGTCGCCTCTCACCCATGGTCTCCAGTGCCATCTAGGAGCCAAGCACAGTAAGCAGGACGGAAAAGAATACATAAAAAACTCCCAGACCCCAACAGTAACAGTTACAGCTAATTTTCTGGGGTAAACAAGCAGGGTAACCATTTACGGAGACCACTGATTTTATTTAATAATGTTGCATGTTTTTATCTGTAGAGGTTTTGTATTCGTTGAGGTCACATAAAAAGTGAAAACCAGTATGGAACAACACATTTTCCACCCTGATAAACTTTGTGCTTACATCTGTGCTTAGCTGGAACCTCCTCTTGCTTCTCACTCTTTTAGAGCTATCTGTGGCATGAAGTGTCTTGTGTTCTTATTTCTCAGCTTTGGGTTGTTTAAACCTGTCACTACCTTAAAGTTGCATTTTCATTTCTTTCATTACCCTGGCACAAAATAAGCAAAAGAAAGTGGTGCATAAGTTTGTTATCCTCCATATATGGTCATGCAGCCCTGTTTTAGAGGGCTTGGACCCTGAGGGGTTTTATTATGTCAACAAAAGTGATATTTTAAAAGATGTGCTGTGAAAATGTTTTGGGATTTATTAATATTTTATACACTACATTGCCAAAAGTATTTGTCTATCTACTTATAGATCCTATCCTTAATCTATAAGCTCTAATTTGCTGATGGAGCCACTGTTGCCAGCAACAGCAGCTTTACCTTTTCTGTAAACATCTTCCATAATGTTTAGGAGTGTGTCCATAGTAAGACGAGAAAACCATAATTGCAGCCTGTTTTAGTTCATCCCAAAGGTGGAATCTGTGCAGGTCAGTCAAGTTTCTCCACACCAACCTCTATACCAACCTCTATACCTGCTGCCATGAAAGTGATTAGAACACTGGAATTCATTGATCTGGTGGTGGGACCCAATACTTTTGGCTATATAGTGCATTTTCAATACTTCAGGTTGTTTGGCTCTAAAATAAGATGTTTGGACTTTAACCACTAAATCAATAATGTGCTAAGTCATTTTCAGGCCTTAAATGCTTTAAAATGTCAAAAAATACGCACTGGTAATCTGACAAGTTGAGACACAAAATATTATACATCTTGTGAGGCTCTAATGTCATTTATGAGTCTTTGACCTGTATGTGTCATATTTGCATCAATACAAGGAAGAATTATGACATGAAGTCTAAAAACTGACAACATAGTTTTTATCACTTCTGAAAACTCATTGGGACAGCCACACAAATATCTATCACAAACACAGCAACACATCTGTTGACTAGAGTATGTTCAGACCCAGTGGGGATGATGGACCTGCATAAATGACTTCACACACCTCATCCTGCAAAATTTACAGCCCCTGCATTCATAGGACTGACAGCCACAGCTGGAAGAGACAACAGGAAAGAAGAGGTGACAGAAAAAAGACAGAATATTAAAAAAAGATAGAAAATGCATTTGGAAGAAGAGGGAAGAGCCAAAATGTGAAAAGAATTCCCCTAAGCAGAGTGAAGAAGAGAAATTCACAAGAGTTCAAAGAGCAGACACTGAATTTTGAAGAATTTAATTTGTGGTGTAGGACATGTTGATAATTCTCTCTGTCCCTCCGCTCTAAAGGTTAACTCATTTTTAGCTTACCTTCTAGCCTAAAATATCCAAACCAACACTCAGCGTATCTGCTGACAAGTCTTATGTTGCGATGTCTTTTTCCTTTACGTCACAGATTGTAACTGCTGCTAACATATAATTAAACCTGGTAAAATGTCAGTAGTTTGCTCTTTACTGTCAGAAATACAGTCCTTTATTTGAATTTTAAAGCAAAATCCTGCTGCTGTGAAACATCATAAAGACTAAACTACTACAGAAATACAATGTTAGTCAATTGTAATTCTCCCTAAAGTGGTCAAATGTTTTGTTGTCCTTGTTGTTTTTTTTTTTTTGTTTGTTTGCTTGTTTATTTATTTTTTCGATATTTTTTATTTTTTAGCCAGTAAATTCTTCTACTGACTCTGTACTTTTCTGTAACACAAAACAGCCAATCAATCTATATATGTAATTGTAAACTGTATATACAAGTGAAATGGCATCTTTCCACTGTCCGTACATTGTCCTTCCAGACTTCATTGGACGAAAGGCAGGATACACCCTGGACAGGTCGCAGTCGAACACAGGACAATGCAGAGACACACAGAACAAACAACCATGCACACACAACAATACCTAAGGGCAATTTAGAGTAACCAATTGACCTAACATTCATGTTTTTGGGCTGTGAGAGGAAGCTCACAGAAGAAGAACCTGTGAATGCACAGGGAGATAATGCAGAAAACTCAACACCTTTTGCTGCAAGTCAACAGTGCTACCAGCTCCGCCACCATGCAGCCCTAAATTTGTGGATTTGATATAACAAATAACCAAAGACCAAAGTGTCCAATAAGTATACCCTGTGAAATAACGTTCACAGTGAAAGAGCAGTAAAAGACAGCATGTCTCGTCTGCTGTCTGCTGCTATCTCTCAGCCTGTCTGTTCTGTGAGCTTCTAGCCCGAAGCTCAGCTCTCCCTCAGACCGACAGCCACATGACAGATACCTGACTGCAGAACAGCAAACTATTCATTAACAACTACAACTTGCAAAGCAAATTGAGTTTGTTTTATAACGCAGGGATAGAACAGCTTGTGGTTAAAATTTGTACACAAGACAATGGACCTGCACGTAAAAAACATGTTCTGAGCCAATTTATCATACAGGGTCATTAAAGAGAGGAAACAAGCCTCCTGTTTCTTCTTCTTCAGCAGAGATCCTCACCAGGTGGAGATGCACAACAGGTTTACAGACTTTCTCTATTAGAATATGCCAAGTTTGGTCACATTTAGAAACAAATTATGAAGCTACATGCACTATAGGTGAATTTTGTTCAAACTTTAAAGTGGCTTTGTAAAACCAAGCTAACCCTGAGTTGGAGCAAAGAACACAAGAAAGTCAGAAGGAACAAAATATTGGTTGCTGTAAAAAATGCATCCTGATCACAACTGTTGGTGCTCAAGTTAGAACACATTTTCAAAATTGGTATAGAACATGTTATACATAAGTGTTCATTTTTATTTTACAAAAAGGAGTGTTTTTCTAACTTTCATATGAAACAAAAACTGACATGTTTTAGGAGCTTTACAAAACATTCCTAATAAATTTGGGTTATTTCTCAATTTAACTGTTGGTTACAGTAAGCATATGATTAGACACTTTTTAAGGCTAAAGAATGTGTTTATTTTGTAACACATGGAATTATAAAAAATTAAAACAAAATGTAGAAAATAATTATACTGAATTTGAAAAAATATATATATTTTTTTTAGGATCCTAGGTTTAGGCATCACACTGATCCACAATATGACACACTTGATGTTTAGCTCATTTATTTAGTATTTATGAAACATGAAAAGTAATTAAGTAAAGCTGAAATTTATTTTAAAATTACAGAGCTCTTTGTAGTTTACTGTCAGAAATTAGAGCACCTTAAAGTCACAATTGTTTTGTTTGTAAATTGTAATCAAATTTAATCGACGGGATTTACTCATCGTTGATCGCAGCAGATTGCCACTCAGTCTGAGCCTTGTTCTACCGAAGATTCCATGTTAGAAGGGATTTGTTCCTTTCCACTGGCGCCGTGCTTGCTCTGTATGAAGGGACTGATGAAAACTCAATAAGTTGATGAAATCTGCTGGGTTTACTGATTGGCATCATGAAATTGACTGCACTGTATAACAATTAAACTTTTATTGGAAGATTTGTAACTAACTTTGAATCTGTCCATCTGAATGGACTGATTTGATTATCTATTTCTGTTTATAAGTTGGATCTGTTTGTCTTGTAAAACGCCTTGAGTTGAAGATGACACTTCTTGTGAATTGGCACTATGTTTGCTTTTTGTCTAAGCAATTTATTGCCTTTAACATTTAATTCTGCTTCCTTCAGAAAAGAAGATGCTCAAGCTTTGACCAAATATTCTGGGGCACCAACTTATATTTGAAGCTTGATGCTTTGAATGCTTTAGAGTTTTTGAAACACTTCTGTGCTATGGTTTTAGAGATGTGAAGGGTCTTACAACTTCTACTACAAGTTCTAGTTTGGAAATTGCACTTTCACTGTAAATCAGTATTAACCCAAAGAATTGAACACATGAAAGAAAATAAACTGTAAAAAGTTATACGTTTAAATCACTGAAATCCATCAATAATCTTTAAAAGGTTTCTCCCTACCAAGGAGTTGCATAAGAAGAAACTAAGGCACAGAGTTTGTGGAAAGCATACAAGTGATTGGTTACTTTTGAATATTCCAGCAGCTTGTTGGAGTGATATGGAGAGAGCAGAATTTCACTATATACCAGCCATGACCTGGTTCCAGGTTGTCAAAGGAGTAATAACAAGAGTTAAGTAGCCTCAAACAGCCTCAGGAGGACCTGAAATTAGCAGGTTCCGTTTTTTTCATGAAAACAATGTATAATCCACTCAACTGAATGAAGTCTATGAATACTAACTGCACAAGACAGTACAGCAGAGGAAAATCCATGTTGAATCTCCAGAAGATTTGAAAACGGCAGTAAAATACTTCAAGAACACACAGATTCCTTTTTATTCTTTTTTACTTTGTAAGGTGACCTTGAGTGGCCTGAAAGGCACCTTAAATAAAATTTATTATTATTATTATTATTAATACTACTGGTCAGACGATGCAAGAATTACATTTTTTGAATGTTGGTGCACACACCTTTCGAGGAGAAACGGCACTACGCATCACTTCAACCTGAATGTTGAAGGTGAGAATATCATGTCAAGCACTGTTTTTCGACATGTGGTACAAGCATGGAGTAATGCACTGGGACCTTCATAAAAATAATCTGAAGACTAAAATGGGTGGATTTTTCACCAAGACCATGATCCCAATGACACAGCCAAGCCAACTCTACACTGGTTTCATAGACAGAAAATAAACCTGCTAAAGACCCACATAATTTAAATCAAAACTAATTATCTATGGTAAAAAAATAAGATCATAATGCACTGAAGAGCTGCTACCAAGAAGCTTTCAGGTTTGAAGTCAGTTTGAGTGGAAGACTGGATCGAATCACACCTTAGCAACTCATGCAGTTTTTTTGTCAATGCAAGACACATCTTATAGTTGTCATTCCCAACTACTTATTACCTGTGAAATTCCACTTAATTAAACATAATTTATGGGATGATTTGAAGCTGGTCAAATAAGTATTGAAACAATGTCTTTCTCAGTCATAGGGTCACTAACATAAATTCACACCAGATGATGGCAACAATCCAGTGTGCAAATGAAATTATGCGTGAATAATTGGAATAATATATTGGAAAAAGTAATGAACACTAAGAAAATTTCTTAAATACCGTGTGGAAAAGCCTTTACTGGTACTCATGTCTCCTGTAGGGTGAAACCAGTTACATTCATTGCTCAGGTGTGATTTTCACCCATTCTAATCAAACTGTTTTTAAATAAAAAGGTTCTGGTGGTTTTTTCTATGCACACTGATCTTCAGTTTTTTTTTCCAGAGATTTTAAATTGGATACAAGTCAGATGATCAACTTTGCCATTCCAGCAGTTTTATTTTCCTTCTCTGAGACCAGCCAGCCAACAAGTTTTCTTGGCTGTAGGTTTGACACTATTGTCTTGCATGTAAATTCACACTCGTTTCATCTGCAGATTCTTATCAAAGAATGTATAACAGTATTTCCTTGCAACCCTGTTCTGTTTAACCATTACCTAAAAACCTTTAGGTTTATTCTTACCTAATACACTGTCCCTGTGAGAAAATTGCATTTAAGAACATCTTCATCAGACAATGCTTGAACAAGAATCTGTTCCATTGATACTTTTCTCATTTTCCCAGAACAGCACAGCAGAGGGAACAACCTATTTCCTACCTCTTAATGTGTATAGCATTAGACAATGCGGCTCCCTTAAAAAGAAGGTTATCAGTCATAGAAGGTTGGTAGCCTGGTTTAATTCAGAGCTCTGTGTTTTAAAGCACAACGCTAGAAAATTGGAGAGAAATTGATGCTCTAGAAAACTGGAGGAATCCTACTGAACCTAAAAAAATTAAAATCTATTGTTCCACAAAAAAGACCTTGGCCAAGCTAGAACAACATATTTCTCAACATTAAAAGAGTAGAACAAAAATAATTCTAAACTTTGTTCAAGTACAGTAGTCAAACTTACTTCATGGAAATCGTTATCAACAAAATTAATTCTCATAAAATAAAATTCTTGGCATCCTTCCGAAAATGATGATCCAAACACTTCAACTTTGGCCTCATCTGACCAGACTATGTTCGCCCAGCTCTTTTCAATGGAAAGTGGCCATTTTCTTTAACATTATGTGGACTGCAGGATCTGCGTGCATTTTCCTGTAAAGCAGTAATGGAAGCATAATGCACTATAGAAGGAATGCAACACAGTGGGAAAGGTGTGACGCTTGGGCAGTGTTTTGATAAGGAACTGTGGGTTATTCTGGCAGAGAGTCTCAGTCATTCAAGGCATGGTTAACAACCTTTTTTGCATAAACTGTGGGCTATGTTGATACAAGGCATCTACATAAGAATTGTAGCTGAATAAGTAAATCCATTCATGTAAACAGAATTCCCTAAAAGCAGTGACCTGATGCAGCAGAATTACATGTCATGTAGTTAAAGAAATAGTAAAGTAATGTTATCTAATGCAAAGTGATGTAATTTATTACATAGTATGTATAAAAATTCAAACATGCAAATAAAAGACCAAAACACATAGTATGTAAAAAAAATCTCGCATTATATTCGACCATGGAGTGTGGAATTCTGTACTCTGTGTATTTTCATGCACAACTTCTCAACCTTAAAGTAAAATACAGACATTAGTCCATGAGAAATTCTTATGATGTAAGTCATCCAGGAGATGGCTCTGCTTTGCTGTACAGCAGTCCCTTACTTTGAATTGAAACTCAAAAAGCACACTGTTTGTTTGCATGAAATAAGTGCATACACATTGTTGCAGTTATTCAGTTGTCTGTATTTCACAATATACCTGTTTCATTCACCTCAGAGTCAGCCTTTTCTTGTTCCACTGTCCGATTATATCAAATTCTCTTCTAAAAGTATAAAACTGTGTAAATATCTCTGGTGTGTCAGACATTTTTTTCAGATTTTGCTGAGCAGGAAGGGCAATTTTATTTCATTGCAGGAAAATGTACAGCAAATTAAAATTCCTAGACATCTAAATGCACTCCACAAAACTCATTTCAAGATCAGGTACAAAATGACAGTGGTGGATATGTGTCGCCATCCCATGCATGCAGGTTGCAATGTTTATAGGCAGAAGACTGAATATTATGAAGGCTTTTTGCAGATGGTACAGTGAAGATCAAAGAAATTCCACTACTTCGTCATTGAATTGTACATTCTAGTTAGAGAGTTTTAGGCAAAAAGACTAATCGCACTTTATTTCCTTTATTTTTATTGCTATAATGAATTACTGGTTTGTAAACCTTTATTTGCATAATTCTACTGGCATAGGGGACATAACGAGCCAAAATCCAGGTAATGTGCCTCCGTGAACATCAGTGTGCTTTAATGTTTTTTTTTTGTTTTTTTTTCGTTGCAATGAAATTTATATGTTTTAACTAAATAAAAAGTAAAATAGGATTTTTTGGTTTTTGCATTCTACACACATTTCTGAAATTGCTTTTCGATATAAACTTTAAGGTGTTTATTCTAATAAACAAAACGTGGTGCTTATTATCATATGAAATGCATTTCATCTAATCTTACAAATTTTGTAGCTTTTCAAAATATTTGGAAACAAACAGAGGGTACCAAAAAAATTTCAAAGACAGCCCTGATCAATATAGTTGTCCAATAATTAGTTAGCATATTAGGAAAACAATATTGTTTTTTGAAACTGAAGTAACTTTGGATCATATCTTTTCTGATTGTTCTTTTTGGTGACTACAGCAGATTCCATTTGATATCCCAGCAACCATATAGAACAGTAATAAATTCAGGGGACAAAGCATACTGTGACAATATGTGTGTGTGTGTGTGTGTGTGTGTGTGTGTGTGTGTGTGTGTGCGTGTGTGTGTGTGTGTGTGTGTGTTAGTGCGCCTATGAATTACACTCAAAAAGTACAAGCCACTTGACAAAGAGGGTGGTCTTAAGCAACATTTACAATAAGTACAGTAAGTTTACTATGACCAAATAATTTAGGTAATTTTGAACTTCATTCAGTTATCTTAAAAACAATAAGAAAGAGAGCAATAAATAATCAGAGTTTGTGAAAACAATTTGGAAAGATAACAAAAGATAAGATGGAACCAAAAATGGTGAGAAGCTTTTTCTTGATTGTCCAATATTTTCTAGTAATCTGTGATACAGATTCAGTGTTTTTGGTAGGTTTTGGCTGATTTATGTATATATAAAAGCAGCAAATGGCAAAAATGTACTCTAATTGATAGTTGAGAAATATCATATTTCTTTTTTTTTTTGACACAAAGAAGACACAAAATGTAAAAAACGATGTGCTTGGTCCAAAGTAGATATTTATGAACTTTCGGGAAAAAAAGTATTTTCAACCAGCTCATCCTCAAGGAACCTTTCAGTTGGTAAAGTTATTCATGGACTAAATACTTATCCAGGTAAAATCAAATCAGTACAATGGCTGATGAGGTATGTTCTTTTCATCTTAGCACAACAAAAATAACCCAACTCATCCTAATGTTTGCAGACAACACATTTAGCTTTCCAGCTGCAACATATACAGCTTTCTTGTCACAGACATGCTGAGATGTTTACTACTTGCACATCTGCCACCATCATTGTTTTTTAAACTATAGGGCTGTTCAAAAGATCAGTTCACAACATTTTTCAGATTGAAATCATGACACAAAGCTTCCAATTCCAAGGTTAAACAAGTAAAACAGCTCTTTCAGACTTTTCTAATAACATGCTAACTTCAGTTCATAAAGACAACAGAAGTGGGATGTTAACTGTGTTTAGTTATATAACTGAAGGAAAATGTTATAAAGGTTAGTAATCAGCCCAGACACACAACAGAATAAAATTAAGAAACTCTGGAAAAAAGTTTTCAGCACATTTGAATGACAGCAGTGGGAGTTTAAAGTAACAGCAAGTTCAGATTTGGAACTGACTATATATGTACAGGGGTTAGACAATGAAACTGAAACACCTGTCATTTTAGTGTGGGAGGTTTCATAGCTAAATTGGATCAGCCTGGTAGCCAGTCTTCATTGATTGCACATTGCACCAGTAAGAGCAGAGTGTGAAGGTTCAATTAGCAGGGTAAGAGCACAGTTTTGCTCAAAATATTGAAATGCACACAACATTATGGGTGACATACCAGAGTTCAAAAGAGGACAAATTGTTGGTGCACGTTTTGCTGGCGCATCTGTGACCAAGACAGCAAGTCTTTGTGATGTATCAAGAGCCACGGTATCCAGGGTAATGTCAGCATACCACCAAGAAGGACGAACCACATCCAACAGGATTAACTGTGGACCCAAGAGGAAGCTGTCTGAAAGGGATGTTCGGGTGCTAACCCAGATTGTATCCAAAAAAACATAAAACCACGGCTGCCCAAATCACGGCAGAATTAAATGTGCACCTCAACTCTCCTGTTTCCACCAGAACTGTCCGTCGGGAGCTCCACAGGGTCAATATTCACGGCCGGGCTGCTATAGCCAAACCTTTGGTCACTCATGCCAATGCCAAACGTCGGTTTCAATGGTGCAAGGAGCGCAAATCTTGGGCTGTGGACAATGTGAAACATGTATTGTTCTCTGATGAGTCCACCTTTACTGTTTTCCCCACATCCGGGAGAGTTACGGTGTGGAGAAGCCCCAAAGAAGCGTACCACCCAGACTGTTGCATGCCCAGAGTGAAGCATGGGGTGGATCGGTGATGGTTTGGGCTGCCATATCATGGCATTCCCTTGGCCCAATACTTGTGCTAGATGGGCGCGTCACTGCCAAGGACTACTGTACCATTCTTGAGGACCATGTGCATCCAATGGTTCAAACATTGTATCCTGAAGGCGGTGCCGTGTATCAGGATGACAATGCACCAATACACAAAGCAAGACTGGTGAAAGATTGGTTTGATGAACATGAAAGTGAAGTTGAACATCTCCCATGGCCTGCACAGTCACCAGATCTAAATATTATTGAGCCACGTTGGGGTGTTTTGGAGGAGCGAGTCAGGAAACGTTTTCCTCCACCAGTATCACGTAGTGATCTGGCCACTATCCTGCAAGAAGAATGGCTTAAAATCCCTCTGACCACTGTGCAGGACTTGTATATGTCATTCCCAAGACGAATTGACGCTGTATTGGCCGCAAAAGGAGGCCCTACACCATACTAATAAATTATTGTGGTCTAAAACCAGGTGTTTCAGTTTCATTGTCCAACCCCTGTATGTATGTAATGAATGATGTTTTTATACCTTTCTAGCTGGTTTTTGCCTCTTTTAAGAGGGTCCAAGCCTTAATTAGAGGGGCAAACCCCCTGTTCCCCAAATGTAATTTGCAATATGATTATGTCAGTTTTTTCTTGTGAGTTCTTGCAAAGACAATCAGAATCATAGACAGAAAAACATTTCAATTCAGGATCTTTTAATATATACTTATGTGAGCTGTTGTGGAAAAGATTTTACTCTTTGGCCAAAACCCAGTTCTTCCTCGTGTCAGTACCTCTTTGTGGATAAATGTTTTTCATATTTGCAAATTGTGTAGACGCGGTTGCAAAATGCCTAGACACTCTGCTTGAAGGTCTGAATTGCAATGTTTCCTTTAGAAACAAAAGAAAAAGCAGCACAATACCTCTGCAACAAAGATGCATTTGCATAAAAGTCCATAGTGGGACATGACCTGTGTCTCTGAGAAGCCCCCTTAATATCTGTATTTATTGGACATCCAAATCCTGCACAGACTAATATGATTCTTTTACAGCTTTCGTTAGTAATTCTGATTCTTCTCTTTGGTTTTTCAGATCAATGAAATAATTTTTTCATGTTGCCTTAAAATTAATACTAAAGGCTCATTACTCAAAAAAGCCTATGATTGTTTCCTATTTACCACAAGGCCTTTTTATTTTACAAGTAAAAAAAACGTAATAAGATTAGAAACAATAGATGTTACTGAATGCATCTCACAGGCCTCTCTATCCCTTCCTCTGTGTCTCTTTTTCTCAGCTATGTTTCTTTATGTCTCTTGAATCCTTGTCTCTGTTTCTTTTTTTTCTGTATTTCAGTAAATTTCTTGTCATATTTTGCTCCTATTTGCAGCCTTTTAATAAACTTTCAAAGATAAAATCCCCAAAATGTCAAAAAGCCAGTTTTGGAAGAAGCCATGACCGCCTTGAACCACATGGGTCTGGCAGGCCTCTTTGAGAATCCTCCATAATTGACTTAGTGCTTTATTTTTCCATGGTCTTCCCAACACTGCACATATATGAACTCTGGATGTCTGACATTTTTTTATTATTAAGATTTATTTCTGTGTGTATTCAAGACAAGACCCTTCCAACTTGTTGAACGATGGGAAACATTCAGTGTAAATTACCCCAGAAAAGTTTCTGGCCGTGACAGCAGCAGCAGTTCTGCAGTCAACTTCAACCCTCCCCATGACCCTCGCTCCCTGTGCCCCGCTCCCTGCCACCCTTCCCCATTAGCCACAGCTATTACAGCCCCTTAGAGGGAGTCATTAACGCTCCCATCCATGATGATGAAGCTCTCTGCTCGAAACATCAGCAGCTTGTACAGGCTTTGCTTGATTGGCAGGATACAAGGGACAGGGGGTGGGGGGGTGATGGGGAGGCAGGGTGATGAAGGAGGAATGGAGGTTTGGTATAGGGGGCTTGTATGATGGGAACTCCACTTGAAATGTGAATTGGCTTTGCCACTCCAATCAGGCCACTGGATGGCAAATGAAGTGTGTCTCTTTCACCCTTTCTCTTTCTTTTTCTCTCTCACTCTCCCTAGTCATACCCAGCCCTTACATTCCCCCTACCCCCAACACACACACACACACACCTTCTTATCCCCCTACTCTCCCTTCACACTTTTCCTCTCTGTCTCATTGGAAAAAGAAAAGGGGAGTTCATGTGGGTGCGCTTGACAGCAACACAATCAAATTTCCATTCAGCTCCCCCGCCTGCCTATTTTACCTTCTCGGCAGCAAGGCATGCCATGCACGCTAACACACAACCCGGCTAGCCAATTAGAACACTGTGCAGAGAATTTGTGAAAGATACAAAAGGTCTATGGAGGTTTGGACAGGTGTCTCATTTGGCTGCAGGACATAGTTTAGGGGAGTTTTCTGTGTATGGCAGAATTTGTGGACAGAAAGCGTTCTAGTGCTGTCATTTTTCTTAACGGAAATGTAGTCATCTGTTGATGCCTTTAGCCCCCCCTTCCATTGAAATGATGGGTACGTTTAACTGAACCAAAAGAAAGAATGTGGGGTTGTCTGTTGGGTCATTTCAGGTTTCAGTGTTGGTAAAAACACAGTTTTCTTTCTTCTACATCCAGCAATTTCAGTGGGCTTAGAAAAACAAGAGCAGAGATAATTGGTTTGCTGGTTCGCAGCTGTTTGTTTTACAGGGTTATTATCCAGCAGCGCCTTTATGGCTAGCAGGACAGAAATTTCTCATTAGCATATACAAACACAGAGAGATGTGGGAACATGAAAAAATGCACCAGTGTTTAATACCAAACGTTCCCTCTCTCTTACACAGATGACACACAAAAACATGCAAATACACTCCATAATAGAGCAGCGCTGACACTGCCTCCAGCTGTGAGGACATGCAGGAAGGTGTCAGGGGGAGTAAAGAGGAGAGACACAGGATGGGAGGGACAAGGCGTGAACTATTCGTTCAGCCGACAACAGCGGGACGAGAGGAGAAGAAGAATAAAAACAGATGTAGCTGTAATTAGCCCTGGGCCTGGTGGTGGCGGCAGTGCCAGCACATGCTGGTGGTGGAGCTGACGAGAGAACAGTGGAGGCTGACGGTGCCTTTCACCCTCTGCCATCATCATCATCACCATCATCATCACCAGAGCCTACACAAACCAACAATCGCTGTCAGTTTGTGTCAGAGGAGAGCATGTCATTGCAGCACAATGGCTGCTGTCAGTTAGCTCAAGTTCATCTGGATCAACTCAGTTTACTGTGCTTTCTTGTAGGAAGATGGATGTGTTGTTTGTTGTCGTGTTTAAGTTTGGTCCAACTTTGGTTGGCTGATTTGGATGTGTTCTTGTTTAAAAACAGGATTCACACTTAATGGTCTGAGCTAATGCTTTTTTACTGGTTTGCTCTTTTTTTACCTGTGAGCAACCCTAGCATTTTTCTAGTTTCTGACTGGCTTTGGGCTAAAATTTTCTAGTCTAGTGCATATGTATCTTATTCTGGGGTGACTTACATTGATTTACATTAAATCGGTTGATCTCTGCTAGTTTATGCAATCCTAGATTATTTGTGTTGAGCTGGACTGGTCTGGAATGGACCTGTCTGCCTTTTTGAACAGATTTCCTATAGTCTTGGTGTATGTAGTTTAAAATCATTCTATTTTGGAGAATGACTGTGCACATGTACTGTATATGG
Source organism: Crenichthys baileyi (assembly GCA_036173005.1). Lineage (NCBI taxonomy): Eukaryota > Metazoa > Chordata > Actinopteri > Cyprinodontiformes > Goodeidae > Crenichthys > Crenichthys baileyi. The sequence continues at coordinate 418,024 of JAHHUM010002598.1, read as the reverse complement.
AAAATGTTACAGTTTTATTTTGCACATCCTCCTTTTCTGATTACACACAGTTGATTAACACATTTGCACAATTATCTTTGTATTTTCTTTGGGGGGGGGGGGGTTGTATTTTGCTGGTGTTTATATATTTATATTGTTATGTTGCCTTTATTTGGCATTAAAAGTTTACAGCAAAAGAAGAATTTCATCACAAAGGGAAACATGTTTCTTGGCTGTGTACATGACAAACATAAAACTCAAACTGAATGGGCAACAATGTAGTGTTTGTGTTTTTATTGAGGATTAGAGAAAGTACTGAAGATGTGTTAAAAGATAATGAATGTTATTTTATCGAGGAGAAGCTGCATGACCAAAAGTTGAAGAGCCAGCAACCTTATTGAGTGCATAAATGCGGTGTGCTTAAACACTGATGCTAAGCAGCAGAACCGTTTGCTGGGCGAGGCTTTGAGGAAGCCTCATCACTTGGAAAACAGCATGGATTATGTACTGTTGCAAATACACACACAGCAAGCACACCCAAAAGTAAGAAGCTGTAGTGTTTTTGTTTTTGACTGGCTCTCATCCCTGAATCCAACTGGATATAGGCCTAGCAACAGGGTGACACCTAACATTCCTCTTTCCAAGCAGTAAAGCAGTGGGTCTTCTGTAGACCCTGTATCTTGAAATATCAGAAATGAAACTACAATAAAAATGGTAGAACTACCACAACCATCAGCCAGTAGAGCAGTTAGTTGCCATGGAAACTTTTCATGACACTGATGGAGAGGCATTGCTGGCCAAAGAGTCACATATGATTGCTTTGGTGATTCTCCCTGCTGCTTCGTTGTTGATATTTCATATTTACCACATAAAAGTCTTTACCAGGTCTGAAATAGATTTAAAACTAACTTTATAAAACTAAACACAACAGATTCATACAGATCATAACAACATATCGGAATTAACATTGATAATACCAAAGCGGAATGGTTTGCTCAGAATTCCATTCCAGTAAGCCTGTATACTTGCGTGATGTGTAAAACACTGAAATGTAAACGAATAGTTACTTTGAAGAAAAAGTTATTTGTCAGGTTAAAGTAGCAGTGCAAAAGTAATCCTAACCTATGAGGTGTAGAGTGTCAAAATTAGGTGAGATCTTTCCATGTAATTCATGCAACAGTTATTAAATGGTTATAGTTAAATCAATAAAAAGTAAAACGAGCATATATTTACATTCTGGGACTGAAAGACTGAAGAGGCCTGTATGGAGTCATGTATGAACCATCTTATCTTTTACAGAGGTGGAACTATAAATGTAACTTATGAAATGATGTGTGATGATTTTCTACAGTAATAAATGTAATGAGTGATCTTTGACTATCAAGTTAAAACATATATAAATAGTAATATGAGTGGATTATGATTGTGAACTGATGATTAAAAGTATTAAGGTTTAGAAACTATTAATCAACTATTTATGAAAGAGATATAATGTTAATCAGTGATGTATGAATAAAATGTCATAAAACTGGATGTTGGGCCAAATTACAGACAACGGTGAGGGAGCCACGAGGTGAGTGATATAGTTTCTTTAATAATAAAAAGACTTAAAGGCCGGCACAAGACAGGATTGTGGAGATAATGGAGCAGGCAACAAACAGGGTAATTAACAGGGTAGTTTCCAGGGTAGACATCAGGAGGAACCAGTGGGGAACAAAAAAAATAAGGGAGTATAAGTAACGGCGAGACCCTAAAGAGTGGTATGGGAACCGCTGGAACCCTCGACGAGGTTCTGAAGAGTAGTATGAGAACTGCTGGAACCCACGGCGAGGCCCTGAAGAGCGATGTGGGAACCGCTTGTCAAGAGCACAAGGCAGGTCCACCTGGACACCCCCGTCTTGGAGACCAGGAGACTGAGGCGGTACATCCTTGAACCCCTCTGGAAAAGGAGCAGGAACACTTAGATGCTGGTCAGGAGGAGAAAATTGTGATGAGGAAGGTGAAGCCAGAAGTGTAGATGACAGTGAAGGTGATATGATAGCTGGTCTGGAGAAGCCAGCTGTAACGGTGACTGGTTCCTTCTCTCATAGACTAGTTCCTTTTGTCATAAAACTGAATGTTGGACCAAATTGCAGACATCGGCGAGGGAGCCACGAGGTGAATGATATAGTTTCTTTAATAATAAAAAGACTTACAGACCGGCACTAGTCAGATCGTGGAGACAATGGGCATGGAGCAGGCACAAACAAGGTAGTTAACAGGGTAGACATCAGGAGGAACCAGTGGGGAACAATGAAAATAAGGAAGTATAAGTACTGAAGGAAGCAACAAAAACTAAACAACAGAATGAATCTAATAAACCCGAATGAACTGAAATAAAGCAAGTAAAAAACATGGCAGTGAGAAAGAAGGTAAACAGAAAGGAGCCTAACAGCAAGGGTTGGCCAGTGAGGCTATCTGCACAAAAAGGTGCAAAAAAAGGAACTGTTGGTCCTAGCAGAAGACCAAGGAAGCAAGATCGGGCAGAGAAAAGACACTGCAGATGAATCAGAGGACCCGAGACACAGCCCAGCTGATAATTTGAACTGAAAAGAGGATCAACCCTTCAAATTGAGTATCTGATTCCATCTACCGCCTTTTAACGCAGACAACTTGGTTAACTTGGTCAGTAAACAATTGACTGGTCTGTGTTTCTGGCTTCTGGAAGTCCTGAACCAATCTATTTTATACACCAAGGGTCTCCTTCAACTCATCAGCCTCTGGAAGTTACTGACTATTGAGACATGTGACAACAGTGTTTCTGACTTTACTTAACTTAAGACATAAGTGACAGACCATCGAAATCTGGGGCATCAGTGCTTGTTTGCTCCGAGGACCCCAGCAGTCTACGGGAGAGAGGCGGGGTACACCCTGGACAGGTCGCCAGTCCATCGCAGGGCTGTTTACAAATGCAATAAACAAATTAAATTAAATGAAAGTTTATCTGTGAAGCATTTGTGAATTTGATTCAGGTATTCCAAAACATAAAACAGGAAAAAGAATAAAACGGGCCAAAAACGTCCAGAGGCCTGACTGACAAAAGGCTGCCATCTTTACTCATGCCCTAAGAAACATGATGTTTAGTTACTGTATGTACTGTTAATGTGTGATATAGAACCTTAACTGAAAAACTATGTTGAATATTACAAATGTTGCACATACTATGTATAATCATATCCCTGCTAATTGTTCCTTACATTACTTTCCTTTTTTAAATATTATATTTATTTGCTTGATTATTTTCTTATTCTTTATATCTTACCATTGGATGGATTTTTTGTTCAATTTTTTGTCATGTGTTTTATTTACTGCAGAATAAGTTAATACTTTCCTTATATTGATTCCATTTCCTTTGATAGCCAACTGTCATAACTAATGTTAAAATGTTTTAGTAATATGATAGAAAGATTTCATATAGCTTAGAAGTGGCAGGCATAAATGGACTTGATATAAAAAGAATGCATTTTTGAATGCATTCCTAATGTTCGGCAATCAAACTTTTAAAAAACAACAAAGCAAAAGGTAAAAAAAAGTGTGAAAAAAACTATGAAAAGTGTTATGAGAATATTATAGATATCTTAAATGAGTTCAATAATTTCTTTGTTAAAAAATGAACCTATCTATATGAGAAAGGGATAATGCTAAGTTTGGATATAATAATACTACTGTCATATGGGCTATTTTGTTGCTGGACCCAAAGGCAGACATGCTCGGAGGAAGCAGAGTGGGATCAAAACTCGTCTTTTATTTACAGAGTTCACTCACATGACGGCGAGGTGTAGGTTGACAAGATATCCAGTTTACAGGGTACTTAAAACAGGATCCAATGTGCGGACTAAATCCAGAGAGACGTCAAAGAGACGTAACGACACCGCGTGGAACAAAGGACAAAGACAAATACAGACGAAGGTGGACATGAAACAATGGGGCAGGAAATCAGGGAAAACAGACACAGGTGTGGAACAGGCGTGAACCAGACAAGGATAAACAAGAACATGAGGAGCCTGACAAGACCAACAGTAAACAAACCCAAGGGACCAGAACACAGGGAGATAACAGATCTAATAATACATTCAAAAACACAGTCAAACAGAACAGAACCTAGGAAACAAAACACCAGAAACGAGAAGTCAAGGACTAACCAAACTAGTAGCAGAGAAACACCTGACAAAACGTAAACAATTACAGAATCAGAAAGCCACACACAGAGACCACACAATAAACAGAACAGAACCTAGAAAATAAGACACCAGAAACGGGAACTCAAAAACTAACCACACTAGAACAGCAAGAGACCAAACTAAACGTGAACAAATACCAAACCATAAATAACACAGAGATACAAGATGGGAAACTAAACTAAAGAACCCAAAGGAAAACAGAGCAAAATAATAATAATAATAATCATAATAATAGCAACAATGACAACAAAGAGAAAACCATACTAAGTCATAAAAAAAAAACAATAACTAAAGGAGCAATGAACGAGGAAAGAGCTAACAAGCTAACAAGCTAACACCCAAAATAACTGAGGATAAACAAAACCCAAAACCAACAGAGTCCAAAACGTGTCACACCCTGACAACTACCTTCTTGGTTCTTGATGTTGTTTGAGAGTGCCAGTAGCCTTAGAAAGTTAAGAATAAAACCATGCTGGAGTTTAATATTATAGATAGATTGCTGTGCAGAAGTTTTAGGCAGGTATGAAAAAATACTGAAAAAAAAGAATGCTTTCAGAAATATAAAGGATAATTGTTTATTTTTATCAGTTTACAAAGTGGTAAGTGGGCATACCCAAACATACAGCCAAAGTTATTAAGAACTATCTTTAGTGTAAAGAAGAACAAGACTTACTGAAAGTGATGGTATGGCCCCCACAGAGCCCTGATCTCAGCATCATGGAGTGTGTCTGGGATTACATGAAGAGACAGAATGTTGTGAGAAAGCCTCCATCCACAGAAGATCTGTGGTTAGTTCTCCAAGATGTTTAGAACAACCTACCAGCCGAGCTCCTTCAAAATCTGTGTGCAAGCATACCTAGAATAATTGATGAAGTTTTGAAGGTGTGTGGTCACACCAAATATTGATTTGATTTAGATTTCTCTTTTGTTCATTCCCTGCATTTTGTTGATTGATGAAAATAAATGATTAACTCTTCCATTTTTGAAAACATTCTTTGTTTACAGCCTTTTTTTCCTAAAACTTTTGCACAATACTGTATGTCACTCATAAATGACATTAATTCTGTTTCAATGTCTAATTAGGTACAAGTATTTTCTAACAGGTATATTTCCAAATATAATTAAATTAGCAAAAGTGGTCTCTATCAAAAAAAGAAGATAAGTAGAAGTGAATACTTTTTATAAATTGACATTTTTTTTAGAAACTTAGTCACCCTCAATATGGGTTCAGAAAAGAACAGAACAATTACCATCTCTTGCTGGAATGGAATTTGAAAAAAAAAGAAGATAGTAACAGCAGTTAAAAATAAGTGTTGTTAAGTGTTAAGTAGGGTTGTTTATTGACTTACCTAAGGTATTTTGCATTATTAAACACTTGCTGCTCCTTCAAAAATGTGAACAATAAGAAATGGGGGACAGATAAGTTATTTGGAATAATCCTGTAAGTTGTAAAATTAAAACTTTTAGTTTTTTATTAATTGCGCTGTTTGGACCAAAATTATTTAAATGATCTGTCTTCCCATAGTTCAAAAACAAGACTGTTAGGTTAATTGGTCTTTTTAAAATGCCCTTAGATATGAGTGTGTGTCTTTACATTGCCATGTGATGGACTGACAACCTTTCCAGGGTGTACTCTTCCTTACAACAAAGCATCTATGACAAATCTACAGTCATTTTGTGCTTATCAGATCTTATGATATATTAAAAAGCAATGGAAGGTATTTGCTATGCTGCAAACAAGCCTTTCATCTGAAACAAGAGCATTACAGTTTAAGGGTCATGTTTATTTGACAAAGCCTTCTGAATGTGCATTAACATGTTTTGGCTTCAGTCAATTATGGTAAAATCATTATTTGTTTTAAGTCTATACTACAAGTACAATATTTTTCGTTTAAATTACCATTTAGAGCAGGCTTACATTTTACTAACTTTTCAGTACCATATTGTAAATTCATTAAAAACAAATTTTAAAAAATCAAATAGTCAACATTTTGGGATTTTCTTGAGATTTATGTGTAATTAATTATTAACTTTGCTAAAGTTAAAGATGTGAGTACTTTCTAGGCAGTCGGGTAAACTAAGTCTCTAACGTCGCCTGTTGCATTTAGTCTCTGACCGTGTTACTGTGTTTTGATGCAGTTAAATAAGGTTGGCATGTGAGTTGTGAGAGTCTGTTCAGTTGCCCAAAGGGGGTGAGGGCAAGGGACAGGAGGTTGAGGGGGAGGGGGAGGTGCTGGTGGGGTGTTAAGAAAAAGTAATGTGAGAAAGCTGGAGGTAACAGCTATTGTGGGAAAGGTGTGAACGACAGAAAGAGAAGATGTGGGGAGAACTGAAGGGTGCTCCTTGTGGGGAAGAAGGCCCTTTTGAAGAAGAGCCCCCTCACCCCCCAGTTCCTTGAATCCCCCCAATTAGGCAAACATTAACATCAATTAAGGGCCCTAACAGGAACACAGGCTCTATATAATTACCTTAATGGGAGGACGCTTTCTCCCTGTCCCTCTCACTTTCTGTCTTTTTTATACCCTCAATCTCTTAAACAAACTCAGAGGGCCTTAGTGGGGGGGGTCGGGAGCAGGAGGTACAGCCAAGGTTTGTGTGTATTTGGAGGATAGGGCCTTTTGTGGTGGCCTTCTTTGAAAAAAACCCCAGCTGAATTACTAAAAAAACAGAGCTGTTACCACAGAGAGCCAAAAGAGGAACAATGCAGACCCCCAACCAAGCAGAGAGAGAGAGGGTTAGACAGAAGAGGGAAGGACATGGATGAAGAGGGAGAGAAGGATGTTTTGGAAAAGGAAGAGAATTTAGGAATGAGGAGGAATGAAGGTGGAAGGTAAGGAGTGATAATCAAATGGGAGAAGAGAAGGGACAAAAATTGCTTGAACATTGGAGATAGAGGAGAGAGGAGGGCAAAGGTGAGAAATGATGCTACAAAAGGAAACGATGGGAAGGATGCAAGAGGGAAGAGCAGAGATGAAAATACAAACATGTCCTCTTTTGTCTTGAGTTCATTATTTTCTTTTGGTGGATCTCATGAGGTCTCTCCATCTTCTGCATTTTTTATCAACTTAAAAAAATGAATTCAATTTACGATTAAGAATGTTTGTCGTAAGTTTATGTGGATGCATATTTATTATCTCTATTTTTGCTTGTAAGCTACTAATGGATGGTATGTTTCAGGAGACATACCACCACACAACAAGGCTAAGTCAGAACCTTATAGAGGTGTTGAGTTACCAAACTGCAGGTTCACCTTTCACTTCAACCTGTTTAAAGGTTGCTTCACAGAGATTAAAACTGAAATTGTCAGAATGTGGATTTTGGAACAAATTGCAGATCAAGGCAAAAGAGCCACGAGGTGAGTGAAATAGTTTCTTTAATAATAAATAAAAGACTTAAAAGCTGACACAAGACAGGATCGTGGAGACAATTGAAATAGAGCAGGCAGCAAACAGGGTAGATAACAGGAGGAGCCAGTGGACAGCAATGGCAACTAGGGAGTTGGCAACTAGAGAATTCTCCAATGAACCAAGGGAGCGAATGAGAAAGGAATCAGAAGCAGTTGGTGGAAGGGAGACTGAAGAATATTAAGGGAGAGTGACTAATTAACACAAATGAGTAGGGAGTGCAGGTAACAGAAATCTAAATGAACAAAACAAGGAAACAACAAGGCTACTAAAACAATATGAAGAGGGAGGAGTAAGATCTATAGGAAAATATATCTAACACAGGAATCCAAAAAGTAATTTAAAACAGATAGTGTTTAGAATGATGAATCTAACATGAACTAAAATAACAGCAAACTGAAGAATGTAAGAGGAAACAGACTAGGAACTCAAACTCAAAATCAAACACCAGCAGATCAGGACAGAAATAACTTAAGTTGTTTTTTATTTAGCCAAACAAATGTCTTATCACAGCGGAGTATATGAAATCCGGTCTTTCAGCATAGTTACAGTTATTTCTATGTTTGACAAAACCTTGATCCCAAAAAGGACATATATGCAGCGATTTCAACTGTCTTAAAGTTTTTCTTCAAGCTTATTTTCAACGTATTTCTACTGGCTGCCCCTGCCTTCTAAGCATTCACTCACTCATGCTACATACACTCGTACACAATACAGTTGGGTTAAAATAATAGCAGTGTGTTTAAGTTAGAAAGTTTTCTATTTTCAGTACAAGCAAATGTATTGGGAACACTGTGCACTCTGTTCTAAATCAACATTTCAAGACATGCCTATCAAATTTGCTCTCACTCTACAGAAAGTAAGAAAAAATGAATTTTATGCATAAATAAATAGCAGTATATGCATTTTTCTTTAAAAACAGCCATTTACAGTATAAACTGAAAAATCTTGAAAGATTTACCTTTACTGTAAATCAGTAAATAAATATTTACTTACACTGTTTCTGTGAACTGTCTCACTGTGTCTGCCAACTGGCACCTGTGAACAACTATTCCAGCCCAGGATGATGGGACTACATACCACAATTGCTCTGTTGTTTTCTTAATTCTGTGTCAGAAACAGTGTGTTTCATGTGTATATTGTCTATATTTTCAATCATCTTTTAATACTGTACAATCTCCATATATTGCATATTTGCTAGAATTACCTGGAGAGATAGTAGAACAATTAATCATTGCACTCTGGACTGGTGACATGTCCAGACAGAAGAGGAAAGTGGTCAGTCAGTCACAAGCCTGCTGCATGCATAGGTTTTCTTATACCACCATACGTGTTTTTAAAAACAAAAAGCAAATCTCACATACAAAACAAAACAAGAGAAAACTATACAGTAAAATTAATTACTAATTAATTAAATTTAAACATTATGAAATATGTTGAATTAGAGAGTTTGCATACAAACCAAACATGGTCTACTTCTATAAAAAAATTACAATAATCTAGGTCGATTTTACCTTGCATAAGTACATTTTTGGAGCACAGAGAGGAACTATGTACCCGAAGAAGCATACTGTCCCACAGATTGTCAGTAATAACATAGCCCAAGTCCTGCTCCCATACTGACTTGAGAGTCAATACTGACGAAACACAAATTAACATATCCTCTCGTAAAGGCATGAGATGTGGCCCCATGATGATGACAAAAGAACATCCATATCCTGACTGGAGGGTTTCAAAAGAAACTGAGAGGTTATCATCTTTGATGGTTCATCAGTTTTACTGCTACAATTACAGCATGGAAACAATAAAACACCCCAAGCAACTCAGGCAAAGATCATTAAAAGATGGATGTCAGGGGATGGCTACAAAAAAGATTTCCAACACATTGGATATCCTGGACAGAGTTGTTACATCCAATGGTTAGTTGTGCCTCTCCTACTTCAGCCTTTTAATTAGAGATGTCCACAAGTATTTTTCCAAATGCAAGTTAAGTCTAAAGCCTTTGAGGGGCAAGTCAAGTCAAGTCCTTTTACATTGTACATGGCTGAAGGTCTTTAAAAGCGAGGCGTCGGAAGGTGATTGGATGAAGAGTCATGCGTCCAGGATGCTGATTGGATGGCAGGGAGACGCACAGAAGAGTCATTGGAAGGAGCGGGCGGTGAAGGTGAGTCTTTCATTCAGAATTTTTGTCAAAACTCCATTTCTCATCAAATACCCAAAATTTAGTACATCTTTAACCCTGCATCGTTGTAGGTTATGAATCCTGTACAGTTTGTCCTTAGGGGCATATTATCACATTAACATTTGAAATTATCTTTCAGTGTTTTAATATTCATTAACAGTTATCTTTTAATATTTCAACATTTCATTTACTATTAAAAATATGCTAAACTCTGGTTAATATTATTTTGAAACTTTATCAAACATTTATTTTTTTAGAAATAAAATAGGCATTTATGCTTGAAGAAAAACAAGAGATTAAAACCTGTTGAATTTATGACTTAATCAATGAATGAGCTTTTTGTCTTTGTAATGACTAATTTAACACCTGTTTATCCCTGTGTTTTTATTGTCCTCTCCATTATAAATTGTACTAAATAATTAACTAAAAATTAAAGATGTTCAAATTTAGTATATAAATTACAACATAATGAATGAGGCAATGTGTAGTGAGTAAATGAGTGGTAAACCTCAGAATGAATGGAACAGGAAATGCTTTTGTTTTGATATTATAAGCCAGAAATGCCTTTGTAATGTTACAGCTAGCTTAGCATCGAGAGAATGTCAAAATTAAAGAGGACATACTATCATGCAAAATCCACTTTTTAGCCCTTAAATACATTAATACATTTTGTTGTGTACTTGGAGTTTGTAGGAGTGCAGAAATGTTTCTCCAGGTCTTGCGTAGATATTGTTATACTCGGTTTGGCTCAATTCGTTTCTCTTTTTCTCTATCACGTTTTTTTAAACTGCTTTGTCACAGTATTTGCTGTGAAACAGCTTAAGTGTTTGCCTCCTTCCTGATTATCAAACAAATTTAATTATTAGTCAAAGACAACACAAGTAAACACAAGGTGCAATTTTTTTTTAAATGAAGGTTTTTATTATTAAGGGTCAAAAAAGTCAAACCTACATGGCCTTTTGTGAAAAGGTTATTGCCCCCTAAACCTAATAACACCTTATTACAGCAAGTCTTCCGGGTCCTGAAGCAGCAAAACAGCCCCAGACCATCACACTACCCCTACCATATTTTACTGTTGGTATGATGTTCTTTTTTTGAAATGCGGTGTTACTTTTATGTCAGATGTAATGGGGACACACACCTTCCAAAAAGTAAAGTTTGTCTTGTCAGTCTACAGAGTATTTTCCCTAACATCTTCAAGGTGTTTCTTGGAAAAATTGACACAAGCCTTAATGTTCTTTTTGCTCAGCAGTGGTTTTCATTGTGGAACTCTACCATGCAGGCCACTTTCTCATGGTGGAGACATAAACACTGACCTGAATTGCGGCACATAAGGCCCACAGTTCTATGGAGGTTGTAGTGGGGTCTTTTGTGACCTCTTGGATGAATCGTCGCTGAGATTTTTGGGTAATTTAGGTTGGCTGGCCACTCCTGGGAAAGATCAACACTGTTCCATGTTTTTGCCATTTGTGGATAATGGCTCTTACTGTGGTTCGCTGGAGTCACACAGCTTTTGAAATGGCTTCATAACCCTTTCCAGACTGATAGATCTCAATTACTTTCTTTTTCAAATGTTCCTGATTTTCTTTGGGTCTCGGTATAATGTCTTGCTTTTGAGGATTTTTTGGTGTTCTTCACTTTGTCAGGCAGGTCCCATTTAAGAAATTTCTTGTTTAAGAACAGGTGTGGCAGCAATCAGGCCTTGGTGTGGCTGGAGAAAGTGAACTCAGGTGTGATAAACCGAAGCAATCATTTCTTCCCTCAGGGCCGCATAGGTTTGGATTTTTTTCTCTCTTAATAATAAAGGTTTATAGTGATGAAGGCTGAGCTAAAGTCATCAAGCATCCCTGGGTGGTCGAGGTGTTGCAGGATAAAGTGTAGTCCCAAGTTGACTGCATCATCTGCCGACCTGTTTGCCTGGTACGTAAAGTGCAGGGGGTCCAGCAGGGGGCCTGTGATGTCCTTCAGGTGCTTCTACACCAGTCACTTAAAGGATTTCATGACAACAGACGTCAGGGTGACTGGCCAGTAGTCATTTAATCCTGTGATGGTGGGTTTCTTGATTTCTGGGATGATGGTGGAGCGTTTGAAGCAGGAGGGAACCTCACACAGCTACAGGGACTTGTTGAAGATCTCAGCTAAGATGGGTGCCAGTTGGTCGGCGCAGGCTTTCAGGCATGATGGGGAAACATTATCAGGTTCTGAGGTCTTCCTTGTTTTCAGGCACTGAAAGAGCTTATTTACATCTTCCTCTGAGTTCCTTAGTGCAGGCAGGGATTCTGAAGGTACAGGGGTGGTTGGTGTATGGCAAGAATCTTTGAATGGGATGTGGGGGAGTAGGGTTGAGGTGAGGTGTAAACTGTTTCTTTTCATACCTGCAGTAGAAGCCATTCAAGGGTGTGTGAAAGGGCTCCTGTAGGCAGTGAGGTTTTTCAAACCATTCCAGACAGCAGAAGCATCTCCATGTGAGAAGCTTTTCTTTAGCTTCTCACTGTAGCTTCTCTTCCCTGCTTTGATCTCCTTGATTAATTTGTTCCTGGCCTGCTTATACAGGGCCCGGTCCCTACTGCTATGAGCTTCTTTCTAATCCCTGCGCAGCTTCCTAACATGTGAAGTGAACCAAGGTTTATCGTTATTGTATGTGCAGAACGTCTTGGTCTGTACAAAAATGTCCTCATGCAAACTACGTTTGGTTTAAATCAGTGGCTGAAGTTTCAAAAACAGTTCAATCTGTGTAGTCAAAGCAGGCCTGTAACATCTGCTTTGAATCATCAGTCCACTTCCGAACCACAGGTTTCGAAACTTTTAATTTCTACCTGTAGGTTGAGATGAGATGGACCAGAGAGTAGTCAGAAAGCTCCAATGCAGCCCTGGTGATATGCATCCTTTAAAGTTGCACACCCAAACAGACTGTCATGTTCTAGGTATGGATCTGACCCACATGCAGAGAATACTCAAGAGAATCCTACAGACTTAAAAATGTTTATTTTCACAGGAGAAGTAATGGCGAGAGAATCCGGACCGGAGATCAACAACTGCACAGAGAAGGGGAGAACAGGTAAGTCCAGAGTCAGGCTGTGGATTTACACTCAGAAGAATGTACAGGGGTTGGACAATGAAACTGAAACACCTGTCATTTTAGTGTGGGAGGTTTCATGGCTAAATTGGACCAGCCTGGTAGCCAGTCTTCATTGATTGCACATTGCACCAGTAAGAGCAGAGTGTGAAGGTTCAATTAGCAGGGTAAGAGCACAGGTTTGCTCAAAATATTGAAATGCACACAACATTATGGGTGACATACCAGAGTTCAAAAGAGGACAAATTGTTGGTGCACGTCTTGCTGGCGCATCTGTGACCAAGACAGCAAGTCTTTGTGATGTATCAAGAGCCACGGTATCCAGGGTAATGTCAGCATATCATCAAGAAGGACGAACCACATCCAACAGGATTAACTGTGGACGCAAGAGGAAGCCGTCTAAAAGGGATGTTCGGGTGCTAACCCGATTGTATCCAAAAAACATAAAACCACGGCCTGCCCAAATCACGGCAGAATTAAATGTGCACCTCAACTCTCCTGTTTTCCACCAGAACTGTCCGTCGGGAGCTCCACAGGGTCAATATTCACGGCCGGGCTGCTATAGCCAAACCTTTGGTCACTCATTCCAATGCCAAACGTCGGTTTCAATGGTGCAAGGAGCGCAAATCTGGGGTGTGGACAATGTGAAACATGTATTGTTCTCTGACGAGTCCACCTTTATTGTTTTCCCCACATCCAGGTGTGGGGGGATGCCCCAAAAAAGCGTACCACCCAAGACTGTTGCATCCCAGAGTGAAGCATGGGGGTGGATCATTGATGGTTTGGGCTGCCACATCATGGCTTCCCTTGGCCAAATACTTGTGCTAGTATGGTGCGTCACTGCCAGGGACTACCGAAACCATTCTGGGCCATGTGCATCCAATGGTTAAACATTGTATCCTGAAAGCGGTCCCGTGTATCAGGTTGACAATGCACCAAATACACACAGTAAGACTGGTGAAAGATTGGTTGATGAACATGAAAGGTGAAGTTGAACATCTCCAATGGCCCTGCACAGTCACCAGATCTAAATATTATTGAGCCACTTTGGGGTTTTTTGAGGAGCGAGTCAGGAAAACGTTTCCTCCCCCATATCACGTACTGACCGGGCCCACTACCCTGCACAAAAAAGGCCTAAAAACCCCTCTGACCACTGTGCAGGACTTGTATATGTCATTCCCAAGACGAAATTTGACGATGTATTGACCGCAAAAGGAGGCCCTACAACACACTAAAATTATTGTGGTCTAAAACCAGGTGTTTCAGTTTCATTGTCCAACCCCTGTATAGCTTACTGGAAGAGAGAGGACTGAACCGCCAGGGGGAAAGAGATATGTGGAGTCTGGGAGCCCAGGATCGGAGATGACTTGATGGTGGGTTAACCAAGGTAAATGGTTCCTGGGGGAGGCCTGCCCAACTTAGTCCAGGATGTGTGAGATGGTGGTGTGGAGCGCCAGGTGGAGGAACTTGCATGAGACCAGGTTGGAGGGTGAACAGGGTTCCCTTACGACTTGGTCCGGCTAATCGAGGAGTCAGGAGGCTGCCAGCTAGAATCTTGTCCGAAGAGGATAACTGGAGACTTGAACTTTGATCCAGAAGACTTCTTATCCAAGAGTCAGGAAACTCAATTATGCCAGAAGTCAGGAAATGAACCAGAAAAGAAGCCAGAGCTTGACCTCAAACTAAGGACGAGGACACACAAAGGTTAGTTGAGGCACAGGAAAACACGAAGCTTAAATCTAGAAGGGGAGGTCTGTTGAGAGTTTGTTACCACTGTTGGCTAACACTCAGGCGTCGAAGTACTAGTAGCCTCCTGCTTAAATGCTCCCAACAGGAATCAGCAGGATCCGAGACACCTGTCACCACAGCACCATGAGCTCCGCACCACCTAAAGACTGAGCAGACTAAATAGCAGGCAAGAAAAAACAGAAAACCACAGAACCTCCCAGAACCCCGAGACAGATGACCCAAGCATTTGCTCATCTAAACAAATGTCACACAAGCACATTATTCATTTATCAGTGCAGAGCAGAGAAATGTTGTGAAAGGAAAAGTCCACATGAAAATTATAACAAGCCCTGTGAATGGAAGCTCATTTCAATAGGACAGACAATACATCCTCTTAAAATTACTGCAGCAAAATCACCACAAAAAATCTGTTTTACTCACCATAGATGCTCAGTTCAAACTGAATCTCCTTTGTACTTTTGCATGAATTCATCTGTCCACACTTTCCCAGTAGTATCACACTGATTGTTAGCTTACAATGACCCGTGTTTTAGCTTTTGGTGCAGCTTTAATTAAACGACTAAGGGCCAAAGATCCCAAACAGCGGGTGCTAATTTGCGTGTACTATAAATAAATGCACATGCAATAAGTGGGCGTGTTGCGTGCGATTTTAAAAGATTGTATGTGCAATGGATGACAGGTGCAAAACAGGCGCAGACTGCCCTATTTAAATCAGGAAATTGAGTGTGCTACTGGCTGGAACAAGAGGAAAAGCAAACAGATCCTCTGCTGTGTTGCTAGAAATATGCAGGGATTGTTATGCTGCATCATAAATGATCCCTTTTTTCAGAGACTCACCGGGTCTGTTGTTTTTTTTTTTGAGTATATGTTTGAAGAGTTTGGAATTTATCATAAACAGCCACAAAAGTTAAGCCTGAATGTAATATTAGAAACATAAAAAAAAGATTTTTTTGTAAGGGAGGTGGCAATTTTGTATGTTTAATAGCTTTGGAATTTTTAAAAAATTTCCCACATAACTGTCCTGCAAAAAAGTTAATTGACCATTTCTGTATGTAAAAATAAATTATTTTCCAATTATTTCACTAAATTTGTTTGTTTTGCCAATATTTTAACGAGTTACAATGCGTTTGATTGTTTAAATTGTTTTTTGGTGACACAAAATAATTTTTTACTGCATAAACAAAACTCTCCCCTGGCATATGTTCACATTTAAAAAAGGTAATCAAACTGATCCAGCTCCGATTGCCCTGCAATGACATAACGTTACTGTCAATAATGTAATGTGTTTTGTTTAGTGACAAGGTTAAAGCATACACTGTTTTTGTCACCACATGGAAAAGCTACCTTAAAATGGTGATTCTTCACCTGCTAAGAAGTAATTTTAGCATCCATTTTAATCTGCCATATAATGTCTATAGATCTTTCCTATTAATTATATTATCAACATCAAAGCACAGTCCGTTATGTGCGCATTTTGCTATGATCAGGTTTGTACGTGTTCAGCAGATGATCACTGACAGCGATGTATATTATGATGATGAATGAAGTGTTGCAATAAATGTTTTACCATAAGAGAAATATCATGACTTTTTTTGTGATTGGGTCCAAATCAGAGCTTAGATAATCCTACATAGAATCCTCTATTGTCATCTATTTTTAATATTTTTATTTTTGACAGACCAAATCTGTTGGCACATTTACAGATGATTCTCTATGCCTGTCATCTGTCATTCTATCTATGCCTCCTTCTGGCCAAAGTGACAGCAGACATTTTTGTGTCCCAGTTAGCACCTGCATTTCAAACGTGCTAAATCCACATGCAAAAATTGTGCCCGCAAACCATTTTAGGCTTTGAAAATCGAATTTGTGTGTTTGGGTCATTATATGTTTTGCATGTTCATTAAGGGAGAAACGCTAAAAAGTTTGCGCCCGCAATTAAGGTGATTTTGCAAAGGCAATCCGATTACCACCTTGTTTCTAGATCAGCGCAAACAGGTTTGCTTGCGGTTTTGTACACACAAATCTTTTCAAGATCAGGCCCTAAGAGTCTCAAAACCTTTCCCATTCCACATAGTTCCACATGTCAGTTTGACTCAGACAAGAAGTGATTGATTTATCTTTTCCTTAACACACAATCACTGTAAGGTGCAGCTCTGGGGCAGTTCGTGCATTAAACCAATAAAACTATGTTAGGATGCTCAAGCAGTGGCCTGCAATAGCAGTCCACTTTTCTCAGTAACGTTAACAGCCACAATGCAACTGTAACTGTATGCTTAATTAAAGTCATATTCTTTTAATACCCTTTAGCAAAAAAAATGAAGTTTGCACAAATCTCTTACTGTAGTGAAAAGAGTTCAGCAGCAGGTTAGAAAGTGACCGAAAATGATTTGATGTTCTGGAAAGCTTTAAACAGTTTTAGCTAATGGTGTAAATAAAAAGCAAAACACTGGTAAGATTCAAAGAACAAAGGCTGGTATTCCTTCAATTTGGCAATTCAAAACTGCAAAATGACTGTGAGAAGTCCCTAGCAAACAAGAAGTGTCTGACTGTGCAGCTGAAAACAAGGTGACATTTATGGGCGATCAATTTATTCTTAAGCACCCAGCTGGACTCACAGCTCTCACTAAAAAGTTGGCTCACACAGACACTGCTGTTTTGGATAACGTGGTGTTACCCGTCTTCTTCAAAAAAGCTTCAGTAATAGTCATAAAGGTGACAGAATTATACAGCCACAGTGAAAAGCAAACTGTTTTTAAATTCTAATGGTTTCTATGTGAAAAAAAATTGCCCCTTACAAGTGTTTAAAATTATATAAATGTTGTTCATCAACAGAAAACTAAGCATAAAGTACATATTAGACTGTCAATATTTAAAACCTAAGCAAACCATCAAGGCAAAAAACAGGGACAGTGAAAATGTCCACACTTATTTCGTCCCTAACCCTAACATCATAAGAAAATGACATTCCCACATCACCCTCCTACACATTTAACACCGTGGCATACACAAACAGATCCCCAAATAAATCGGCCACATCTTTTTGGGACAAGTCAAAAAATTCAGACAAATGAACGCAGCAGCTCTCACATGTTAACCACACACATGTATCACCGCTTCATAATCAATGCAGCTGCAACTTAAATATTGCAGCAATGCCCCAATAATGTCTGAACATCCACTTCATGAGACTGTCGTACAACAAGAGAGTGTCTTCAGTCAGAGGCTTCCTGAGATCTGCTGTAAGAGAGACCGCTACAGGAGATCTTTCCTGCCCACAGCTATCAGCATCTACAACGGATCTTTGAAGAAACCTGCATAAAATGAGAAACAACTACATTTAATTTCCCTTTAGGATTAATAAAGTGTTTTTGAGTTGAATTGAATAATATCACTTAATTTCATACAAAACTATGCAGCCGCTTTAATAACCTTAGACATGCAGTGGTTGAAACTTAAGTCGTGATTCGCTGTCTGATTAATTGACCACTTGGGGGCACTCATAATATAAGGAAATTTCATTCCCACATACAGTACCTTATCTTTTAGTATGATAAAATATAACGGAAAAAAAAAACATACTCATTTATAACGCAGCAGGACACTGTGAATTCAGCCCCACTGACATTTAGTATAGACAAACTTTTCACAACAGGAAGGCAACACAAGCAACACACATACTAGAAAGACATAACAGGCATTGATGTTGCAGAAAATTACCTTGAATTTACTCATGTTTAAACCCTGGTAACAAAAACACCAGTATACGTCACTCTTTAAATACTCGAAAGATTAAACGCTGCACAGGTATGTACAACTAAACATGCTGAGCTTTTAATTCAATTAAGCACGTTTTCTTGGGGATAAAGGAGGGAAACTATGCGTAACCAATATAGATATACAAGGGTTGGACAATTAAACTGAAACACCTGTCATTTTAGTGTGGGAGGTTTCATGGCTAAATTGGACCAGCCTGGTAGCCAGTCTTCATTGATGCACATTGCACCAGTAAGAGCAGAGTGTGAAGGTTCAATTAGCAGGGTAAGAGCACAGTTTTGCTCAAAATATTGAATTGCACACAACATTATGGGTGACATACCAGAGATCAAAACAGGACAAATTGTTGGTGCACGTCTTGCTGACGCATCTGTGACCAAGACAGCAAGTCTTTGTGATGTATCAAGAGCCACGGTATCCAGGGTAAAGTCAGCATACCACCAAGAGGGACAAACCACATCCAACAGGATTAACTGTGGACGCAAGAGGAAGCTGTCTGAAAGGGATGTTCGGGTGCTAACCCGGATTGTATTCAAAAAACATAAAACCACAGCTGCCCAAATCACGGCAGAATTAAATGTGCACCTCAACTCTCCTGTTTCCACCAGAACTGTCTGTCGGGAGCTCCACAGGGTCAATATACAAGGCCGGGCTGCTATAGCCAAACCTTTGGTCACTCATGCCAATGCCAAACGTCGGTTTCAATGGTGCAAGGAGCGCAAATCTTGGGCTGTGGACAATGTGAAACATGTATTGTTCTCTGATGAGTCCACCTTTATTGTTTTCCCCACATCCGGGAGAGTTACGGTGTGGAGAAGCCCCAAAGAAGCATACCACCCAGACTGTTGCATGCCCAGAATGAAGCATTGGGGTGGATCAGTGATGGTTTGGGCTGCCATATCATGGCATTCCCTTGGACCAAACCTTGTGCTACATGGGCGTGTCACTGCCAAGGACTACTGAACCATTCTTGAGGACCATGTGCATCCAATGGTTCAAACATCGTATCCTGACAGCGGTGCCGTGTATCAGGATGACAATGCACCAATACACACAGCAAGACTGGTGAAAGATTGGTTTGATGAACATGTAAATGAAGTTGAACATCTCCCATGGCCTGCACAGTCACCAGAACTAAATATTATTGAGCCACTTTGGGGTGTTTTGGAGGAGCGAGTCAGGAAACGTTTTCCTCCACCAGTATCACGTAGTGACCTGGCCACTATCCTGCATGTAGAATGGCTTAAAATCTCTCTGACCACTGTGTAGAACTTGTATATGTCATTCCCAAGACGAATTGATGCTGTATTGGCCGTAAAAGGAGGCCCTACACCATACTAATAAATTATTGTGGTCTAAAACCAGGTGTTTCAGTTTCATTGTCCAACCCCTGTATTTTCCCTTGAGGGTTTTTTAAACTTCAGTTGCCTAAACTATCTGAATGCATGTGGGTGCTAATTCCAAAAAATGCTAAATTGTGAATTCATTGTGTGACGAGTTTGCCGTGTACACTTGGGAACCCAGTGCGAGTGACATGGATTGTCATTTCTTAGCTAAAATTTTTCTTGTTGCATCTGAATATCCCAAGTGCAGCTGTTCTGAGCTGTGAGTTGCAGTGTGTTTGAAATAGGAGGTATGACTGGTGTGAGTGCTACATAAACACAGCATTTAAGAAACACACAAAAACTGACTTTGAACATACTGTACTTATGCATACAGATTTAAACACTTCACCACCACAACGCTCGCTTTTTCTCTGGTACAAAGACATGGTCATTAATATCAAAACCTGTTAGCATTTAGGTTTAAGATCATTAAGCTCTGCTACCCAATTCTGGTCAGATACTATTGCTAGCTAAACTACTGCAAACAAACTAACCATTGCAAATATCTGCAGTGCTCATGGTTGTTTAGACTATTTTAGAACACACAGACATGGACAGTGCACTCCAGGCAAGAGTAAGAGAACAGAAAGGTAAATGTTGAGTGTGAGATAGCCTGGCCAAAGTGGCTGAAGAAGGGCAGCAGACTGATGTTCTCCAGTGTAGCAGGTGGTTTATTTACAAAAAGAATGACCAAAAAATATTTACAAAAATTACTTAAAATTTAAATTGGCAAAATAAACATAACTGTACTCACACCAACCAAAATTAACGTCCCATGCACACAGCTACACTGACCTGGTCCTTCCTCTTGAACTTATTTCCTTTTCTGCTTAAATACCATCATGCCCTTCAGACACAATTAGTTCAAATGGAATTTTCCATTTTAAAGGTATATTCTAACATGAGACATAATCTCAATTCACTGAAGCAATTCACTGAAGCGACAAACCCGTGTTTACTGTTTAACCATTATAAGCTCACACTAAACACATCAAAACTAAGACAAACAAAACCCTAAAGTTAACTTAATACTTTAACAGTTTCCTTCTCCCCTCGTCACCTGGTCCCTCCTATGACATCACTTCCCTGAAACCTACAAATACAGGAAGTTAGGCCGCACCTCCTCCTTTAGTTCTTGGAACACAGGTAAGCAGTAAAATCACAAGCAGCCACATGTAAGTTTTAAACAAAATATATTAAGAAAACTTGTCAAACTTACTTCTAACCAAGATGTTAAGTCAAATAATCTGTAACAATGCAAAACATAAACAAACCCGGGATAGTAAATGTTTGAATACAGAAGATGAGGTATAGCAAAACCAAAACAAGAATGTTACTAAAATCACTGGCAGTAACTAAGCAAATGGTGTTCATCCATTTTACCACATAGAGCATGGCGTGAAAGCAGTGAGGCTAATTACATGAAGCAGGTGGGCTACATGAGACTCACTGCAGTGGCAGACATGACTGGAACTCAAACAGAAATACAAGGACACAATCTAACCTTACGAAAGGCCTCCTGATAAAAACAGAACTCAAACACACTATAAACAAAATACAAGCATAAGTAAGAAACTATACCTAAGAAAAAACGGATAAAGCACCACCTGGAGAACAGAAACAATCATGAGCAAGGTCCAAAACAAAAACCTACAAATCATGACCCTGATATGACAATCTGTCAGGGTGAGTGCAACAGAGGACCCCAGAATGCAGACTAGCAGGCAGCATGACAGTAGGTGAATAAGATTTAATGAATAAGAAACAAAAACTCACTCACAGATGAGGCAGGAACAAAACAGAAACAGGCAGGCGAGACAGGCATGGCATGATCCAAAAAACAAGGTGACATGCTCTGAAAATGTTTCTGCAAAGAATGACAGAACAGGTGTGTATTTATGGAGCGTGAACCAGGTGAAGCACGGAGACAGATTAGCTAGGTGCAGGTGAACTGAATAAAGTTAATTGACAGGACAAAACATGGCTTGAGCAGAACGGAAATCCAAGGATACAAACTAATAGAAATATAACTAGAAAAACATGAAACTGAAGCATAACCAGATCCAAAAAACCTAACTTGACAAAACATGAACAAGAAGACAAAAACTAAAGCATGACCAGAAGCATGATACAAAATCTGTCAATAATAATAATAATAAACCAAAAACACCCTCAAATCATGACACAATCTTGAATTCCTTTTTCGGTTAAAAGGTTGATTAGGCCAGCGTATGCTTCACGTTTCTGTTGAAGTACTTGAAGATATCAAAAAAGTCTTGCTTTTCCAAGTCATGTTTGTCCTTAAGTCTATCAAAACTGTAGAGTACTCCTACATCTGAAATTAAACAATATGCCAAAATACCTCATGTTTTCCATATCCTTTAACTATTATTCAACTGGGCTGATGGAAACTCTAACATGTCATCTACCTTAGTAGTTTCATTTGATTTCCTAATTTTAGTTTTCCACATTGTTTAAACCAAATATTCAGAGGTGCTCTGGTCCAATCGTCAAATTTTCCTTTCTGTTCTAAATATATTTCTTTACTTCCAAGTATGGCTTGCAGTAGTAAATCTAGTTGGGTTAACTTTTCTGTTTTACTTCATCAGAAGGGTCACACCAATAGATTAAATATCTCAACTGTGTAGCTTGCTGGAGAGGGAAAGCCTCCTTGAATAACGCTTGCCTGAGCTCTCATTATTTTTGGAAACAACTCACCTGCCTGTCCACCCTCATCTTAATACATCAACATACAGAGTGGACTGGAAACACACCGAGTACACCATACATCTCTCCTCGCAATTTGCAAACTGCAGCCTCAGCCAGGTATACTCCAAATTAGTATCACTCATTTGGATTTATCAACCATTTATGTTTTCAATATCACAAGACCTTCCCAGCTAACCATCATCTTTCTTTCTACTGCTCCTGGGCTTCTCCTGATAAATGAGAAAAAGTTATATATATTTTTTCAAACAATAAACACTTTTAATAGATTTTTCAGGCTGTGATTATAGTCACTAATTTGCACTAGAGTCTCAGAAAACAAAACAACATGACAGAACAATGTGGTCTCAGAGACTGCAGAACAATTACGAACTGCAAAAGTTCTAGAATTGCGCCGCTCAACTACTTTTGATTCTGATTGATTCTTTTTTGGGAACTCTTCCTCTTGTGGTGGATACAGTTGATTTTTTTTGGACGACTGTCCTCTCCGGTGTCAGATCTGTGCAGCTGGGAGGATTTTTCCTAATACTTTTCTACTTTTGGACATTTGTTATGATGCATTGCCATGGCAACAAGGTTGTTTCTTACAACCGGGAGCAGCTGATTAATATCTCAAATAATACTTCAACTACAACCCCAAATCCCTGATGAGTTGAAAAGGAGATGCTGTGGATGCAGAGCAGGAGCTAAGAGAAGAGAGAGAAGGAGGAAGTTCAAACCATCTCTTCCGTTGATTTTGATGGGCAATGTGAGATCGTTGGAAACAAGTTGGATGAACTCCAAGCCCTACAAAGGACCCAGCCAGAGTACCGGGAATGCAGTATTGTGTTTTACTGAGACATGGCTGCAGGATCATATCCCCGACTCCACCGTCTCTCTGTCGGGCTTTTATCCATACAAGCAGACAAAGATTTAAAGAGGAGCGGCTAATGTAAAGGAGGTGGACTGGAAATACTTGTGAACAACAGATGGTGTAATGCAGGACATGTTACTGTGAAGTGTTGTATCTGCAGTCCAGATATTGAACTGTTGGCAGTAAGTTTTCGTCCATATAATTTACCCAGAGAGTTCACCAGTGTTATTTTGGCAACAGTATACGTTCCACCTTCCACTGTTGCCGACACTGCATGTGATGAAATCAGCTCAGTTGTTGCTAAGCTACAGACACAAAACCCCAATGCGTTTATGGCAATTTCTGGTGATTTTAACCATGCTTCACTCTCTGCTACACTTCTGATGTTTCAACAGTTTGTCAGCCGCTCTACCAGAGAAAACAAAATGTTGGATTTGTTTTATGCAAATGTCAAGGACTCATACATCTCTGCAGCAAGAACTCCTCTAGGCAAATTAGATCACAATCTTGTTTTTTTCTGCTTGAAATATAAGCCCCTTGTTCAGAGACAACCTGTAATAAAGAGGACTGTGAGAAAATTGTCACAGGAAGCTGAAGAAGCCCTGCAAGGTTGCTTTGAGGCTACAGACTGGGACGCACTGTGCCAGCCACAAGGAGAGAAGGTCAATGCCATGACTGAATGTGTCCCCAACTACATAAACTGCTGTGTGGATAACACCATCCCCACCAGAACCGTGAGATGCTTCCCCAATAACAAACCCTGGATCACCGGTGATCTGAAGTCAAGATAAGAGGCAGGAAGGAGGTGTACAAGAGGAAGCTTGAGAGCAAGCTCCAGCAAAACAATGTCAGAGACGCGTGGTCAGGGATGAAGAAGATCACAGGCTACAAGCAGAAGGATGATCCGACCGATGGAGGTCTGGACAGAGCCAATGAACTGAACATATTCTTCAATAGGTTCAGTTCAGAAACAAGCTCAGCATCCTCCTCTCCTGCTCACAGCCAAACAGACATCCCACCCTCCTTTGACCCACAGGACCCACAGCTGTCCAGTAACACCTCAAATGTTTTATCTTCCACCTCAGCCATAGACCCCTCTGCTTCTAGATGTTTGCCTTCAACCATATCAGAAGATGCTGATGCTTCCTTTGCCACCCCCTTCCACCTGTGTGTCTCAAGAAGTCAGGTGAAGATGCAACTGGAGAGACTGAATCAGAATAAGACTGCAGGTCCAGATGGTGTCAGCCCTAGAGTCCTGAAGGGCTGTGCAGAGCAGCTCTGTGGGACTCTGCAGCACGTCTTCAACCTTAGCCTGGCCCAGAAGAAGGTTCCGGTGTTGTGGAAGACCTCCTGTCTTGTTCCGGTACCAAAGAAAACTCACCCATCAGTCCTCAATGACTATAGACCTGTTGCCCTGACATCCCGCATCATGAAGGTCCTAGAGAGACTCTTGTTGGCCCACCTGAGCGAGCAAACAATAAACTATCAGGACCCCCTTCAGTTTACTTATCGCTGTGGAGTTGGAGTTGAAGATGCCATCATACACCTGCTTCAACAAACCCACAGTCATTTGGACAAAGCCAGCAGCACTGTGAGGATCATGTTCTTTGATTTCTCCAGTGCATTTAACACAATCCAACCTGATTTGCTTAGTCAGAAACTCCAGAAGACTCAGGTGGAGGCCTCAACAATCTCCTGGATCAAAGACTACCTGACAAACAGACCACAGTTTGTGAGACTGAAGGGTTGTGTGTCTAACCAGGTAGTCGGCAGCACAGGAGCACCACAGGGGACTGTACTCTCACCATTCCTCTTCACTCTGTACACCTCAGACTTCCAGTCCAAGACAGACGCCTGTCATCTGCAGAAATACTCGGATGATTCTGCAGTTGTGGGGTGGATCAGAGATGGACAAGAAGATGAGTACAAGAAGGTGATGGACCGCTTTGTGGCATGGTGTGGAAACAATCATCTCATCTTGAACGTGACTAAAACAAAGGAGATGATTGTAGATTTTAAGAGAAACAGGAATAAGTCAAAAACTATTTCCATCATGGGAGAAGAGGTGGAGGCGGTGGAGAAGTATAAATACCTCGTTGTTCACCTGGACAACAGACTGGAGTGGAGATGCAACTGTGAAGCCGTCTACAAGAAGGGACAGAGCAAACTGTACTTCTTGAGGAAGCTTATGTCATTTGGTGTTTGTAGCAAGATGCTGCATATCTTCTATAAGTCTGTTGCGGAGAGTGTGATCTCTTCTGCCATCATCTGGTGGGATAGCAGCATCAGAGCCAGGGATGTAAAAAAGCTGAACAAGCTGATAAAGAAGGCTGGCTCTGTTCTGGGGACTCCTCTGGAACCTCTGGAGATCATTATGCAAAGATGGATTCTTCATAAAATGAAGAACATTATGAGGAACCCTGAGCATCCTCTTCATGAGACTGTCCTACAATAACAGAGTGTCTTCAGTCAGAGGCTTCTTCAGATGTGCTGTAAGACCTCGGTGTGCGCTACAGGAGATCCTTCCTGCCCACAGCCATCAGCATCTACAACGGCTCTTTGAAGAAACCTTTGGGATTAATAAAGTATTTTTGAATTAAATTGAATTTGAATCTGAACAGGGCATTGTTCTGGGTTGTTGTGACCTTCCATTATATTCCCTCTCTTATTCACTTGTGTTGTCACGGAAGAAGAATCTGCTAGAAGATTATGGAAATTAGAACAAGGAAAAAATAACCTATTTTTTTCAGCCTCGATCGTGGATCTTCACAATACCTCTCCTCCTAAGAAGGAAAATTCTGAACCCATTCAACTGGGCCAAACAACCCAGTAGAGAGACAATGGAGGTTAGCTGCAGAGGATTGCGTGTGTGTGAAACTTCAACCCCTTGAGCTATGTAATGTACCTGACGAATACAATGAGCTTCTGCAGGTATTTAGTAAAGATCTTGTCTACACAGGCTCTACAACTTGTCCCATCCCAATAGCGAAGCTATGAAAAAATACTTTGGAGACTCAATAGCCACTAGAATCATCAATCTTCTTCTGCCTATGGGGGCTTTGTTGAGAAGAAAGGCAAGACCTTGCAAACATGCATCGGCTACAGATGTTTGAACCACATCCCTATTACAAACAAATAGTACCTACAAGTTATCTCCTGTGCTTTCCGTGAACCATCCATCTTCTCCAAATTGGAACCGAGGAACGCTTCCCATCTGGTTTGCATCCATGAGGGTGATAAGTGGTAGACATTTTAAATATCTTCATATGCTCTTTGGTTTAATCAATGCTCTGGCCGTTTTTCAGGCCCTTTTTGATAACATGCTGCGGGATCTCCCTAAAAATGTCTGTTTAGGCAACATCATCTTCCTAAAGAACCTTGTCGAGTATCAGTCTCATATTTGCCAGGTCCGCTTAAGCCTAAAGGAATGTGAATTTCATTAGCCTTCTATCACATTTTGTGGTTACACCTTCGAGGCAGGGCAGGTGAAGACAGATCCAGAGTAAGTACGAACAGTACAAAAATGGCCCACAAGGCTCACAGAATGTGCTTTAATGCTTTTTGGGGTTGACAATTTTTTTTAAAAAGTTAATCTGTAATTACAGTCTGGTCACAGCACCACTGACGACATTCACATCAACTAAGAAACCCTTTCTATGTTCATCTGAAGTCAAAAAAGCTTTGAGTGAATTAAAGAGGAGATTCTCTGAATCCTCAGTACTGAGCCATCCTGACCATCTTTACAGTTTATCCTGAAGGTCGAAACTATGAAGTTAGGTAAGTTTCAGAATATCAGAGCTTATACTTTGGATGTGAATGTATGTGAATTACACTGTGAGAAGTTGCACGGCAAAAAAAATTAACTTGAAAGAAAACTCGTACACATGCAAAAACAATTTGCAGTTGTGTGTAAAATTTTCACCGGCAGAAAATTTTTACACAAACAAAAAAATGTATTAGATAGTTGTATTTTTCTTTAACTTGGGTAAATTTTCCCACTACCACGGCAAGTCAGTGAACACAACCTCTCTCATCTGCCTCTGCACACACGCAACTTTGGCGCACCTTTATCAGTACCAAATCAGTGCTAAAATTAACACTATTGCACACACAGCGGTGGCTACTTCCTTGTTGCAGGAGGCTATATCCATTCCTAAGCCAGCTACAGATCTGATTAATGATAGACCAGCACCGCTAACAGAGCGGCCGGCACCGCTAACTGAGCGTCCGATGCCAGCAAATGAGAAGTACTGATTCTCATTCAAAACAGATTCAAAAACAGTATAACAAGTCAGACTTCACGGGACTTGATAAAGCACTATACAAGCTCAGGCCATTTACCATTTATAACATACAAATAAATTATACTGAATGCATTTAATGGCTTTTTACTGAACTACATTAAGTTATATGCTCATAGCTTGATCCTGCTTTCAGAACTAACACATTAACACACTAATCACAAACAGCTTGATAAGCTACATTAAATATACAATAATAGTTGTAGTCTGACATGTCACATATTGGCATGTATAACAGCATATTTCATAACTTGTAATATTGCTCCTAATAAACAGTTACATGGTAGGTCAAGCGATAAAATGATTTCTGGTTCATGCACATTATGAAGGTAAAGCAAGGCTCTGGCTGTGTTTTACTTGTCCTTTGTATAACACCAGGCCTTTACCATTTCTTATCTGTTGTAATAAGAAAGAAGTGTGCATAATGCTATTATCAATAGAGAAACAGAAATAATGCAGATATTGAAGCAAAATAACAATAAATGGATGAAATATGTCACATAATTCATTACACCATCATGACTCTGAGTGATTAGTATTTTGTTTGGTATTTTATTAATTATAATGCAATATAGTTTAACAATTCAATATTAATAATTACTATCACAAAACAGCAACATTTTCCTATATAGTTTTCATCAAATTACCATTACTACATAATCTGATTGCAGATGCATAATGTCATGGACAAAGCCTGTACCTTTTCAAGTTGGTTTCATAGAGTCTTGTTTTGCGGTCAGTTGCTGAGGGAGTTGCTGTGATTCATTAGTGCTATCACCAGGCAATCCAATGCAATCGCCCGTCTCTCCAATGCTATTGCCAGCCTCTCATTTGCCAACGCCGGTCACCCAGTTACCAGTGCCGGCCTGTAATTAGTCAGATCAGTAGCTGACATCGGAATGGATATGGCCTCCTGCAACAAGGAAGTTGCCACCGCTGGGAGAGCAATAATCTTAATTTTGGCACTGATGCTGTGCCATACACAATGCCCTTCCTGCACGTGTGACTCTTGAAACATTTCTTGATGGCTGTGGGCAGGAAGGATCTCCTGTAGCAGTCTGTATAAAAGCAGATCTGAAGAACCCTTTGAATAAAGACACCTAAACTTCCTCAAGCATTTTGTCCATCTCTGATACAACTGACAACTGCAGAGTCATCTGATAATTTCCTATGGACTTTGACTTGTAGTGGAAGTCTGATTGTTACAAAGTGAAATGGAATAGTAAGAGTACAGTCTCCTGTGATGCTCCTGTGCTGCTGACCACATAGACAGACACACATTCCTTTAGTACCCAAAACTGTGGTCTGTTTGTCAGGTAGTCATTGATCCAGGGGATTGCTGAGGCCTCCACTTGTGTGTGCTTACTTCTTTTCTCTATTAACTGCAGATAAAAAAAAGGTAACTCTGTTGAATTTGCAGCAACGCTATTAATTTACAAACTCCCTGTCTGTTACGATCCAGCTCAGCCAGGGGAGGAAAAGGGGTGGTAACATAAAAGCGATCGAACATGTTTTGTAAAAAATTATTGACTGTAATAGTTGAATTAAAAAAAAAGAAAGGCAATAAAAAGGAGGGTACTGACAACAATACTAATGTAATGCAAGTACCGTTCCAAAGTAAAATTAAAGCTGCAAGCAGCATTGGGCAGCCCTCGCAGCTCGGCACTGCTTGGCGTGTGTAGCGACCGCGGGAGCCTGGCATTGCCATCTCCATCCCACCGACGAGCCCGTGGCTCAAATCCACACGTCGCGAAATCGGACCTTCCAGATGAAAATTGCGTTGAGTTGGTTATTAGTGGGTGGAGCAAATGTGATGTAATCAATTGACTGTGCCAATATCTTCAGCGTCCACGATAATAAGTACCAAATTTGAAGGGGATCCAATGATGCTTGAGGGAGATAAGGCGTTTGAAGTTTCCTAGGGGCCCCTAGGGGTTCCTAGGGGCCTTGGGGCCGTCAATCCGTTGATCCAAATTCCAAGGTAATCCATTGGAGCTGTTTGGGGGATGACAAAGAAAAACTGCTTGAAGCTTGCATGAGTGGGTGTTTAAAAGGGGTACATCCAACAGTGAAACATGTGACTTTGTGTTCTGAGTGGGCGGAGCTAAAGGGATGTCTCAATTGGCTGTGGCAACGTGTTTAGCATTTGTCTATGATGATGTATGAGCGAGATAAAGCAGTTGAAGTTTACTAGGGGGCGTTGTTGTTCCAAATTCAAATATAAGCCTAAGGAGCAATTGGGGGGGGGCTGACAAAGATCAATCCTAATCAGTTTTAAGAAAATCGGCCAATGCATGTGTAATTTAGAGCCAAACGTAAGGCCATGGCGTGACGTCAGACTTCGCCACGAAAGTACTGGAGACAAACTTAGACCATCTTATTATCTGTGACTGGGGACAGTTTCATGTTGATTAGGTGACGTGGGTCAAAGATGAACCTTTTAAAGTAAAACATTACACTTCCTGTTCTCAGGGAGCTTCGATGATGTCAGGGTATGACCATTGAAAATTTTTTAGGAGGCAGAAATGGAACAATACCAGAAGGGTTTGCGTCTCTGCGACTTTCCTTGTAGGAGGTATAACAATTTGATATTTTTGGCAAGATGTCAAACTTTGAGGTTTTGGCCCTGCCCCTTTAACATGCCCAAAAACTCATGATTTTAATAATTTTAGATCCCCCATCCCTTCTGAGGATATTGACCAAATTTCAAACCAATTGATAAAAATGTCTAGGAGGATTTCAATCAAATGTAGATTATAAATAGCAAAATTAGGGTGAAAATTGCAAATTCAATCCAAGATGCAAAACTTCCTACCTGTTTGTTATAGAACATGGTTGCAAGAGAGTTTTAGGTGGGGCTCGGGGAGTTCTACAAGTGTACCGAATTTAGTACCTGTACGATAAAGTAAGGTCAATGAGGAGGCTGTTTTGAAAATTTCAGAGGTCCTATGGAGCCATTTTTATAGTGACTTTGGCAAAATGCACAAAATACATAATTTTACACCAGGACTGATGCGTGTGTAAATATGATGACTTTTTGAAAATGATAAAGCCTCCAAAAAGGCAATTCATTTGACATATTGAAAAAAAAACACTAGATTGCCAGGGTTTTTAGGCAACCAGCAAAACAAACCAAGGATACATACTCAATGTGGTCAAACACCTAGTTTGAAATCTGATAACATCAGATCAACAGCGAGCACACAGATAGTGTGAAATAAAGATTTTCTCAATAAATACAAACAAGTCTAAACACCCAGCAAAGTTACACCAGTGCAGGTGGGGAGCTGCTCAAGTTAAATCACAGCCACATCTACTGGCAGGTGTAGGGAGTTTATATAGGCTGGTCGTCTCTGTGATTGGAGGAGCAGATTATTGAACAGTCCAACATGAGTTCCAGGGATGCCTCATAACTGACATCAAATTAGTGTGATTGACTATTTTAAAGCAACCTAAACGATGCTAAACTATTGGCAACAAAGTAGAGAACACACAATGCTCAAAACTTGCACTGGCTGCACATCTGAATGTTGTTATTATAATTAGGATTATATTATTTAATATTTAATTAAATAATAATTCCTGTGAATACCAGCTGTCCTGTGAGCTTGTCCTGTGAAAACCAGCCCAACATGGTAGTGGAATTAGGACAATAGATAAAAGAGTGAATCAAGCTCTGGCATTACTGAACAGCAAAACTCTGCACACACATGAAATAAATTCACACAATTTCCTAAATTGTAAGATTTTTAAATAAAAATAATTCAACTCAAAGTTAAACATATTTAAATTAAACTATTTACTATACAAGAACTGATTCAACTAAAACTACCAGGCAAAATGAAGGAATAAAGAAAACCAATGAACTATGTACAACTGGAGGAACAGTAAAATAAATACAAATGGTTAAAAATCATGACCAGTAAAATAATGCAACAGTACCATTAAGTGTTATCTATGTTTGAGAAACAATGATTATCTTGAGGAACCTGGAAATGAGGTTAAGTTAGTCTTAGAACTAACTTAGAACAATAATTGGTATACCTCCAAACCCCCAATCACAATGCAAGATCAAAAGAGCAGATAAAACATTATTTTAGTAAAATTATATTGTACAGAATGATTTGCTGGATAAAAACCAACCTTCTGGGTAATTAATTCTCAATGTTGTTTAAATAGGTGTTTTTATTTAGCTAAATAATATTTAAGGAACAATTATTTTGAATGGGAATCAACAACTGTCCTGGATAAGTGATTCTTAGTAGTGTTTACTAGCCATCAACAGGAGTAACAGACTACTAAAATAGGGACGAGCCGGATATAAATAACTGGCCTGCCTAGTATTACCTTTTTAGCGGTTGGAGCTAACCAAGGAAAACACATAGCTTGCACCAATTCTTTAAAGTCAAACATGTACCTTAAAATATCATTAATAAAAAATAAAATGCATCTGAGTGTTTGATTTGATTTATTTATTTGATAGGGGACAGTGCGGTTTAATAAAACACATGAGAACTCATGAGTTAAAAAAGCCAGAATTAGCCAAAAGGCTATTTGTTATCTGTAGTATCCAGGCCATGATGTTAAAAAGCAATAAAATGCAAAAATATAAGTACAACACAGACATACAATTAGTAAGGCCATAAAATTAGGCTAAACAAATCCTAACATACTAGGAAAACAACAAAACATTACTGCTGAGAAAATAAAAACAATACAAAACAAATACAATACAACTCAATAGATGCAATTTCTATTAATGTTGACAAATGTATGAATCAACAAGCCATTGTTTCAAATGTTTAGTAAAAGCCTAATATGTTGTTTATTGTCTGATTTCATCTGGTAGTAAGTTCCATTCCCAGGCACTTCACACAGACCAGGCTGAATGACAGAAGATGTTCTTCCTCAGAGGGATAACACACTCTCCTCTTACAGAGCCTTTAGTCTATGTTTTAGTCTATGTTGTGATAAACTCTGAGAGAGGAGCTGGCGACAAATTATGAATTACCTTATAAATAAAGTATTAGTCTGCAAATTTTTGAAGGTCAGTCCAGTTTAGTAAACCATACTTATTTAGTATATTACAATGATGGTAGGTTCAAGTTTTTTTTTTTTATCTATGTCCTTAATGGCTTGCTTGTACAACATTTCAATTGGTTTCATTGCACTATTTAGAAGCTTGTGACCAGCTAGTTGAACAATAATTAGAGTAGCTAAAAATCATAGCGTGCAAAAGATTTTTGCTGCCATAGTGGACATCTCATTTTGGATTGAACAACAATTTGCTAGATGTACCTTGATTGTTTTGCATATCTTGTCAACATGAGTTTAAAAGTAAGGGTTAGAGTGAATCATTAGTCCCAGGTATTTATATTGGTTAACAGTCAGTAGTTTTTCACCTTCAACCCATAGATTAGGATCATGGGAGCTTCTGTTGGTTTTAATGAAAAACATATTGACTGTTTTGGAGACATTCAGCTATAGACAACACTCTTACAGCGAAGTTGTGACATAATACATTGATTTTGTCAGTTTAGCTGAAGCACTGTCTTTGAAACTACTGTGGGCAAATAAAACCGTATTGTCTGCATACATGATACACACGCCACCAGTGGGCAGAACAGAGGGCAAATCATTAATATAAAGACTAAATAAAACGGGGCTTATAATTGATCCTTGAGGAACACCTGTTGACAATTTGATTGATTCAGATTTGTAGTTGTTGATTGAAACACACTGAATGATTGTTTAAGTAAGATTCAGTTTGTTTCTCTGCATTAACAGAAGTTAAAATGTGAAAGCTCAGCAAGAAGAACAGAGTTATTTACCAAATCTAACGCTTTCCTAAGATCCAAAAATACTGCTCACACCACACCACTGAAATCTATAGATGCTTTATTTTCTCTGCAAACAATCATGTAGCCGTCTCGGTTGAGTGTTTGGCCCAAAACCCAAACCTCATAGGTTGGAGAAAGGAGCTATTCAATTTGTTCAGCGACCCATTTTTCTGCATTTTTCATTTTGAAATGATGGTGTAACCCAGGTGTAAAAACCTGGTTTAACTAAAAGCTAAACATGATTAACAGTGAATCATCTCTACATTAAAATTGTGTGTCGCAATGTTTTTTTGCAAACATTATGAATGCCAAAATATTATTTATTTTTAAAATTAATTTTTCATTTTACTGTTAATATTTTGTGTTTATATTAAGAAAATAGAATTGTACATGGCATATCAAGTCACAGTGCTCACGTACACATGCAGAAGCCAATTAGAAGTCACGTTCAGCCTACTGTTGCATGCACCCAATGTTTCACTTCCTATTTGTCTCGAGCCGAGCACAGGACAACGTGAGTAGAAAAATCAATAAGTCACAAGAACGAAATCAACTCACAAAATCATCAGCTGTTATTTATAGTTAGTGCAACTTAAGAGGAGTCCAGTGTCACGTTGGATTAGAGGAAACAAACGCTACGGCAGTGGTGAGAACTACTTTTCAGTGTTATCGGCGATGCTAATCACTAGCTGCTAAATGCTAACAGGCTCACAATACAGGCACGGACTATCCTTTGATCGCACTACAAACGAAAGCTGTGACCTTACTACTTGTGGAGTGTCAAAATAAGGTGAGATCTTTCCATGTAATCCATGCAACATTCATTAACTGCTCACAGTTAAATCCATAAAAACTACAATAAATATCCTTTTGTGTAATCCATGCAATAATTATTAAAATACACAGTTGAAGCAGTAGAGTGAAACAAGCATATTCTCATGTTCTAGAACTGACAGACTGGAGGCCTGTGTGGAGCCACATATTTCCTGCCATATATTATCTGTCTTATCTTTTGCAAAAATATAAACAAGTGTATCCAAAGAAATGATGTATGATGATTTTACATTCTTTCACATGTATTAAATGAAATTAGTAATCTTTGATTATCAAGTTAAAAGAGTATGATTGAAATGTGGTTAAGAACTGAGAGTTAAAGTAATAAACATTAAGGGTTGACATTCTCAATCAGCTATATATGAAAGAGATATAACGTTAATCCTTTGTGAAGCATGAATAAAAAGAATGAAGTAATGGTTTTAAGCTGTAAATGAAGTGAAAGCTGTAACTAAAAGTTTGAGCAGCACCGATGTAAGAATTAAAGCCTCTGTTTAAGAGGAAGTGTAATATTGAGTGAGACAGGAATAGAACAGATGTTCAGGAATTGGGGAAGTGAGAGCTGTAGCTTACAGAACAAGGCTGATGACTGAGGCGGGGGCACAGGTCAAAGAAGAGGCCAGCAGACAGCTCAGGACTGAGGTGATGATGGCATGTCTGGATGGACACGACTCGGGAAGATCCAGAAAAAAAGATCACCTTATGTCACGGGTGACCAATGGGACAGCCATGGCAACAACCACTGGCCAATGAGCACAAAGAGTTTGGTGGAAATGCTCTATAAAATGGGCAAGAATAGAGGAACTAGTTGGTTGTTTCCTCGCAGAAGACCAGTGAATAAGATCGGACGGAGAAAAAGATGCTTAGATGGAAGAAGTACCAGAAACACAGCCCTGCTGATCGACTGCATTAAAAAGAGGATCAACCCGTGAGCCCTGAAGGACTGTGCCTCAAAATTAAGAATCGGATTTCATCTACAGCCTTTTTATCCAGACAGCTGAAGTGAACTTGATCGGTGAACAGCTGATTGCTCTAAGTTTCAGGTTCCTGGAACTCCTGAATCAACCTCAATTATGTCCCCGGGGTTTCCTTCAACTCTTCAGCCTCTGGAAGCCATTGTCCTCTGAGACATATGACAGCAAAGTTTCTGTTTAACCATCGAAGCCTGGAGCATCAGAGCCTGCCACTTAAAGGAGGAAAACTGAAGACCAAGTCGTATTCCCCTCAAGAAACCACACGTTGTTACCCGAAGGAACAGCTCCATCGGGTGCATGGATGAGCCTCCGTCTTCAAAGTCTCTCCAAACTCACTAGTTTCAGCATCAGGGAAAGACAGGTTGAGTTGATTGATTTATTTCTATTATTGAAATTATTCTGTGTTGCCGAATTTAAGCTGTTACTGACCCCTGCAAAAGCGTTACTAATTAAAGAAAGCATATGAAATTCTAGATAAATCGTGGACATTCAGTTATTTGAGTCACCTTGTTTTTGGTTTTTCATTGGTGGTAAAAAGTCTTGTTGCCTGGTTCTAAGAAATTATAGGAGGTTTTTATAGGTTGCCTTAGCCAAGTTTGTTAAAACAACACCCCTGGGGCTCGTGCCGAGTCACTAAAATTAACCTAGCCCATATACCAAGAGCCAGTTGTAATATTAGGGAATGAGCAGCCATTAACAGGAGTGATTGTCGGACTGTGAATGACTGGGTTGGCTACTCAGTCGTCCAGACCTCTGGTTGAAGAAGGGCGAGACTTCTGGATGTAGGCTGTCAGAGGCTAGGCGAGACATTTCCCGACATCAGCTTAAACAGAACTTTCAGTGAACCTGCTTAGTAAGACTTTTCAGGTTTAGGGAAGTCCGGACCCGTTGGATGGAGAGCTGGATTGAGCAATCCTCTTAGACATAGGGAAGTAGGAGGGAGGGGTTAGCTCATCGGACAACGAAAGGAGTATATGCAAATCGGTGAGAGATTTTGGCTGCTGGCATTTTTGTTGTTAATGCTTAATATTGTAATGTTATGGGAATGATCAACTGAAATGAAAAAAAACAAACAAAAAAACTTGCTGACCAAAATAAGTACTGTTGCATTAAGTGGAATTATTTTATTTTGCTAAATGTGCATAACGGCAAATGTGCATAAAATGTACTCTTACATTTACATTTACTCTTATTTAAATGCTGATTAAGCTGTTGAAGTATTTTATTTTTGTATAAGAATATATTAAGCAAGTTTGTTCTGTTGAGATGGAATAATTACACAGCTTTTCTGTTTGATACTATGCAATTGTGAGTTTTATTTTGAACTGAAAGTGTATTCAGTTGTATTAGTTGATTAATGTTTTACATGATATAGATAAAAAGAATTGAGAGATATAATTGAAACTAAAAGTCATGACTTGAATCAGAGAGTTAAGCCTGTTTTGTAAATGCAGGTCAGGTATTTTGGTGTATGGATTAAAATCCGTGGAAAAGAATCAAGTAAATGGCGAGCCAACCTATTTGAGGCTTGGAACCAGGATCTGCACATGCTATCACCAGAAGCAGATGGACTATCTGTTGTTTTAGGATTGTACCAATCAACCTGCATTGGCACCTGTTTGAGCTCGGATACAGTGCCTTGCGAAAGTACTCGGCCCCATTGAACTGGTCAACCTCTTGCCACGTTTCAGGCTTCAAACATAAAGATATAAAATTCCAATTTTTTGTGAAGAATCAACAAGTGGGACACAATTGTGAAGTGGAATGAAATTTACTGGATGTGTCAAACTTGTTTAACAAATAAAAAACTGAAAAGTGGGGCCTTCAATATTATTCGGCCCCCTTGCGTTAATACTTTGTAGCGCCACCCTTTGCTGCAATTACAGCTGCAAGTCGCTTGGGGTACGTTTTGCTTGGGATCAGTTTTGCACATCGAGAGACTGAAATTCTTGCCTATTCTTCCTTGCAAAACAGCTCGAGCTCAGTGAGGTTGGATGGAGAGCGTTCGTGAACAGCAGTCTTCAGCTCTTTCCACAGATTCTAGATCCGCCCTGAGTACCTCAAGTCTCTGGATGTTGTGGGGCTGTCATGGTTGACACGCCTCTTCAACATTGCGTGGCGGTCGGGGACAGTGCCTCTGGACTGGCAGACTGGGGTGGTGGTCCCCCTTCATAAGAAGGGTGTGTTCCAACTACAGGGGATCCCACTCCTCAGCCTCCCTGGTAAGGCGTACGCGAGGGTATGGGAGAGGAGAGTCCGGCCGATAGTCGAACCTCAGCTTCAGGAGGAGCAGTGTGGTTTTTGTCCTGGCTGTGGAACAGTGAACCAGCTCTATACCCTCTACAGGGTACTCGAGAGTTCATGGGAGTTTGCCCAACTGGTCCACTTCTCTTTTGTGGACCTTGAGAAAATATTCGACTGTGTCCCTCGTAATGCCCTGTGGGAGGTGCTCCAGGAGTATGGAATCGTGGGCCCTTTATTAGGGTCATTGCCGGCACTAAGTCGGACCTGTTCCCGGTGCATGTTGGACTCTGGCAGGGCTGCCCTTTGTCACCGGTTCTGTTCAAAACGTTTATGGACAGGATTTCTAGGCGCAGCCAAGGGCCGGAGGGGTGTCTGGTTTGGGGACCAGAGGATTTCGTCTCTTCTTTTTGCAGATGACGTGGTCCTGCTGGCCCCCTCTAGCCAAGACGTACAGCATGTGCTGGGGCGGTTCGCAGCCGAGTGTGAAGCGGCTGGAATGAAGATCAGCTCCTCCAACTCCGAGGTCATGGTTCTCGACCGGAAAAGGGTGGCTTGTCCTCTTCAGGTTGGAGGGGAGTTCCTGCCTCAAGTGGAGGAGTTCAAGCATCTCGGGGTCTTGTTCACGAGTGAGGGAAGAATGGAGCGGGAGATCGACAGACGGATCGGTGCGGCTGCCGCAGTAATGGGGGCACTGTGCCGGTCCATTGTGGTGAAGAGAAAGCTGAGCCGAAAAGCGAAGCTCTCGATTTACCGGCCGGTCTACGTTCCTACCCTCACCTATAGCCATGAACTTTGGGTCATCACTGAAAGAACGAGATCCCGGATATAAGCGGCTGAAATGAGCTTCCTCCGTAGGGTGGCCGGGCCCTCCCTTAGAGATAGGGTGAGGAGCTTGGCCATCCGGGAGGGGCTCGGAGTAGAGTATCCCCTAGAATACAGGGAATAAGTAATGAACACAGACAATCATTACAAACCTTGTTGGAAATCTTTTGTTGGTGATGACTTGCATTGCTCAGGTTTGATTCTGAGCCATTCTTCCATACAAGGTTTTCAAATAGTGAAGGTTGTGGGCATCCTTTCTATGCACTCTGATCCTTAATTCTTAGTGGATACAAGTCAGCTGATGACGGGCCATTCATGTTTTACTTTCTTTCTCTAAAGAGTTTCTTGGCTATTTGTTTAGGAAAATTGTCTTGCTTTTAAATATACACTGGTTTAATCTCCTGATACTTAACTAAAATTTCCTGGTACATTTCTCCATTCACCCTTCTTCAGTTCTTTGAAGTCTCCCAGTACCATATGCTGTAAGACCACCCACACCATGATGCTCCAACCTCTAAACTTCACTTTTGAAATAGTATTTTTGGGGTAATTCTTCCCTCAAACATGTTATGTGCAATGACACCCAAAGAGTTCATTTTGGCCTCATCTGACCAGACGATATACTCCCAGTTTTTCAGTGGCTTGTCCAAATCTTCTGCAGCAAACATTAAACATGCTTCAACTTGTTTTTTTCTTCAGCAGTGGAGTATTGCACAGTCAGCATGCAAAGAAGTCACTGTGTATTAGTGCAACAGCTATTGTGCTAATTGAAAAAACGGCACCTGCTATTTCCAGTCTTTTCTGAAGCGCTCTGATAGTTCTCCCTGGGTCTTGCAAAACTCTGTCAGAAATCTTATAAGTGGCAACTGGCTGTGGCTGGTTTATGGTGAAATGATGTTCTTTCCACTTCCATGGCTTTCATGTCTTCAACGACATAAACTGGAACATTCTGAAGTTCAGAAATGTAGCTGTAAACATGAGTGTGAGAAACCTTTTTATAGTCATTATTAATATTAGTTTGCACTTAGAGACGGCAATGCTTTCCCAATACTGACAGGCTTCAGCTGGTTACTTCGCGTTCTATGCCTTTATGCTTAATATTTTCGTCTGTGTTCAGTACTTCTTTTCTGTTCATTCAAAGTTTTTACACTAAAGGTAATTTCAAACTAATTTGCTTTGGTTTCTTTGTGCGTGCAGATTCAGTATTTAATTTACCTGCTATAAATAGTACATCTAAATTTATGTTATTTATCTAAACATGTACATGTTAAACTATGATTTTGATTAATTTGATTTGTAAGCAATACAATGAGCTCCTAGTGGGATTAAAAAAACAAAATTGCTGCTGGTTTTCTCTGTAAATCTTCCTTTTTTTCTTTTCCTGTCTTTTTTCTTTTTTTCCTTTTGCTTCTAAAAGTAACAATTTAAGCTGTCATGTTTCTGAGCAGGTTAAAAATGTTTTAATATAGTATTTCAGGAAATTCCAAATGCATTGTGGAATAGAGCTGTAAAGCACTTTTAGTGTTTGTGTCTTTCATGTGTTGCTCAGTGAAAGTAACAGTTTAATCTGACATATTTCAGAACAGGAGAATAATAATATTTCTGTTGGTCTTTCCTAATAGTTAGAGAAAAGAAAAGGCTACAGGCCATTCATCTTGCTGATGGCTTACTTCGACATTGGCTGGTCCTGGCTCAGTGGGACTCCACAAAATGATTCGAAGGATTTAGTCAGCTACGGCTCAAGTAGACTGACAGGGAAGCATTAGCTGACTCTACTGCTGTTGGAGGCCACAGTTTTGATTCCCCTCTACAACAGTTTTCACAAAGAGGAGATCCCTTTTAGTGCCTCTCCTCTGACTCCAAGGATATAAGTGTGCTATGCTGCATTTTTATTGACAGTCATCCTGAAAGGTTTGCCTTAGGTTTGGAATAAAACTCAGTAGGTTTTATGCCAGTTGATCAAATAGGGGCAAAACTTCTTCAGCACAAGTGTAAGTTTTGCTTTAATCCATTGCCAGAAGTAGAATTTGGTCTTAAAGAGGAATTTGTCAGAAATAATACAATTTTAGACTATGCTTGAGAGTGTGCAATATAGTATATTTGGGTTTTATTAACTCAGTAACATTTAAAAAGCATTGTACTTTTTTTTGCTGTGGGACATATTCAGCTCAGAGACAAATTGTCTAGCATACTTCACCTTCACCCACTTCATTTTCAAATCGTGCTATATCCAGGACATCATGTCTTGGCCAGAAAAGGCTATTTTCCAGTTGGAACTAGGACATTTGTAAGTTTGTCATCCAGTGCTCCAGCAGTGACTGCCTCATTACATGATCATACATTATTTAGTAGAAAATACAAGTCAACAATGATTCATGGATGTTTTCTAATGTTTTTGTGACGACATCTAGAACAGGTTTTAAACCTTTCAATGTGTATTGTTCAGGTTTTCCTAGAGGGCAACATAGATAATTTCAATATCAACATAGACCTCATTTAGACATGAGCCAAAGGTACATCAACTCATAGCTTTGATTTCGTTTTATATATTACTTCTAGGTTTAAACATGGCAAAACTGCCTAGTGTAAAAGTGGTCCAAACACAGACCTAAAATTAGATATTAATAATCCCCACAACAGTCAGTAAACAATGCCGGAAATCCTAAACTAAACTTCAAAGACATCCTAATATCAAGGTGTGTTTTCGTTGACGGTGAACAACAACTGAAACTCACCTTTGCGCTTCTTGCAGTAAGGATCAGCAGTTTTCTTCCCCTGGTGGGCCACCCTAACCCTGCTGTGTAAGTAAATACCTCACTGGTTAGTGCTTGTTTGGTTCATTGGCAACACTAAATTGCCTTTAGGTGTGACATTTGTGTGTAAATGGTTTTATGTCTCTATGTTCCCCTGGGATGGATGGATGGGTGGAACACCTTGTATAATATCTTTGTTTAAAATGACATAGTTGTTATGCATCCAAGCAGCAGATATTCTTTGAGTCATTCTAAATAACGGCTATATACAGGGGTTGGACAATGAAACTGAAACACCTGTCATTTTAGTGTGGGAGGTTTCATGGCTAAATTGGACCAGCCTGGTAGCCAGTCTTCATTGATTGCACATTGCACCAGTAAGAGCAGAGTGTGAAGGTTCAATTAGCAGGGTAAGAGCACAGTTTTGCTCAAAATATTGAAATGCACACAACATTATGGGTGACATACCAGAGTTCAAAAGAGGACAAATTGTTGGTGCACGTCTTGCTGTGATGTATCAAGAGCCACGGTATCCAGGGTAATGTCAGCATACCACCAAGAAGGACGAACCACATCCAACAGGATTAAATGTGGACGCAAGAGGAAGCTGTCTGAAAGGGATGTTCGGGTGCTAACCCGGATTGTATCCAAAAAACATAAAACCATGGCTGCCCAAATCACTGCAGAATTAAATGTGCACCTCAACTCTCCTGTTTCCACCAGAACTGTCCGTCGGGAGCTCCACAGGGTCAATATACACGGCCGGGCTGCTATAGCCAAACCTTTGGTCACTCATGCCAATGCCAAACGTCGGTTTCAATGGTGCAAGGAGCGCAAATCTTGGGCTGTGGACAATGTGAAACATGCATTGTTCTCTGATGAGTCCACCTTTACTGTTTTCCCCACATCCGAGAGAGTTACGGTGTGGAGAAGCCCCAAAGAAGCATACAACCCAGACTGTTGCATGCCCAGAGGGAAGCATAGGGGTGGATCAGTGATGGTTTGGGCTGCCATATCATGACATTCCCTTGGCCCAATACTTGTGCTAGATGGGCACGTCACTGCCAAGGACTACCGAACCATTCTTGAGGACCATGTGCATCCAATGGTTCAAACATTGTATCCTGAAGACGGTGCCGTGTATCAGGATGACAATGCACCAATGCACACACCAGCAAGACTGGTGAAAGATTGGTT
Organism: Crenichthys baileyi; assembly: GCA_036173005.1. Taxonomy (NCBI): domain Eukaryota; kingdom Metazoa; phylum Chordata; class Actinopteri; order Cyprinodontiformes; family Goodeidae; genus Crenichthys; species Crenichthys baileyi. The sequence continues at coordinate 375,710 of JAHHUM010002598.1, read as the reverse complement.
TGATGAACATGAAAGTGAAGTTGAACATCTCCCATGGCCTGCACAGTCACCAGATCTAAATATTATTGAGCCACTTTGGGGAGCGAGTCAGGAAACGTTTTCCTCCACCAGTATCACGTAGTGACCTGGCCACTATCCTGCAAGAAGAATGGCTTAAAATCCCTCTGACCACTGTGCAGGACTTGTATATGTCATTCCCAAGATGAATTGATGCTGTATTAGCCGCAAAAGGAGGCCCTACATCATACTAATAAATTATTGTGGTCTAAAACCAGGTGTTTCAGTTTCATTGTCCAACCCCTGTAGATAAGCAATAGATCAATAGATCAAACAAAAACAAAACAGAAATACATATTTTTCATAATTAATGTGACCAGTGCTACAATCAGCAAGATATTATTTTTTTCTGCTTATATATAAATCTAAGTGGAAACAAAATAACGGACTGAACTTATATAGCGCTTCTCCAGTCATACAGACCGCTCAAAGCGCTTTACACTGGAGCCAAATTCACCCAATCGCACTCGCCCACACATTCATTCACAGGAAGCTGGAATCGAACCCACAACCGTCTGATTGCAAGACGACTACTCTTCCTACTGAGCCACAGTCGTCACTGTCAAACACCTGGAAATAGAAATGCTAACATACTGTATCCTAACATACTACTCATTTATTTGCTGCAAAGTTATTATGCCTGAACAAACTGACAAGGAGCAAGTCAACCCTGTTGGCACAAACCCCTCAACTGTAATAGCAGCTAACACACTATTAAAGGGTTACACAGATATACACACAGGTATGCACATCAAACTGACAGCTCCATTATTAACCCCAGGATGTAAATGTACTCTCATATACACCACAGCAAGACATTCGTACTATATCTGTCTATCTCAGTGTGTGATTATGCATGTGTATGCATGACCAAGAATGACAGGATCGCTTCATCTCCAGTATAAAAAACAAAGTGAAAAGTTGCTGTGGTTTCATCACTGAAATACATTATTGAAAGATATAGCCAAAAACTGTGAGGGAAAATCTCATTAAAAGAAGATCAAGAACTTGCTGTAGGGGCAATGGTTCCTTCAGGCCAGGGAACACATTGGTTTATGCCTTGAGGATGACTGTGTTTCCCTCCTTCTCGTTACCTCTGTGACCCACTTTGGGATGATGTAAGACCATAGATAGATGGCATGGCTTTACAGCATAAAGAACTGTCCTTATAACATGTAAAATATTGTTGATACACTTGATACAAATAAAAGGATCAAATAGCACAGATGCTCTCAAGGGCCAGTAGTTTGCTTTCATTTCAGACTTTCATGGGGACCCTTAAAATGACTTGAACGAAATCTTTGACTAGTGGATGTTAGTTTTACTATAATTCATAAGAAAGCTGTTGCTAGGTGACAACAGAGATATAACGTTCTTTGTTCTCTTTACAAAAGCTATGAATGAGTATTCTATTTTTTGTTTTATTTAGAAAAAATCATGTTTGAGGCAATTGTGTCTTTTCAAAACACCATCTTCCACAGATTTGAGCAACAAAAAATTGCTTTGAATGTGCTGAAGAGCTTTGTTCACTTCTCAGCAGGAAATAAACTACTTATTGGTTTGATATTTAAAGTGTTAGGAAATAACTGCTAATTTGATGTATTCAGTGTCAGTAATGTCTGTTAATGTTACAAGCTAATTTTACTCCTTTGAAAATAGCAATTACTCTCCTCTGTACAGTAAAAAAATGTTGAATGTGACTAACTCCTGTTCTTCCTGTCTGTCTGTGCCTGTCTCCTGTATCTTTCTGTGAGTATGTTTGGCACCTGAGAACCTTGAAAAAGGTTGAAAAACCTGGAAAACTTATGAATATTTTGGAAAGTATAGCAATGGTGTGTTCAAGTACTGCTATTTGTTAGGGCTGGAGGTTTAAAGCTAAAACTGTATTATAATTTTATTAAACCTGTCATTAAATCTTATCTTATTAAGTCCAACTTTAGCTTTAAACTGCATTTTACTCTGGTAAGCTTTTGCTAAGCAGTTTATCTTCCACCAGATCTTTATAAATTATTTTACAAAATACTGTATTTTAAAAAGGGTAAAAGAGATAGACTTCAAAATAATCAATAGAATACACACCATTATAACATGTATTGCATAATTTCTGGAAATCAATGCATTATGTAATCTATGTAAAGTACATATTAAACCTATCTTGGTAATCTTTTAAACTGGTCTTGATCTCTGACCTCTGGAGCCCTTTCTGACTTGTTTGTTATCAATCAATCAATCATTCAGTAAATCAATCAGTCAGTCAATCAACCAAAACTTCATTCAGCAGACTCAGGTCCATGAAAGCACACACAACATAAATAAAACTAGAAAAAACAAATCTGAATAACATAAATATAATCATAACAGTTCCACATGTGTCATATTCCAACCAAAAACTTCGGTGTACAATGATTGCAAATCCTGATTATATAATTGTTTCCAGAATATGTTTTGGAAAATGTTGGATGGACCGTCGTGATCCTTTTCATCAGCAGTGGTTTTTGCTTGAAACTTCGTAAACAGCTAAAATAACAAAACTTGTGTCACAGTCCAAATATTTCTGGGCCTAACTGTATATCTTCTAGCATTGATTTTGCAGAACTATTAACCAGTTGAGAGAAGAATGTTGAAAAGAGGAAGTTTGGTGGTGGACCATGCAAGGAATGCCACACTAGTCATCTCTAAGAGCTGCAAAAAGAGGAATAATTTAATTCACATGATACAGCGTCAATTCATCCTGGGAATTACATATACAAGTCCTGCACAGTGGTCAGAGGGATTTTAAGCCATTCTTCTTGCAGGATAGTGGCCAGGTCACTACGCGATACTGGTGAGGGAAAAGTTTCCTGACTCGCTCCTCCAAAACACCCCAAAGTGGCTCAATAGTATTTAGATCTGGTGACTGTGCAGGCCATGGGAGATGTTCAACTTCACTTTCATGTTCATCAAACAATCTTTCACCAGTCTTGCTGTGTGTATGTGGTGCATTTTCATCCTGATACACACGGCACCGCCTTCAGGATACAATGTTTGAAACATTGGATGCACATGGTCCTCAAGAATGGTTCAGTAGTCCTTGGCATCTAGCACAAGTATTGGGCCAAGGGAATGCCATGATATGGCAGCCTAAACCATCACTGATCCACCCCATGCTTCACTCTGGGCATGCAACAGTCTGGGTGGTATGCTTTCTTTGGGGCTTCTCCACACCGTAACTCTCCCGGATGTGGGGAAAACAGTAAAGGTGACTCATCAGAGAACAATACATGTTTCACATTGTCCACAGCCCAAGATTTGCGCTCCTTGCACCATTTCAAACCGACGTTTGGCATCGGCATGAGTGACCAAAGGTTTGGCTATAGCAGCCCGGCCGTGTATATTGACCCTATGGAGCTCCCGACGGACAGTTCTGGTGGAAACAGGAGAGTTGAGGTGCACATTTAATCCTGCCGTGATTTGGGCAGCCGTGGATTTATGTTTTTTGGATACATTTCGGGTTTGCACCTGAACATCCCTTTCAGACAGCTTCCTCTTGCGTCCACAGTTAATCCTGTTGGATGTGGTTCGTCCTTCTTGGTGGTATGCTGACATTACCCTGGATACCGTGGCTCTTGAACCTTCACACTCTGCTCTTACTGGTGCAATGTGCAATCAATGAAGACTGGCTACCAGGCTGGTCCAATTTAGCCATGAAACCTCCCACTCTAAAATGACAGGTGTTTTAGTTTCATTGTCTAACCCCTGTAGATTTGAAACAATTTTTTTTAAAACATACAACTTAATTAATATATAATATACAATATAACTATAAAGACACAACAGTAGAATAACATTATGCACAAAAGAAATTCATTACTTACTTCTGTCAGTTCTCACATCACCCTCATTCTTAATCTAGCTGTGAACTGACTATGGCTGCTCCTGATGGTTATGGAAGCGCAAACCTTTTCTCAACATCTTTCCGTTTCTTCTAAAGCATCTTCTGTTTCAACTGAAACAACTTCTGTTTCTACTGAAAAAAATTCAGTAATGTATAAAAACATGTAGCATTTCAGTTGTGTATGTGAGAGCATTTCAGTAGTGCATGTAAGAATGTTTCAGTAGTGTATGTGTATGCGTTTCAGTAGTGCATGTGAGAGCATTTCGGTAGAAGCACCTCAGAGGCTATTTGTTTTCACAGGCCGAGCTTTATGGGACAAGTTTTTCTGATCTCCGATGCTGCTTGGACTTTATCGGGATCGGTTGACACACCATTTTCACCCACAACGTGCCCCAAAAACTTCACACTCCTCCTGAATAGTTGGCATTTCTTGGGGGCCAGTTTCAAGCCATGGACATGCAGTCTGCTGAAGACAATCTCGAGCCTCCTCAGACCCTCTGACTCATCAGGAGCATATACAAGCAAATCGTCCAAGTAACAAGGCAGCGTCAAGAAGTTCTGATCACCAAAGATGTTCATCATGAGGCGCAGGCCCTGAGGTAGCCTGTTAAATTCATACACCCTATGGGTGTGGTGAAGGCTGTTAGTTTTTTATCATCCTCAGCCATGGCAATGTTATAAAAACCAATGGTGAGATCCATGGCACAAAATATGGCACTGCCACCTAAAGCTGGCAAGCAGTCTGATTGGTGAGCAACGGGTGAGCATCCTTAACTGTACGACCGTTTAGCCAGCGGTAGTCCACACAGATCCTTAGATCTCCATTCTTCTTCCACACCAGCACTACAGGAGACGCCCACTCACTGTTAGATTTGCGAATGATCTCCCGTTCTTCCATTTCTGTGAGAACTTGTCGCAACTTGTGATAATGCCCTGGCGGGACACATCGATATGGAAGTCTGAATGGTTGATCATCTGAAAGGCGGATACAGTGGACAAAATCTTTGGCCACCCCACAATCAAGTTTGCTTCTTGAAAAAATGCCTTCATACTTCTGGATCAGTTGCAACAGTTTTGACTTCCAATAATCGGACACCTCGCAGGAGTCAATGTCCAGATCCTCCAGCCCCAAGTCACTCAAGGTGTTGCGGAAGCCGGTGCAGGGAAAGCCAGAGCTGATTGTTTCGTCATTTCTCACTGTCTGACTGCTGGTACTGACTTTTGCCTCTAACACCTGCTCAGGGGTCACATCCAGGTCTTCAAGGGCTACATAGGTGGACACTTCTGCTACTTTGGTACGACGTTTTAAAGTGATGGCCTTATCAGAGGTGTTTAGGATGCGCACTGGGACCCACTTGTCACCATTCATGGAGGCCGTCGATCTACAGACAATAATGTTTCTTTTATGGACCTGTGTTTTGGCTGATGGCTCAACTAAAATGGCATTGCCCTCGGAAAGAGACGAGTTTCTCGGAAGTCTGCCCCAAATCAAATGTTCTTGCCTTGGGAGAAGAGTGACTGCTTGCACCAGTTCAGCTGTTCCAATAAAATCTGGGATTACATCACCCCTCCATCTCTCAATACCAGAAAGCATACTAAGAAACTGTATTACTTCTGGTGTTCGGGCAGACTCTGGTTTACATATAACTTGCCAAAAGTGAGGCGACTGTTTGAACTGGGTTAGAAGGTGTTTGATGACATTTGTGCCCAGAATTAGCTGATCTTTCTGCCCAGGGACCACCAAAACTGGGACACTAAATACACAGCCATACACTTCCATGTTCAATTCATGGATGCATTTGGGTTTTACTTGAACTCCTCCACAGCCTACAAGAACAATATCATTATGGTTAGAGTCAGGTTGGGATGCAAGCCCTGCATTTTTAAGAAGTTGTTCAGCTTCTACACTGATAGTGCAGGCCATGGACCCAGTGTCTAAAAGGGCTTGCAATGACACCTTATCTCCAACCCGTGCATCAGTGTAAAAGAGGCTGTCAGTCTTTTCTAGTCTGGATATGTTTTGAAACAACACAAAAGTATTAGATGGAGCAGATTTGAAATTTTCTGCATACACAGATTGTATATCTTCCTTTGAGGTGAGGGACTCATCAATTTCACTGACACAGTACCCTCTCAGGTGTGAGTGGCTTAGTTTCCCTGGTCAGCTGAGCCACCAACTCGCTGAGCGTCGGTGATGTTTTGACAGTTTCTTCGCTGATGTCCGAACTCAAAACAGGCCAGGCATCTTCTCTCTCTCATTCAGTGTGTTCTTGTAGAGTGGTTAATTTTGCCACATACTTGACATGGGGAAGACCGACTGGGAGGGAAAAACTGAGGCTGAGTGTCACCAACGGGTTGGGCAGTGCGTTCTAATACTCGTTCAAGCATAGTTAACACCCGTTCCAGAGCCCCTTAATCTGCAGTGTGATCATTTGAGCTGGCGAAACTCACAGGAGTAATTTTGACAGTATTCACTTGCCTATGTTCTACTTCAGGCTCTGAGTGGTCATGTGCTGCTATTGCAGTAGCAACCTGGAGAGCTTTTGCTTTTGCCGCAGTTGCATGTGGTCTCTTCACTTGCTGCTCTCTTTGATGCTCATCAATGACCTCCTGTACCTCAGTGAGTGTCCACTTAGTGTTTGGCTTACACTTAAAAACACAGGCAAGACTGGGATCAGGACAATTTCTGATTAACATCATTGCTATCTCTGCTTCCATTTTATTCAGGCTTCCCCCCTGATCTTTCAAGTGTCTGTCAACGTTTTCAGCAGCTGTGTTAAGTCTAACCCAGTAGTCCACCGGTGTCTCATTTGCCATCGGCTGAGTAGCATAGAAATCAGCCAGTGGCAAGCAAGATCCAGGAATGTCGCTAAAATAACGCCTCAGGATGTTATAGACTGCCTCAGGGTTTACGGGTGTGGTAGAAGGGCTACTTTTTAATCCAACCTTTACAATACTCTTTGCCTTGCCAAGCAGGTGGTTCAGGATTTCGTCTGCTTTTTCCTCAGCTGAGGATCCTTTCTTGCGAAGGTAGACCTCCATGATTTCTATCCACTCATGAACAGAGATCCTATCACCACCATCACCACGATAGATAGGTGGCTCTCTAATGTCTGGTTTCACCACCAGGCTCATTTTTATGAGATCAAAGACTGTATTGGATGTCTCATTCTGTGCACACTGTGATGATGGAAGCTTCTCTGGAGTGAAGTGAGATCTACTGAGTAACAAACGACTGGTAATAGCCTCACCTATTTGGCTCCCGACTTTACCAATGAGGTCGCGTAACTGTTGCATGGTGTTTTCATTATTAGTTACAGGGGTGGAAAACTGGGGCTCCAGTGGAGGTATTTCAATAATCTCCTCTGTTTCTGATGATCCCCCATCAATCATTTGAGTACCACTCTGAGCTAACTGCCCTCTGCCACGCCCAACTACTGGTGTTAAAACATTAAGAGCACTATGACCTCTCCCTGCCATGTTTCACACAATACAAAAGCGGTAATGTAGAAAAGAGAAGAAGAAAAAAAAAATTACGTAAACCAAAAGGGTTCCAAAGTTCACAAAAAAATGGTTTTGCCCAAACTAATATAGTGATTTAAGTGATTGATTTAAGTCTCTGTATTCAGAAAAGCAATCGTAACCTCGACAGTAATGAACAGGATCCACAGGTCGACCAGCTTGATGACATCAGCGTCACTGGCACACAGCCAGTGACGCTGGCTGTCCCTGGGTCCTCACTTTTTTTCAAACTCAGTAATATTATTATACAGCATTTTAATAGCCATGAGGGCAACCCTAACAGTTAGCTGATTTTAGGATATGAAGAAAACAGCATACTTAAATCTAACACTGTGTTGGGGTCATCCATTTTGGGGGGGATAGACTGGCTGGGCTGCGCAGTTCGACATGCGCAGCTCAACAGATGTCGCAGCTCTGATGTCACCCAGGATTATAAAACCCGGGTAAATACACTTTTGTCGCTCTGACGTCACCCGGGATTATAAAACCTGGGAAAATAAACTTTCGTTGCCACAGGATGACGCAACGGAGGCGCATATCTGGAGAGACCAAAGCTCACAGGCGAACTTTTCCTCCACATGGCCATTCCCGGACAGCTTGAAAGCTGGGAATCTTTCTGATACAATAAGGTCAGGAGATTTATATACCAATCGAAGACCCTGCCAACACTCCGGCGCAGGTGGAAACCCACAGAGGTTTTATTTCCAAGGAGGCCCTTTGTGGAGAGAAGAAATCAACATCAAAGCAATTTCGTTATATTAAATTGGACAGGTGCATTTAGAGGTCTGGGCAGGATGAGGCATAGTTAATGTGATTTACAATCACCAGTAGTTAATCCAAGGTATCAGCTTGTTGCATGCAATACTGATTGAAGTGTTTTATGCTGAGCTGTTTTGATTTGCTGTGTAAGTGTGCTGAATCTCGCAGCGCGGATGCGATTAGCAAGGTGCGTGTGTTTTGTCAGGCTGATCCCAAATCAGCCAGGAGTTAGAAGTTGGACTTTTAACGTTTTTCCATTCAAAGCAGCTGCGGTCTGGGCCTCGTGGCCTGACCACTCCTTTGTCCCAGTTTTATTACTGGAGGTTTTCCACTGAGTTTCCTCCTCAGTTTTATGACCCTTTGTTCGAGATTTAGGACAATCAGCTGCTAGTGGCTTAGGGCGCAGCCCACCATCTACCAGCTAATCGCCAAAAATCGAGACATCAGCACACCAGGAGGGCTCCTCTTTCCTAGTTAACCCAAATTGCACATTTTGTCCATAAAGCTGCTGGTTTGATCTTCATAGACACTAAATGCGCATATAGTTTCTTTTATTATTATTTTTAGGTAGTCATTTTTATCCTCTTTGTGTAGAATAGTGCTTGTTAGTTAGGTGAAGGTTACTGAATCAGAATAGCAAAGTGTATCGGCAGTTGATTTAATAAATGTTCAGATAGATAAAGAGAAAGCATTTGTGTTTATTTTGAGCTAGAGTGATTTATCTGTCAAAATAAGGTCAAAGTTCCCCCACCTTCGGTGAAGCGGTTGAATAGACAGTGACATTTAGTGGTTTTGGATAATAATGATCAATTATTAATGATAATTTACTATTACTATTACTATTGTAATTATTAAGGGGTTTGAGCCCGTAATCGCAACACCAGAGGATATCTCTGATTCATAAGTAATAATTTCTGGTTAAGATAGTATTTTTTGAATTGAATACCACCCTTTGTGTTCAGTTCACAGTCCATGTTCATCCATTTTGTCGCCCATGGGTGGGGTTCTAACATATCTAAACGTTGTTTATTCTTCCGGTTTTTAACTATTGTTTTTTTTTTTTTTTTTTTTTGCAAAGCCTAGAACTGCAAGAATGGTCTGGCATGTATCCCCTTCCAAATTCACTTTTGTGGTATCACCAAAAAGATAAAGAGGCACAGACTGGGACTATTTACTCTAGGCATGTTGATAGGTCTACATGTACTTTTAGCCTAAAGCAATAGACGGGTGGACAGTGCCAACGAACTTGTAGATCAGGCAAACCTCCCACGGAGATTGGACATGTGTTAGGATGTGAAGAAACCAATTTGGAACAACCTTTGTTTTGTGTATATTTTTGAAGGTTGAATTTTGGGTTATTCTAAAAGCATTTGTGTAATTTTAATCCATTTTAAGGTTAAAATCTGTACTGATAGGAAATCAATTACTGATAGGAAGGGAGATTGTTAAATCTACTGCTGAGAGTTTTTTGTAAGTTTTTGGGGGCTGAGTTTTAAGGAACCTAATAATTACTAGATGAAGTTCTAGGTTTACATGTTTAATCTTAAATTTGGACTGGATGATACATTTTAGTTTGTGGTATGACTTTATTTTTATCAATGTCATATGAGTTCAATTTGGATCCATTAAATGAATTTCTGATTTCTTCAGGGGCAAAAATCTCATTTAATTTTTGGTGGGGACAATAAACAGGAACATTTCAGAGTCTCCCTCTCCGCTACCTGCTCCTTTGCGACTTTCCTTGAGCCCTCAGCACGTAAATAATGTTATTAAAAGTAATAATAGTAGTTATAGCATTGTTCTTTATTAGTCCATATTTTACCTGTATACAGGCGTTTATATGTTCAACCAGCAATGTCAACAATGGTATAAGGTGAAGGGTGGCAATGGTATACCTTTATGATTACATCTGATGGAATTTATTTGCACCCTGCTCTAATTTCCACTATAGTCCATCAAAGTAGCTTCACAAGATATTAAAGATCAAAGCAAGTTCCAAAACTATAAAGGAAATACCCTCAAGAATAATCCAACAACATCAAAGCCTACTCTTCAAAAACATAAATTTACTGTAGTGTCAACAAACGTTCAACAAGATATTACAACTAAGCCACAAAATATGGCAACTTATAAATTCAAATTTAAAATTCAATTAAAAAATACTTTAATGCCAAATGGAAATTAAATGTTATTGTTGCTCATTTTATACAGGTTTCTTCAAAGAGCAAATGTGGATGTTGATGGCTGTGGGCAGGAAGGATCTCTCTCTTAAAGCAGATCTGAAGAAGCCTCTGACTGAAGACCCTCTGTTGTTGTATCACAGTCTCATGAAGAGGATGTTCAGGATTCTCCATAATGTTCTACATTTTATGAAGAATCCTTCTTTGCACAATGATCTCCAGAGGTTCCAGAGGAGTCATCAGAACAGAGCCGGTTCAGGTTCTGAGATGACAGCATGAACATTTTTCCATGTAAAAAATGATATCAGGAGTTTGTGGCCACAAAAATGCATTTTTTTCACCTCACTGCTGCATGGAGCTTACTTGGACATCTTGTCCCACAACCTGAAGCACCTACCCTACATGTGGAAATTCATCATAGATGACAATTATAAACTTGCCTTCAAGTCTTGAAGACTATCTTGTTTTCTTGGTGGCTCAGGAGTGTTGGGATCCTCAGGGTGGTATATATTGTTGTGTCTCAGATCCACTTTTACTGGCTGATAACACAGGCATGTCTTCAATTCCATATGCTTGCAGAAGCATGACACCTCCGTATGAATTACACTCACCGGCCACTTTATTAGGTACACCTGTCCAACTACTTGTTAACGCAAATTTCTAATCAGCCAATCACATGACAGCAACTCAATGCATTTAAGCATGTCAACATGGTCAAGACGATCTGCTGCAGTTCAAACCGAGCATCAGAATGGGGAAGAAAGGTGATTTCGAGCTGATAGAAAGGCAACAGTGACTCAAATAGCCACTCGTTACAACCAAGGCATGCAGAAGAGCATCTCTGAATGCACAACACGTCGAACCTTGAGGCGGATGGGCTACAGCAGCAGAAGACCACACCGGGTTCCACTCCTGTCAGCTAAGAACAGGAAACTGAGGCTACAATTCGCACAGGCTCACCAAAATTGGACGATAGAAGATTGGAAAAACGTTGCCTGGTCTGATGAGTCTCGATTTCTGCTGCGACATTCGGATGGTAGGGTCAGAATTTGGTGTCAGCAACATGAAAACATGGATCCATCCTGCCTTGTATCAACGGTTCAGGCTGGTGGTGTAATGGTGTGGGGGATATTTTCTTGGCACACTTTGGGCCCCTTAGTACCAACTGAGTATTGTGTCAACATCGCAGCCTACCTGAGTATTGTTGCTGACCATGTTCATCCCTTTCTGACCACAGTGTACCTATCTTCTGATGGTTACTTCCAGCAGGATAACGCGCCATGTCATAAAGCACGAATCATCTCAGACTGGTTTCTTGAACATGACAATAAGTTCACTGTACTCCACAGTCACCAGATCTCAATCCAATAGAGCACTTTTGGGATGTGGTGAACGGGAGATTCGCATCATGGATGTGCAGCCGACAAATCTGCAGCATCTGTGTGATGCTATCATGTCAATTTGGACCAAACTCTCTGAGGAATGTTTCCAGTACCTTGTTAAATCTATGCCACAAATGTTTAAGGCAGTTCTGAAGGCAAAAGGAGTCCAGCCCGGTACCAGCAAGGTGTACCTAATAAAGTGGCCTTGAGTGTATGTGTGCATCTTGTGAAGACAAAACCTGATCTTCAATGTTCCTTTCACAGCCATCAATTTTTCTGGAATTTCCTCATCATATTTCTTAATGTTTTCTTTGCTCATCCAGTGGTGAGTAATGGTTGACCCTGATTTCTTGGTCAACATCTCATACAGATCCAGTGGAGTCTGTAGTTCACCTCCTCGGCAGACATAGTGGTGTGCATCTCTTTTTATGGAACAACTAATGCCATCTGGGGCACCCTTTCCATGCGATCTTTTGGAATAGTTCCATGTGATGTGCTTGAATCCAGAAAGGAAAAGAATAGTAGTCAGAAGGTAGAAGTTTGCTTTGTTACGATACTGTGTAACAGGTCCCTCGCTGATGACATAGAGAACCACTATCTCTGGACACTTTGCCTGTAGCCCTTTCAGTATGGGTTCTGGGTGTGCCCACACTGCCCGCTCATCATATTGAAGGCTGTCTGCCAGTGTTGCATATGACTTAGTACCATGAACTGTTTAGAGGATGGCAGTGTGTGCCTGTTTTAGGCTGCCTGCAAAATTATATACTTGTGTTTCTGTGCTGATCTTATAAGCATAGTTTTCTGAAAAATCAATCTGAAGAACAGCTTCATATTTAGTGAGGTAGTGTTTAAGTTCACGGAACTGCTCTGCTTGATGGATCCAGTTGAACTGGTGTATAGCTAAATCTTCTAGCTTTGAGTGGAACAATTCTTTTAAATCCTAGGTTGTCCTAGTGTGTTTTTGTTTTAAAACATTTGCAAAGGTTTTCTCTTCATTTGTTGAAGTTACCCACTGCCATTGTTCCCTGGAAACCTCTATGCAGTCAGTCTCAACAAATTTAACTTCATCAAAGCAGCAATTTTGACATACATGATCCATGTATGCTTTGTTTTTGGGGTCAGAAAGAATCATATTCAGTAACTCTGAGATGCCGGTTGTCTTCAACAGCCCTTCTTATGATTGTTTTTTTGTGTGAAAAAGTGTTTGTGGAAGGTTAAAGAATGTGGTCTGGAGTGGATCACTCCCTGGACATGACAAGCTTATACCATATATGGGAATGACTACTCCTTCAGGTTGAAATCTCTGTAAGAATTGGCTGAACCAATTCCCGCTTTTTGCTTGTAGGAATGTGAGTTGTAAATAAAAGGCTGGTCCAAGGATTTTCCTTTTGTGAGAAGAAGGTTGCTTGGATTTCTTTGGATCTCAATCCCTGGCTTCAGTGCCCGGTTCGTTGACTGGGGACCTTTTGCCGGGTGAGTTTGTCCCATTTTGGTGTGGGGTTGGGGGTCCCGTTGTCAACACGGCGCTTGGTGGTGTCTGCTCTGTTGGGCCTATGGGCGGAGGCTGGGGTGGCGTTGCGCGGGGCCCTTGCCTTGCCGTCGCGGCACACTGTGTGGTGGGGGGCAGGATGCGGTGGGTGCTGGAGCAGGGCCGAGCTAGCGCTGTGTGGGTGTATCTTCGTCGGCTTTTCAGGGATGGCGCTCATTTGTGGGGGTGTGCCCCTGCGGGGAGGGGATTCATGGTGTTTGGGTTGGTACGCTGGTGTGGCTAGAACCACCTGGAACTTAACCCACTCAAAACTGAAGATGATGGTGGACTTTCGGAGAACACCACCCCCACATACCCCCATCACCCCTCACATAAATTGTGTCTGCTGTGGACCACTTCCGGTTCCTAGGAACCACTGTTTCTTCAAACCCGAGATGGTCCTCACACATAGACAATGTTCAGAAGAAGGCCCAGCAGAGACTGTACTTAAGGCAACTCCAGAAGTACAACCTTCCACAGGAGCAGCTGGTCATCCTCTACACTGCCATAATTCAGTCTGTCCTGTCTTCGTCCATCTCAGTGTGGTTAGGGGCATCCACAAAACAGGACAGGTCCATACTGCAACGAACAATCAGGGCTGCAGAGAGAATCATCTGGGCTGACCTTGGATCATTTAAAAAAAATTATTTTATAAAAATAATGTTTTATCTGATCTTGCATCGTTAATGGCTGTTAAAGGTAAACCATTTATTGCATAAGTTAGTTTCAAGACTAACTTAACTTAATTGCAAGATTCTTCAAAATAATCCTTGGTTCTCAAACATAAATAACATGTACCATAACATGGTAATATTGCATCACTTTATTGGTCATGGTTTTTAACCATCTTTGATCCACGAGTTCATATTGTACATAGTTGGTCTTATTGTTTCATTTTGCTTGGTAGTTTAATTGATTTGTTCTAGTATAGTAAAGAGTTTGTTGATTGAAATATGTGTGACTTTAAGTTAACTTATTATTTTTATTAAATTCTTGTATTTTAAGAAATTATGTGAATTTATTCCGTGTGTGCAGGGTTTTGCTGTTCTGTAATGTCAGAGCTTGGATCATCCCTTTTGCTATTGTCCTAATTCCACTGCCTGATTGGGGTGGTATTCATGAGACAACACTTAACAAACCAAATTGCTATTTAATAAAATATTACAATATTAATATTAAACAATATATGCATAATAATAATCACAACATAATCAGGAATCAGGAAAAGTAAATTAATATTTGTTCATAAGGGAGGAGGTAAGACCTAAACACTAGTGGTGCAGAGTTAAAAACCCTAGTATAGCCTATCCAACCTAAAGGGGCTAAGACAAACCTCCTAACATTTTTTTCAAGTTTTTAAAAGATAATGCAAATGTTAGAGTATGGTTAGCGAACAGAATCTGGAAAAAAAATATATGCTAAATGTCAAGGAATTCAGTTATAATTAATAATAATAACTAATAAATTCCTAATATGAATATTGAAATCTTTGCATTTTATTTAACCTTTAGTTAACCATGTTAAATGTTTTAGTATTTTTAATGCAGTACTACCTTTAATGGCATACCTGGGTACATCAGTCTTTTTCTAGAATTTTCTGCTAATTACATTTCATGTCAACTGTATCTCAGTTACATTAAAGCCAAATGTCAAAGCAATGTGTCATTCGACTTCTAGAACGTTATTGACCTTTAAAAAGAGCCAGTTTTGTTGATGTCAGACGCAGCTTCTGCAGGTGTCCTGACTCAACGTACACCAATGGCGCAAGTATTATGCAGTAGCCATTTGATGTCGAATCCTGTAATATATATCAGTGTTTTGTACCTCAAGCAGAGTGGGCAGGTGCCAAGTTCTATTGGAAAATATAATCAAAATCTCCATGAAGCTTGTCATAAAGAGGAAGCATGAAGTGCCCTAGAGTTTCCAGGTAGATGGCTGTGTTGATTGTGGAGTTCATAAAACACAGTGATCCGAAACCAGCAGATAACGTGATAACCCAAATCATCACTGACTGTAGAAACTTCACACTGGACTTCAAGCAAAGTGGATTCCGTGCCTCTCCACTCTTCCTCCAGACTCTGGGACCTTGATTATCAAATGAAATGCAAACTTTACTTTCATCTAAAAACAAGGCTTTCGGACTACTGGGCAATAGTCCAGTTCTTTTTCTCAGTCGAGGTAAGAATTCTCTCTGGTTTAGGTGGAATGCAACATTGGTAGCTCATTTGTAGGCTTCCTGTAGGTGTAGGGGCTCTTGATACACTGACTCCAGCCTCAGTCAACTCTTAGTGAAGCTCCCACAAATTCTTGAATGGATTTTGGTTGATAATCATTTCAAGGCTGCAGTTATCCCTGTTGCTGGTGCACCTTTTCTACCACATTTTCCCTTCACTCAACTTTCAATAAATATGCTTGGATAAAGCACTCTGAACAACCAGCTTCTTAAATGCTGACCTTTTGTGGCTTATCCTTCTTGTGGATGGTGTCAATGAGTGTCTTCTGGACACCTGTCAATGGTCTTCCCCATGATCGTGTAGGCCATTATATAGCATTTATGCATTTAAAAAGCTTTTTAAAGTTATGTAGTATTCTAACTTGCGGAGACACTGAAATTTGGGTTTTCATTATCTGTAAGCCTAATTGTCAAAAATACAAGAAATACAGGGTTGAAATATTTCACAATGTGTAATGAATCTGTATGAGTTTCACTTATTGAAATCAGTGATAAAAATACATGAGTTTTCACAATATTCCAGTTTTTTTAAATGTATTTGTACTACAATATTTTTAGTCTTTTAATTTAAATGTAAACTACAAAAGTGATGTGTTAGGTATTCTTGTGGTTTCCTCTTTCATCCATGAATTCGTATGTCCAAACAAGCAGGTTACTCTTGTTCAAAGAATTCAAATTATGTAAAGAATTACACCTTGGACATAATTGCATTTACAGCTTTACAGATCGGTAAATGACTCCAGTTTTGTTGCTTGCTTTGTATCCAGTGTTTTCAAATGATTCAAAAAAGGTTTAGGGATCAGTTTAACCTTCAGCCTTGCATACTTTTTTGGTCAATTTTGCTCTTTTTGACTCCATCCCTCTTATCACTCCTTTCCACCTAAGCCTAGCTGTCAATCAAACATGGCAGGGGGTGGAAGAGACAGATGGAGGTTTGGAAAAAGAGGAGGCCTCAGTGCTGCTGGCACTCTGTCTGGATCTATCTATATGTGTCTATATATACTGTGATGAATAAATGATCAGATGAAACATAGAAGACAACTGCAGATGGATAGGATAAGGTTATGTCTGTCCATCTGTCTCAGCTCCAAGCAGCTCTGCACAGTATAGAAGATATACATTTAGTTCAAATTCTTACAAAACCAGGAATTGGAAGGATTTTTGTTTTCAGCATTGACAAGGTCTCAAAAAACATAAATTGCTGTTTAGACAACTTGTTTTATGTATACAACCTTAAGTATGATTGAACGGCTGTCATGTTTCAGTTTAAAGACTCCAAAGCAGAACAACCAGGAAATAAGACTGAGTGCTCTAATGATAAAGGAAAAATACGAAAACTTATAAAATGGTCTTGTTCAAAGAGATTAGACAGAGAACATAGGACCTGGAACAGACAAAGGATGATCATGGCAGGGAATGAAGACAACGGAAGGAACCAGAAACAAACAATGACAATCAGAGAGCTTAGGTAGGGAATGGAAAAGGTACAGGCTAATGAAGTGGCACAAGTAATGAGAATAAACTGAATAGGCAGAGGAGGATGCCGAATCCATGGTCTGTGAAATTTTCCAACGTCAGCTGAAACTCCCAGGTGACAATGTAAAAAAACATCACATTCCATTCACAGGCTTGCAGGTAAGAAGCCTAATCACAACTGACCTTGGCCAATTGTAGCACAACAAGTAAAAAGAGCAGGTCAGAAGTCGGGCAGAGAGCTGTGGGGAATGACCTTCAGCATTAATGACCAGTTCCCAAAAGAGATCCTCGATCGGAGCAGAAATTTATTCCCAATCAGGAAAAAATATATCACTGAAGGCATCAGAGCTACAGTGGCTGTAGACAAACTTTATGTCAATGGTCATTTGTTAAGGGACCAGGAGATCACTTACAGCAGGCCAATCTAAAACATGTAACACTGGTTAGATAAGAGGTTAGATAAATGGCAAATGTAATCTAATATAAAGCACAGCTCAGCATGATGTTTACATTATTTGAGGCCAGGGCTGGGCTTTTGGGTAGCCGCTCCTTTTTGTCTCCTTTCATCTACCTCTCATTTACTGTTGTTACCTCTCCTCTGTCTCTCTATTTTTCTTTCTTTCACACACAAACATGCACACACACACACACACAAATATTTCTTAACATAACCGTATATCTCTCAGCCCCTCTTACCCCAGCACCTTCTTAATTTTCTGTCATTTTCTCTGCTATATTTCTGCTCCTGGACTTTATATAGGAAACCCAAAGCACTAACTATGATTTCACTTGGGTCCATCTGTTTCTAAGGTGACATGCGCTGCCCACACGCACCACTATGGGTACACTAAGGTTTGTCACATGGAATGTGCATGGAGAGAAAAAGCTAAAAACTTTTTAATCAGCTTGAAAGACTACTGGCAGACGTCTTATTACAAGAGATTCATAAATCTGCCACAGCTGCAAATGATCTTAAATCACTTGAGTTTCCTAATTTGTTTTCTGCCTGCTATAATTCTAGGCAAAGGGGAGTAGCAATTTTAATTAACAAAAATGTTAAACGTACAGTATTAGACAGTTACAGATCCAGAGGGTAGATTTATAATTATAAAAATATATACATAACCAAAAGTTATGTATTGTCAGTATATATACCCCAAATGTTGATCACGCCCCATTCTTCCGTTCTTTTTTTCCTGCACCGTCTGAACGCTTGGATTGATCACTTCTTCTTGGGGGCGATCTCAACTTTGGTCTAAATGAAGATTTAGACAGGTTGAGCACAACAGGAACTCAGCGCAGTTGGCAATCAATAAATATAGGTACATATACTCAGTACATGAGTGATTACGCACGCAGTAATGCATGGCGATCTCTTTACCCTAATCACAGAGAATACACCTTTCTTGGAGTGTCCATCACTCTTACTCTTGTCTGGATTATTTTTTAGTCAGCAGCTCGTTATTGACTAACATTTCAGACACTGAGATACACCCTATAGCTGTCAGCGATCATGCTCCTGTCTCCTTAACTCTTGTAAATAAGAAAGAAAACCCACAAAGCAAAAACTGGAGATTTAATACATCATTTCTTAAGGATGAAGAATTTATCAAATATTTTAAAGAAGAGTGGACTTCATATTTGGAGTTTAATGACCTCCCGGGGACATCAACATCTGTTCTCTGGGAGGCAGGGCAAGCAGTAATGAGAGGTAAAATAATCTCATTCTCATCACATAAGAAGAAAAAAGAAAAAAAAAATTTATTCAGGAATTGGAAGAAACCATTAAACTGTCGTCTTCAACTCGTCGTCTTCCACTTTATCCGGGACGGGGTCGCGGGGGCAGCAGACTCAGCAGAGATGCCCAGACGTCCCTCTCCCCAGACACCTCCTCCAGCTCCTCCGGCGGGAGCCCATGGCATTCTCAGGCTAGTCGAGAGACATAGTCTCTCCAGCGTGTCCTGGGCCATCCCCTGGTTCTCCTCCCAGTGTGACATGGCTGGAACACCTCCCGAGGAAGGCGTCCAGGAGGCATCTGATATACAGGGGTTGGTCAATGAAACTGAAACACCTGGTTTTAGACCACAATAATTTATTAATATGGTGTAGGGCCTCCTTTTGCGGCCAACACAGCGTCAATTCATCTTGGGAATGACATATACAAGTCCTGCACAATGGTCAGAGGGATTTTAAGCCATTCTTCTTGCAGGATAGTGGCCAGGTCATTACGTGATACTGGTGGAGGAAAACGTTTCCTGACTCGCTCCTCCAAAACACCCCAAAGTGGCTCAATAATATTTAGATCTGGTGACTGTGCAGGCCATGGGAGATGTTCAACTTCACTTTCATGTTCATCAAACCAATCTTTCACCAGTCTTGCTTTGTGTATTGGTGCATTGTCATCCTGATACACGGCAACCACTGGATGCACATGGTCCTCAAGAATGGTTCGGCAGTCCTTGGCAGTGACGTGCCCATCTAGCACAAGTATTGGGCCAAGGGAATGCCATGATATGGCAGCCCAAACCATCACTGATCCACCCCCATGCTTCACTCTGGCCAGGCAACAGACTGGGTGGTACGCTTCTTTGGGGCTTCTCCACACCGTGACTCTCCCGGATGTGGGGAAAACAGTAAAGGTGGACTCATCAGAGAACAATATATGTTTCACATTGTCCACAGCCCAAGATTTGCGCTCCTTGCACCATTGAAACCGACGTTTGGCATTGGCATGAGTGACCAAAGGTTTGGCTATAGCTGCCCGGCCGTGTATATTGACCCTGTGGAGCTCCCGACAGACAGTTCTGGTGGGAACAGGAGAGTTGAGGTGCACATTTAATTCTGCCGTGATTTGGGCAGCCGTGGTTTTATGTTTTTGGATACAATCCGGGTTAGCACCCGAACATCCCTTTCAGACAGCTTCCTCTTGCGTCCACAGTTAATCCTGTTGGATTTGGTTCATCCTTCTCGGTGGTATGCTGACATTACCCTGGATACCGTGGCTCTTGATACATCACAAAGACTTGCTGTCTTTATCACAGATGCGCCAGCAAGACCTGCACCAACAATTTGGCTCTGGTATGTCACCCATAATGTTGTGTGCATTTCAATATTTTGAGTTAAACTGTGCTCTTACCCTGCTAATTGAACCTTCACACTCTGCTCTTAATGGTGCAATGTGCAATCAATGAAGACTGGCTAGCAGGCTGGTCCAATTTAGCCATGAAACCTCCCACACTAAAATGACAGGTGTTTCAGTTTCATTGTCTAACCCCTGTAGATGGCCGAGCCACATCAACTGGCTCCTCTTGATGTGGAGGAGCAGCGGCTCTACTCCAAACCTCTCCCAAATGGCCGAGCTCCTCACCCTTTCTCTAAGGGAGTGCCCGGCCACCCTACGAATTAAACAAAATTATTGACAAAAAAACCCAATTCTTAGTGGAAAGACTTCGAATAGAAAATGTTGGACAAGGCAATAAATCAGGTAGCCTTTTAGCTTACCAGCTAAAAATAAATAAAGAAAAGACAACTATATTTGCTGTTAAAGACTCGATAGGGAATACAGTTTCTGATTCTGAAAGAATAAACAGCAGAGATTTCTTTCAGAGATTTCTTGGGAGAGCAAAATGAAAATGTATGAAAACGTTTTATAAAGCTGCCAGTGCTCCACAAGAAATTGATCCCAAGAACAGCATCAAATATACAACCAAAAAAGAAAAAGCAGAATCAAATTGTTGTTAATTGCATAGTCCTTAGGAGACCTTAAGAGCTGTACAAAAATCAATGTTTACAAACCCTAATTATTTCAAGCAATGTTGGAAAGAATGGGCTAACATGCCTCCACAACACGTGAGACTGATAGGCCCCGTTCACACTGCAGGCAAATGTGGTCCAAATCAGATTTTTTGGGGGGTCAAGTGACCAAGTCAGAATTTTTAGAACAAGTGTGAATGCTCATATCTGGCCCATATCTGACTTTTTCAAGTCACATTCGAGCCACATTCATATGTTGTTCTAAATCCGACTCGTATCTGATTTTTTGGAAGGTGACTCCAGTGGGAACGACCAAGGCAGAATAAATGTGACTTTGACGTCACTTTCCATCGCATTTGTCACAATTTTGCGCCACCCAGCAGGAAACGGCAGCAGTTAGAAAAACAGATGGGAGGCAAGAATAGTACTGCACAGTCGAGAGACACTGAGAAGTTAGAGCTCGTTAATAAACAGAGATAAAACTTTATTCAAGCCTAATTGAAAGGCTCATAGGAACTGTCTTTTCAAAGTGCATCAGTTTATCAGGAACTTATAAATGTAATGGCCTTATTATGGCCTACACCATCAATACACCAAGCCACTGACACCCTCCACAAGGAGGGTAAGCCACAAAAGGTAACTAGTACTGCTACTATCCCACACAGACCATAAAATAAATAAATTGCCAAGAATTCCAAATCATAAGGAATCTTTTGTTTTGCAAATTTTCTGGTCCTTTCTGTGACGCTCTAAGATTCAGGTATGACATAGGTGCGATATAAACATAATCGTGTGATTCAGCTTGAGTCGCATATGACTATTTGAATATTGTCAAGATTTCATATTTACAAAAACATATTAAGAATACTACACAGAAGTCAGAAGAATCAGGTATAATGAAATTTGAATGCCTTACTATTCTTGACAATTTGCAGGATTTTCAATCAAGATGTAATAAAACGTGATGAGGGATTAGCAGGTAATTGAGAAGTTGTAAAAACTAAAGTGCTTGTTTTCTGACATAAAATGTGATAAGAAACTACAAATTTAATTTTTTTTTATTTTACTTTGAAATATTTCTTTATATTTTAAAATTTTGGCTTTTTAAAAAATTTTTATTAATTATTTTAAAATATATTTTAAAATATATATTAAAATATATTTAAAATTAAAACATGTCTTTCTTTTAACCATTAAAATTAGAAAACAGTCTGTTTTATTTTTGGAATTGTCATTTTTCTAATTTAATTTTAAACAAAAAAGCTTAAAAAATGGCTCATTATATATTTTTTCTTGTATTATGTTGAAAAGGAAAAACCAAAGAGCAAAAATAAAGCCATTTCTGTTTCTTTCTTTAATTCATATGAATCAGAAAATGAAACTGACACGCTTTCCAGAATTTGATTTCATTACCAAAAATACAATAATGAATTAAAGCTGCAAGCAGCCTTGAAGGCCCTCGCAGCCAAGCGCAACTTGGCCTGTGCAGCGACCAGGGAGCCTGGCATCGCCGCCTGCGCATGACCAACGAGGCTGCCCTTCAATACCACACATCGCCACTAAGAGGGACTGTGAGCGACATGTCATATGATGTGCGGACATGCAGAGTTGGCTTTGATGATGTCAGCATATGACCCCATAGATTGTCAGGAACCCGAAGGTCCTCCTTCATGCAAACTTTGGTGTGATTTGGCGTTTTTTTTGGAAAAGTTATTGCATTTTTTCACTTTGGGCGCGAACGGCAAGTTCGTGCCCCGGCCACGCCCCCTAAACATGGCCAAAAACTCACGATTTTGATAACTTTTAATCCCCCATGCCTTAACGGAAGTATTGACCAAATATGAAACCGATAGCTCAAAATCCCTAGGAGGAGTTCGTTAAAGTTCGAGGTGAGTGAAAGTGAAAAATGGCCAAAGATTGGCCTTTGACCCAAAATGGCCGTCTTCCTGTGCATTTCAGGGCATACCCCCAAGAAACTTTTTTTCTTGGTTTGAGGAGCTCTACCTATGTGCCAAATTTCACATTTCTACGACTATCTCACTTGAGGGGGTGCTGTAGAGCCGTTTGCCCTCGCCCACTGACAACGACATTACGGAACAAGAATTTCACGCGGGGGACAATTTTGGGAAAAATCTGGTGAGTTTTCGTGTATGGCAAAGTCCCCAAATTGCCCCGCAAAGATGCAGCAGAAAAAGAAAGAAAGAAAGAATAAGAAATCCTACGATTACAACAGGCCCTTGCAGTTTTCCTGCTCGGGCCTAATAAGAATTCTTGTGATTACAATAGGCCCTTGCAGTTTTCCTGCTCAGGCCTAATAAACTGAGCAATTACAATAGGCCCTTGCAGGCCTACCTGCTTGGGCCTAATAAAAAAAGAAATGCAAACAAATGAACTAAAGGAATACACCTAACAATAACAATAATTGAGCAAAAGGAAAACATGAACAGAAATGAAAACCAATCCCTAACACCTAAGGAATGTGACAAGATCAACATACTTTGATTACGATGTTGAGTGAAGAGGGAAAAACATGTAAAGAAGTGTAGAAAATGTTAGGTTTCTCAGCTAAAATGATCTCCAATGCTTTAAAATGGAAAGCAAAACCAAAGAGACATGGAAGAATATGATAGACTACCATTCGAATAAATCTAAGAATAGCCAGAATGGCAAAAACTCAGCCAATGATTAGCTCCTGGCTGAATGAAGAAGAAGGTCAGAAGTTAGCGGTGAGTTGTGGGACAATTATAAGACGTCTGTGTGAGGCTAATCTATTGGTAAGAAGCCCCTGCAAAGTCCCACTGTTAAAAAAAAAAAACATGCTGAAGAGGATTTAATTTACCAAAGAACACATCAACTAGCCTAAAGAGAAATGGAGAAGCATTTTGTGGACTGGTGAAAGTAAGATTCCTTTTGGGTCTAATCTCCAAACACTGAACTGAAGCCATAGAACATTCTGAAGACAGTGAAGCATGGTGGCTCAAGCATCATGATATGGGGATGTTTCTCTTACTATGGTGTCGGGCCTATTTAGCACATACAAGGGATCAATGATCAGTTTGCACATATCAAATACTTGAAGAGGTCATGTCGCCTTATGCCGAAGAAGAAATGCCGTTGAAATGAGAGTTTCAACAAGACAACGACCCCAAGCAAACCAATAAGCGAGCAGCATCCTAGTTTCAGACCAACAAAAGTTATGGTGTGGCCAGCCCAATACCCGGACCTTAATCTGATTTAAAACTTGTGGGGTAGCATAAAAAATGCTATTTGTGAGGAAAAACAAAGAAGTGCAGAGGAATTGTGAAATGCTTTCAAATCATCCTGGGCTGGACTACGTTTTCACAGGTGCCAGAAAGTAGTCGACTCCATGCAACACAGATGTGAAGCAGTTCTCAGAAATTGGTTCTACCAGTGCCTTTACAACTAAATATTAGTTTAGTGATTCACAGGAATGATAAAACCTAAACATTTATAATTCATACAGTAAATATTTTAATTCCTAAAGATTTTATTGTGTGTCATTATTTGATGCAGAATAAAAGTTGTGTTAGTTAATTAAATATGAACTAATACTGTGTGTCATTATTTGATGCAGTATAAAAGTTGTGAAACCATTGAGAGAGTGGTAGAGAAATAGATGAAAAGGAAAGAGGCATGGGGATGGATATCTGCTGTAAAAGTTAAGGTAAATGCTAAGAAATAAATAAAGGGCTGCGATTTTGTGGAGTAAGTGGCCTATATTGACAGTAATCAAACTGGAAATGGGTAGATAGAGAAGGGGGAAAGATAAGCTCTGTAGGTGGAATTCTTTCCCATTCTTCTTTGATGTACAACTTCAGTTGCTCAACAGTCCGGGGTCTCCATTGTCGTATTTTATGCTTAATAATGCTCCACACTTTGTCAATCGGGGTCTGGACTGCAGGCAGGCCAGTCTAGTACCCTCACACTTTTACGACGAAGCCACGCTGTTGGAACATGTCCGGTATGGGGCTTGGCATTGTCTTGCTGAAATAAACAGGGACATCCCTCAAAAAGACATTGCTTGGGTGGCAGCAGATGTTGCTCCAAAATCTCTATGTACTTTTAAGCAGTAATGGTGCCTTAACAGATGTGCAAGTTACCCATGTCATGTGCTCTAACACACCCACATTCCATCACAGATGCTGGCTTTTGAACTTTGCACTGATAACAATCTATATAGTCCTTTTCCTCTTTGTCCTGGAGGACACAACGTCCATGATTTCCAGACACAATTCGAAATGTGGACTCATCAGACCATAGCACACTTTTTCACTGCATCAATCCATCTAAGATGAGCTTGGGCCCAGAGAAGCTGGTGGCAAAAAACTACAAGGTCCAGATTGTGGAGGTGATAAGAATACATACACTTGCTAACAAAAAGTTATTAGGTTACCTTATTACGCACTTGAGACAGCAACATGCTGTGAATGTGGAGGTCAGCCTGTAACCCAGTATTAACTGTTTCAAGCACGGACTAGTCTCAAATGAAAAGCTCCAGAAATGGTAAGCTTCTTTCTGCCCTTCTTTATAAGAGCTTTACTCATTTAAAGACAAGTACAGATGCTGTAGCCTTAGAAATATTCAGCCTTACACTTCTACTGAGAATAAGTCTTTCAATAGCCCTTTCATGGGATTTATGTTATTTATATTACAACTTTGCCACAAAATATGGCAACTTATAAATTTACAGAGCTTATACTTTTAAATTATAGATTGTAACTGCAGGTCTATAAATAAAATAAAATGTTTTACCATCCATTTACCAATTGCATAAGATATAAATATAAGTTTCTGCTCTTAGTGTAGAACAATCTAGTCCAGGTTTAAAGAACTGTAGTTTTTGAATTGGATCACATTAAAGATGCTCAAGGTAATTAATAATGAGATGGAGTTGCCCTACAACTGTTTCCCGAATAGAAAGCTGCAATCTGTAGACAAATTCAGCTTCATGGGCGCGGCGTTTGTGCTGTAGTGGTTAAGCGAGCGTCCCACCTATGGAGGCTACAGTCCTCGAAGCTGCCATCCCAGGTTCGTGTCCTGGACCTGGAGACCTTTGCCGAATGTCTCTCTACCCCTATTTCCTGTCTACCCACTGTTGGAAAAATTTAAAAATAAATGCCTCTAGTGCCGCAAAAAAACCCCAAATATAAAAAAACCAAAAACAAATTCAGCTTCGTGACAAGCCTAAGCATGCTAGCCACTAGCCTCTCCAATGCTAACCCAAGTGAGTACTCTCCTTCTCATTTGCTAGCCTACCATTAATCAGATCAGTAGCTGGCTTTGGAATGGATATAGCATTCTACATCAAGGAAATAGCCACTGCTGGGTTTGCAATAGGCTTAATTTAGGCACTAATACCGCGCCATAGAGAGGAGCTGGTGGTAGCCTCACTCATTGGAAAAGCGATACAGACCAAACCACTTTGTGGAATGGGGGGTCATGATCTCAAATTAATTTAATTTAAATTACTTAAGTTGTAAAATTAAACATTACTACATTCTTATTAAAGTTTGTTTGCGTGCTTACAATGATTTTTGGGGGGGTACATCTTTATGGAAGGGGGGTCACATCCCCTCTCTCCCCCTCGGCATTTCCATCTTTGCTTGGCTCAGGTTCTTTTTTGCAGGAGCTCAGACAGAAAGGCTTAGGTGGCTGGTCTTATTTTTGGCCAGGGTACAGTCACTAGATACACAAACAACAGGATGTACTTAACTTTGCATCCAAGGTTTCTTCAAAAATGCAGTCTTTTACTCGGCTAGCAAGATCAAAATGTTTACGCTCGTGCCCCCCCAATGCAAGCTATGGAGGCTGCAGAAAAAGAGAGATGCTGCTGTGCATAGAGTTTTGTACCTTGATGACATCACAGGGATTCCAGCTGTGTAACTCCTCCTGTGCATATTAATGGGCTAAAAATGTCTCTTTTGCTCTTTGTGTGTAGTTCAGTTGTTTTTGTTCCTCCTATGGTAGGGCCCAACACATGTACAAGAGCTTGCAGACGTCAGAAAGACTAGAAAAGCACCACACAAATGTAGTTCATTTATAGAAATGTGCATTATTTTTTGCAATTTCAGCTATGTATAGTTATTTATTAGTTTGTCACTGCACAGCTAGCCCTGACTGTCATTAGACTGTTTTATTTATTTTTTTACCTTATTTTGTTGGTTTGTAAACATTTGGTTTTCATTAACTGCACCACTGCCCATGTAATTTTGTGCACAGTACAATTAAAGGATTCAATGATTTTTATTGTCATACCATCTCACTGTTACATGTTAAGATACGAAATTCAGACTCAGGTTCCAGTTAAGCCTAATACTCAAGTAAAAAGAAAACTAAGTATAACATGCAAAGTTAAATCAAAAAAATAGCATCAGTAATTATATAATATAATACAAAAAAACCCAAAAGTTTGGACACACCTTTTCCCTTAAAGAGTTGTCCTTATTTTTATGACTATGACTATTTTAGCTTCACACTGAAGGCATCAAAACTATGAATTAAACACAGTGTGGAATCATAAAATACTGAAAAAAAAAGTGTGAAACAAATGAAAATATGTCTTATATTCTAGGTTCTTCAAAGTAGCCACCTTTTCTTTGATTACTGCTCCCACACCTCATGGCATTTGTTAAAGAGCTTCAAGAGGTAGTCACCTGAAATGGTTTTCCAAAAAGTCTTGAAGGAGTTCCCCGAGATGCTTAGCCGTTGGCCCTATTGCCTTCACTCTGCGGTCCGCTCACCCCCAAAAATCTCGATTTGGGGTTCAGTCCAGTGACTGTGGAGGCCAGGTCATCTGGCTCAGCCCACCCTATCATTCCTTTTGGTCAAATAGCCTTCCCCAGCCTAGAGGTGTGTTTGGGGTCATTGTCCTGTTGAAAAATAAATGAGGTCCCAAATAAATGCAAAAACCCGGGTGGGAAAAGCATGCCGTGCAAGATGCTGTGGTAGCCAGTGGTTTAGTAAAGCCCTTTAATTTTTTAATAAATCCCAACAGTGTACCAGAAAAAACCCCCACACCCCAACCCCCTCCTCCCTGGTCACGGTGGGAACCCGGGATGTAGGTCCATCTGTTCACCCCTTTGCCCGCACAAAGACAAGGTGGTTGGAAAAGAAGATCTCAAAATTTTGGGTCATCAGACCAAAGCACGATTTTATAGTTAAGTCCCTTTTCCTGTGTTTCCTTTGCCCCAAAAAAGTTCTTTTGCTTGTTGCCGCCTCAGCAGTGGGGTTTTGAGTATTTTTCCATGAAGGCCCGATTCACACAGTCTCCCCCTTTAAAAGTTTGTTTTAGAGATGGTTGCGCTAAAAATCTGTTGGCATTTACCCGTTCTCTAATCTGAGCTGCGTTAACCTGCGTTCTGAGGTGGTGATCGGATGAACTTATATCCCCAGCAGAGGTGACTCTTGGGCTTCCCTTTCCGGGGCGGTCCTCATGTGAGCCGTTTTTTGTAGCGCTTGATGTTTTTCGACTTTAAGTTTTCCAATTTTCGGACTGATGACCTTATTTTTTAAGTAAAAGGTCACTGTTTTTCTTTACTTTGCTCTTTTTTCTTGCCATAATAAAAATTTTCAAACTTTATTCAGTAGGACTATCAGCTGGTACGATCCCCTCCTCCCACAACACAACTGATGGCCCCAAACCCCCTTTTTATAAAGCTTAAAATCCCACTTTTTAAAAACCGACGGGCCCAACCGTAAAGTAAAAACCATTTCCAGGGACTACCTCTTAAAAACCACAACAAAATGCCAAGAGTGTGGTAAGCAGTAACAAAGAAAAAAGGGGGCACCTTGAAGAACTGAATAAAAGACATTTTTTCCAGTTTTTTCCACATTTTTTTTTCAGAATGATTCCACATGTGTTAATTATGTTTGATGCCTTCAGTTTGAAGCTAAATATTTAGTCAGAAAAAAAGGGGACAACTTTTTTGAATAGAAGGTGTGTCCAAACTTTTGGTCTTACTGTAGTATGGTAATAATATAATATAATATAATATATTTTTTCAAAGACCAAAAAAAAGGAATATACACAGTAATAGCAAAAACTGAAATTAACTTTCAAAGTACTAAATACACATGTAAAGCTGGGTAGTATTAATTTTTGCACCAAAGTGGAAAAAATATTGCACCTTTGGTGGGTAAAGTGTTTAGTGCAGGTCAGTGTGTAGTGAGAGAGTCTACAGAGTAGGGCAGAAAGAAGCTGCTTCTGAGCCTGGTGGTCTTGCTCTGAATGCTCCTCAGCGTGTGGGATGGGTGGAGTCCTTCATGATGCGGAGTGACCCCTGCCTGCATCGTTGTAGAGATGCTGTTGAGCCTTCCTGACCAGACGGGAAGTGTTGGCACTCCAGGTGAGGACATTGGATATGTGCACACCCAGGTACCTGAAACTGGGGACCACTTGCTGCTCCTCCGATGTACAGGGGAGGGAGAGGGCGCTTGTCCCTTCTGAAATCCCCCACCATCTCCTTAATCATCTTCACATAGATGCAAAGGTTGTTTTCTCTGCACCACTGCACCAGGTGTTCCACCTCCTCTCTGTATTTGGACCCATCATTATACGTGATTTGTCCCACTACTGCTGTGTTGTCTGCGAACTTCACTATATGACAGCTGGGATGTCCTGCCAAGCAGTTATACATCAGCAGAGTGAACACGAGGGGGCTCAACACGCAGTCCTGGGGCAAGCCAGTGCTGAGGAGGAAACAGTGTTGGGGCTCCTGACAGTCTGAGGTCTGTTGATAAGGAAGTCCAGGACACAGTTCCCCAGTGTGGGACTCAGTCCAGGAGAAGAGAGCTTCTGCACTAGGGTCTGTGGGATTGAAGGCTGAGGAGAAATCCAGGAAGAGTAGACGGACGCAGGAGTTACTCCTCTCCAGATGGTTGAGGGCTGTGTGGACCACCGATGAGATGCCGTCATCAGTGGTGCGATTCTTCCTGTAGGCGTATTGATGGGGGTCCACAGTGACGTCGATGGAGTCCTTGATATGAGTAATCACCAGCCTCTCGAAGTACTTCTTGAGGTTTATGGCTACAGGTTGGTAGTCATTTAGGCATGTCACTGTGGAGCAGGTGGGGACGGGGACAGTAGTAGAAGTCTAAGCAGATGGGGACAGATGCCAGTGACAGTGAAGTATTGAAGATGTCCGCCAACACCTCAGACAGCTGATGTGAGCAGTCCCTTAGTACCAGCCCTGGAATGTTTTCGGGGTCTGCAGCCTTGCACCCCGGGGGGTGTCAGGGTCCTCTAAGTGGGCATAGAACCTGTTGAGGGCATCTGGCAAGGAGGAGTCCCATAGGCATTGTGCATCCCTGGTGTTGTAATCTGTGATGCACTTGATGCCCCACCACATGTGCTGGAGGTCATTGGTGGTGAAGTGAATTTTTTGGGTGTATGTGGCTTTGGCCCTCGCAATGCCTGCAGTCAGTCCCTTCCTCACCTCTCTGAGTGCTGATGCCTCCCCTGTCCTAAATGCAACATCCCTAGCTTTCAGCAGAGCCCTCACCTTAGCATTCAGCCAGGGTTTCTGGTTCAAATAGCAAGTTACTGTGGTGGTCACATCATTAGCACACTTGGAGATGAAGCCTAGGACAGAGGAGGTGTATTCTTCCAGGTCCACCACTCCCTCATACGTAGCTGCCTCTCTGAAGACCTGCCAGTCTGTGCAATAAAAAACTGTCCTGGAGATCAGAGGCTGCATTCCTCGGCCACACAGTGACTGTCTTCTTTGTTGGCCTGATCCGTCTAAGCAGAGTGCGGTAGGCTAGCGCTAGCAGGATGGAGATGTGGTCGGAGAGGGCAAGATGGGGACGAGGAAGAGCTCTGTAGGCACCCTTAATGTTGGTGTACACAGTCTCCAGAGTATTATCTCCCCTTGTAGGAATGGTGATGTGCTGGTAAAAACTGTGCAGTGTCTGTCAGTTTTATGTGTTCAAAGTCCCCAGCAACCACCTAAATACCTCCAGGTGCTTTGTCTGCAGTGAGCTAATGGTGTCATGTGACTCCTTTACTGCTTCATTAGCATTAGCGTTAGCACCCGATGGGATGCAAACAACTCCTCTGGCGTTCCATCACGCCAGAGGAGTAGCTTTTTTTGGTACACAGTTTGGAAACCAACCTTCAGTCAAGTACACACAGAGTCCTCCTCCCCGTGTTTTCCCCAACCAGTGGTCATGGTCAGCTTGGAAAAGCTGTAGGCCGGCGATCTGGAAGGCTGAATCCGCCATGTTGTTGTTAAGCCAGGTTTCCGTGAGACAAAGAACAGCACAGTATCTAATCTCTGTAGAAACACTGTGCCTCAGACATAACAGTCCACTTTGTTATCCAGTGAGCGGACGTTGGACAGAAAGAGAGTGGGAGTTGGTAGCTTGCTGGCCTTTAGATGGGCCACTATACTCACCCGCCTTCCTCTCTTTTTTTTCCGGGCACATCGTTTCCTGTTGCCCACTGCTCCCCGTATTCTGCTGCGCCAGGAGCCACTGTCTTCCAAGTGCCAATTTCAGCATTGCTGCAATTGTGTGGATTGCAATGAAAACAAATTCCGTTCTATTCTATTCTATATTAAGGCCAGGAGCCAGCTGTTCAGGTGTGTATGTTAACATCTGAGTGTGTGTCTGTTTTTCTAGACACATTTCAAATCTCTCTCACACACATCATGTGGATTCTTGCCCAAACCTTCTTTCAGCTCAGATCACAAAGAAAATAAACTTCTGAGAGCATTTAACCATTCCTCACATGCCAACTCAGAGCATGTGTGTGCATGTTTATGTATCTGTGTGGGGACCAGATTAGGTGTTTTTGAGGACCTGTTTTGATGTTCTGACAAAGTCTTAATCATTTTTAACTTCTGCAATCATAGGTTTTCCTAATGTCACTCGGTTTTCACAAAAGCATAAAGGCGTGTGTGTGTGTGTGTGTGTGAGTGTTCTTGTACTTGTTGCTGAGTGAGAACCATTTTTCGTATTTTTATCGCAAAGTGAGGACATTTTGACAAAGTGAGGACATTTTCCTGGTCCTCACTTTTCCAAATTCCGTTCTTGGGACAGGGGTTAGGTTTAGGACTAGGGTATGAATTGAGTTATGGTTAGGGTTAGGATTAGGTATTAACTGGTTAGGGTTAGGGTTAGTGTGAGAGTCAGGGTTAGGCACTAAAAATCAAGGAAAATGAATGGAAGTCAATGGAAGTAACAAAAAAGTCCTCATAAAGATGGTAAAACACGGATATGTGTGTGTGTGTGTTAACATCTCAGCTGAACTTTGATAATCTGCAAATCTGTCTTCTTTATTACTCTTTATTTTCTCAGTCCACTTTCTCATATTCTTGTATTTGTTTTACCTCACCACATTTCTCTTCATTGTTTCCAGTTAATGCACTGCGCTCTTCTGAGTAAAATCTCTTCCGTCATTTACATATAATTTTAATTTTAATTGTCTCTCCTACTTCGTAGTCTGTTTCAAACAATACTTTAAATCAACATGAAAAAATTATAAAAAACTAAATGAGTACTTTGAGGACAATATCTGTTAATAATTTAGAAGCTTTAACATACATCCATAGTAGAGTTTTGGAGCACCAGTGAGATCACCTCAAGGTCAAACTGATTAATGCTTAAAGGAACTTCAAAAAACCCAAGAGCCACATTACATAATATTTAGGCCTCATGTAGGAGGTTTAAGTTTGAATCCCAACTGACCATCTTAAAAACCAAACAAAGCATTTTAACACCCAATCTTACTATTGTGGCACAATGGGAAAAGTAGTCATACTGCAATCAGAAAGTTGGAGGTGTGATTCCAGCTTCCTTCCTCACCACTTGTTCAAGGCACTTAACCCAAAGTTACTTGTTAATCGGCTGTGTGATTGGTGTATGAACGTGTGCTACTGGGTGAATGCGGGTTAAGTGTAAAAGTGCTTTGAGTGAGCCCTAACTTCAAGCCATTTACCATACATATTTAGCATGGCTGTTTATACTTTAATATTTCCAAGCTAGCAAGACAGTCTTTAAAAGATTTTTTTTAATATAGTTTAGCCTTGTTTTGTCAAC
The DNA here is from genome assembly GCA_036173005.1 of Crenichthys baileyi. Classification (NCBI taxonomy): domain Eukaryota; kingdom Metazoa; phylum Chordata; class Actinopteri; order Cyprinodontiformes; family Goodeidae; genus Crenichthys; species Crenichthys baileyi. The sequence goes on along the minus strand of JAHHUM010002598.1, from coordinate 342,886 downwards.
CAAATTAAGGCTGTTACCAAATATTTTAATCATGTTATAAGGCAAACACTGTCAAACACAAACTCCATCTCTGTGTGAAACAACATGAATACAAGAGCTCTCACTTATCTACAGGACAAGCTGGGATCACAGTGGTGCATGTGTGTGACTATGTATGCTCTTATCACCTCAGCTTCATACACACTGCACCTCGGGGCTGACACATACACAAAGATACACACAGTGAGAGCACAGATGGCCTCACATTCTTCTCTGCTGCCAAACAGATGGACCTGACTGGATTCACTCATCGATGAACACACAGATTTACAACACACAAGCATGTTGTGATTTGCTTCATCACATAGAAACCTCCCTATTAACTGCAGTATGTCAAGGTTTTTTGCATAAAAACACATTCAAATTTGTGCACACACTGCTTTATACACACAGTGGCTGTTGTCCAATGCTTATTTCCCTCAGCCTGTCCTAACACACACAGTGATCGTGGCTGCTATCCAATCACAGTGCCCTCAGTGTGTCTCTATGAGTCTGAGATGTGAAGTCTAATTACCAGAACAGCATCAATATTGATGAGGGCCATTTTATTCCATCAATTCCCAGCCCTACTCTTAAATTCACTTAAGTTTGACTTCATGTTCATGAACACCAACAGGATCAAAGGTCAGCGCTGTGGAGCCACTGTACAAGTTTTTACCACAAATAGCTCCTTGTTCACACAACTACTTAGGCAAATATAATGACTGTAGGAGGTTGTCATACTAGGATAAAAGTTTCAGTCTAGACCATATATATATATATATATATATATATATATATATATTATATATATATATTTTATCTAGATGTAGATAAACACTACCGGTTTTAGAACGCCTTTCTCACTTAATGGGTCTCTTCATTTTCATGACTATTTAAATTGTAGATTCTCACCAGAGACAACTAACCTGTGAATAAACACACATGGAATTATGATGTAAACAAAAAGTGTGAAATAACTCTAAACATTTTTGATTTTTCAAATTAGCCACCCTTTGCTTTGATTACTGCTTTGCTCTCTTGGCATTCTCTCCATGAGCTTCATGATTTTCCGAATGGTTCTCCAAAGAGTCTTGAAATAATTTCCCAGAGGTTCATTGAGAGACGGCCAGAGATTATTATTTTAGTCATAACAGCAAAGGGCGGCTACTAGGATTCTAAAGTGTAACATATTTAAAGTTATTTCACAATTTTTGGTTTGCTACATAATTGCATGTGTTCATTCACTTTTTTGATGCCTTCAATGAGAATCTACGTACAATGTAAATAGTCATAAACATAAAGAAAACCAATAAGTGAGAAATTCATTCTAAAACTTTTGGGCGGGTGTGGGATATTATATATTATAAATATAATATATATATATATAATTTATATTTATATATTATATTATTATTTATACGCTGCCTGGCCAAAAAAAAGTCGCCGCAAAAAAAAAAAAGGTCACACACTCTAATCTTTCGTTGGACCACCTTTAGCTCTGATTACAGCACGCATTCCCTGTAGCATTGTTTCGATAGCTCATGCAGTGTCACAATATTTATTTCCACCTAGTGTTTGGCGTTAAATTTTTTTCACTAGGGATCTTGCTTGTTTGAGGTGGGAAGTCTGACCGCTGTGCAAAGCCTTGTCCCATTTAACCCCAAAGATTTCCTAAAGGGGTTAAGTTCTGGACTCTGTGGTGGCCAATCCATGTGTGAGAATGATGTTTCATTGCTCCCTGAAACCACTTATTTCACAATTTTAAAAGGGCCCGATGAATCCGGGCCCATTTTTCATCTTTGGAAATATGCCCGTGCCATCAGGAAAGAAAAAATCCATCGATGGAATAACTTGGTCATTCAGTATATTCAGGTAGTCAGCTGACCTCATACTGATGCGCCCATCAGAAGTAACTTATTGCACCAGTTGGGGTTAAATAACTTGTTGCTAGCTGAAACATAATCGCATGCAGTAATTATCCAATGGGAGGCTCGTACCTATTTGCTTAGTTAAATCCAGGTGGCAACTTTTTTTGTGTGTGTATATATACAGGGGTTGGACAATGAAACTGAAACACCTGTCATTTTAGTATGGGAGGTTTCATGGCTAAATTGGACCAGCCTGGTAGCCAGTCTTCATTGATTGCACATTGCACCAGTTTAAAACAAAAGGGGTGAAGGTTCAATTAGCAGGATAAAAAGCACAGTTTTGCTCTAAAATATTGAAATGCCCCACAACATTATGGGTGAATACCAGAGTTCAAAAGAGGACAAATTTTTGGTGCACGTTTCTGGGGCATCTGTGACCAAGACAGCAAGTCTTTGTGATGTATCAAAAGCCCCCAGTATCCCGGGTAATGTCAGCATACCCCAAGAAGGACGAACCACATCCAACAGGGGTTAAAATGGGGGGCAAAGAGACGCTGTCTGAAAGGGATATTCGGGTGCTAACCCGGATTGTATCCAAAAAAAATAAAACCCTGGCTGCCCAATAAAGGCAGAATTAAATGTGCACCTCAACTCCCTGTTTTCACCAGAAAATGTCCGTCGGGAGCTCCACAGGGTCAATATACACGGCTGGGCTGCTATAGCCAAAACCCTTTTGGTTTACTCATGCCAATGCCAAACTCGGTTTCAATGGTGCAAAGGGGCGCAAATCTTGGGCTGTGGGGCAATGTGAAACATGTATTGTTTTTCCTGATGAGGGGGCCACCCTTTTTGTTTTTCCCCCCCCAATTTCGAGAGAGTTACGGTGTGGAGAAAACCCTACCACCCAGACTGTTGCATGCCCCCCCAAAAGTGAAACATGGGGGTGGATCAGTTGATGGTTTGGGCTGCCATATCATGGCATTCCCTTGGCCCAATACTTGTGCTAGATGGACGCGTCACTGCCAAGGATTACCGAACCATTCTTGGGGACCATGGGTGCATCCAATGGTTAAAAACCTTTGTATCCTGAAGGCGGTGCCGGTATCAGGATGACAATGCACGAATACACCGGGAAAGACTGGTTTGAAAGATTGGTTTAAATGAACATGAAAGTGAAGTTGAACACCTCCCATGACCTGCACAGTCCCCAGATCAAATATTTTTGAGGCCCCTTTGGGGTTTTTTTGGAGGAGCGAGTCAGGAAAAACGTTTTCCTCCACCAGTATCACGTAGTGACCTGTGCCCCTATCCTGCAAGAAGGAAAGCTTAAAAACCCTCTGACCACTGTGCAGGACTTGCATATGTCATTTCCCCAAGACGAATTGACGCTGTATTGGGCGCGCAAAAAGGAGGCCCTACCCCATACTAATAAATTATTGTGGTCTAAAACCAAGTGTTTCAGTTTCATTGTCCAACCCCTGTATATGTATGTGTGTGTGTGTGTATATATGTGTATATCTACGCACTACCAGTCAAAAGTCGCCTGGGCTGGGAGTTGAAGCCATGACTGCTGTGTCAAGGACTAAAGCCTCTGCATATGGGTCGCAGATTTTTACCCCTGCGCCAATGCCACGTCCACTCTCTGTGACACTCCTGACAGCCACCCCATATTTGCAGAAATGTTCATTACTGGAAATGTAAAGTAATGTTCTTAACACCTCACACACACACGAGCCCCCCCACTTCCACCACTTCTAGTCTGAACCAAAAGGAAACCGTCTGAAAATACTTTGGCCTAGCAGCACTACCAAACCTTGTTGTAATGTCTCATTCCATCTCAGATATCCTCTGGCTTTAGATTTTAAATATTATACTGCAGCAGCAATCATCCCTGAAATTTCCTCTCAAGTAGTGGTTAATGTACTTTTACTCCTGTTCTCCAGCGCTGTTTAATAACATAACCCGGTCACAACAAATTTGGCACCAGCAATGGTGAGCCTTAAAATCCATTCATTTGTACTGCATGCTGCTGTGCTGAGCAAAGAGCAAGTGGCCGAGCGGAAAGCAGTGAATCACAGAAGACACGGAATACCTACTCAAGCTCAACACTGCTCTCTAAATCATAGGGTCTCCTCATAATCTTTCTCACTGTCTTACCAACTTCAGTTTTAATGTCCTCTTCAACACAAGAAAATTTGCATCTTTGCAGCTTAGACCTTGACATTATCTACTTGTAATTTAAAAATTTTTCTTTTTGTGCTGTACTACACAGTGGATAAGCACAGCATAGCATCAACGGTGATGTTTTCAGTTTAACCCCAAAGGTTTTACTTCAGACTCCCACGGCAAGTGCAGCAAATGCTTTTATCCGTGTGGGAGCTGCTTGCCACTGGCAAAGCATATTAGCATAGAGAGGGAGCACTACGTAGCTCATAGATCATTATGTGCTGCATTCGCTTGGAATGGGACATCTGATATTTAAACACTAGTTCAGATGGTGTATGGGTTTGCATTTTCTGTAAACCCATACACATACTCTCATACAACTTCAGTATGAGAGCTTTTTAGCTCTCCCCACGAAACCAAATTAGCTAAATATGTAACGAATCTGCAAATGAATAGGCTTACTGCCAATTTTAAAGAGCAATTGTTGCTAAAGCTTTAACCTCTGAGGCTGATATTGCTACAGTAATATTACACAATATTCTATCCTACTGATGCCATCAATTTAGTGAAGTGCAAAAGTGCCCCTTGAGGCTCTCAGACATTGCCATGTTGTTTATATATATATATATAACTTCTAATAATATTTTCAACAGGTGAAGTTGACACATTTATGCATATATAATAAAATATAAAAAACATTGGATGACTCAAAACGTCAACTGATACGTAGCTTAAAATAATGGTTATTTCAGTGTCATTGTCAGTATTCAGTGCCTGAGAAGTAGAGCTATAGTCATAATGTTCTTTCGATTTACTGTAGTTGGAGTACAACTTAACAGTAAACTTCAAATTGCTGTTATCCAGTCATTAAAACTTTATGCGTCAGGTTTCAGCTCAACTGTGTGTACATGGCTTACAGCTAAACTTAGTGTCATGTTTGGGTAGTTTCTTAGCCTACATGCAGAAACACACTGAGAAATAAGGTTTAACTGTTTTATTGTACAATGAAGAATTGTGAAAAGAGCAATGTGGATTAGGTTCTAGGAGAGAGAGAGTGTATATTGGACTGGTTATTTTCAAATTGAATTATGCTGGATAAATCGTTACAGGAGCTTATGGGACAATTTAGCAATGGCTTGCTGGAGGAAGCCCTGCCTAGCTTCTATTCAGTCTTGGGTTTTTCTCTCTTTGATTTTATTTTTGGACATGCAGTTTCTTTCGTCTTGCTTGAAACCATTTTGTAGACAACTTTGTGTTTTAACAGTTCTTACGTTCAAAAACTGTGTGAGTGGCTTTGCTCCTATTGTTTACACAAAGATCACCTGTTAGCTCTCAATAGCTCTGCTGGGGTGCCTCCCATCGAACAATCTGACATTCCCCGTGAGCAGAGGAGGAAGAGATGCAGGACCCATGCCGGCATCAGGCATCACAACCCGAGAAGGTACAGACCTATCATCCCATCCATCATCATGGGAAATTTGAGATCTCTTCCGAACAAAGCAATTTATTCTCTCTGCTGCACTAGAGACAATAAAACACTGGACTTATTGTACACCAACACCAAGGAGGCATACAGCTCATCACCTGGGGGGCTTGGATCACAACGTGGTTCATCTCTTTCCTGTGTACAAACCCCGTCCCCCACCAACATTCTGTCCCTTTCAACACTTCAGGTGAGGAAAGAATGCGTAAGATCAAGGTGCAAATGACTGCAGGTCCGGAGGGCATCAGCTCCCGTCTCCTGAGGTGCTGCGCAGATCAACTGTGTAGCATCATGGGACGAGAGGCAGATCTACTGGAAGGCAGGGGGGGACACCTGCACCACTGCTATACAGCCTCTCCCCCCCAGCTTCCCCCTACTTTTATATCCCTAAAATACTTACTACTTACTAATTTGCATTGTTTGTCCAAAGGCCCCCTACAGCCTTCAAATTAAACATTAATTTATCAAACATATATAAGTGTAGATATAATCTGAGGTCCCTAAAAAACTTTGTCATGGCCCTGCATCAAACACTGTCTGCCTACCATTCCCCGGCTGTCAGAGGCACAATACTAAGGCAGTCTGTCTGCAGCCCAGCAGAGTGGAGCAACTGAGCTGTCCAAGTTTCTGCATTTAGGTTAGAAGTTAGTTGAGAATGAAGAAGAGACTGTGAGATTTAAAGAAGGAATAATGATAGAGAGACCAGGAGGGTCACAGGCGAAGGAGCCCAATGAAACTTCAACAGTTGAAGAAATGAGTGAAGATGTGGCAAATGATGTTAGCGTAAGCAGTGAAGATGAGAAGATTTCAGAGTAGGTGAGAGAGAAAGAAAGAGGTCCAGCATTGCCACCCTGCCTAGACCTTTTGCGCCTTCTTTGCCCCCACAGCTAAATTTTTCTAGATCCGCCACGGCAAGGGACACATATTCATCATAAGCTTGAACCTGAGGAAAGTGCCACATCTGTGGAAGACCTCTTATGTGGCCCCAGTGCCAAATATCACACTTAGATTGCTACCGGCATGTAGCTGCTGATAAAGACCCTCAAGAGGATGGTCTGTAACCATTCCCTCCCCTTGGTGAGGTCTTCATCGGATCCAATGCAGTTTACCTGACTGGCATTTGGGTGGATGATACCACCATCTACCTCTTGCATCAAGCTCTGACCCACCTCTGGATAAGCCTGGAAGCAATGTGAGGAGGAAGAAGCTGAAATTGTCAGGAGTGGACCACCACCTGTCCCAGTTCTAGCGCCCGGTCCATGTACCTAAATGATTAACCAGAAGGTTATATAAGGATGTAGCACTATGGACCCTGGACCCCTGGGAACTTTTATTCTTGGCTTACTATACATTGGTTCACAGGAGAAACAAATGTTTCATTTGTTTTAGATTTCCTCTTCAATCTTTTTAATTTAATTTTTATAGTGGTGCCTACACTTAGCAGGTTGTATAAAGGTTTAGAAATACATATTTTTTTCTACTAAGAATTTAATTTGAGTCAATGTGTTCTAATGTCAGAAACCTTTCAAGAAATAGTAAAAAACCTTAAACAAATTAATAAACCATACTCTTGATGCAAGGTTTACGTTTAAATGAAAATTTAGCTAATAGAAGATTAGAGTTCAAAGGTTTCAACACAGCCTTTTCCTTTTTAAATTTCTCTTTCAGTTTTTACAGTGAAAACCATACTTTCACGCCATTTCAAACTTCAAATTTCAGGTGTTACTCACTCCATTAACTAGTTAAAACAAAGTAACTCATTACAGGCCTCAGTCGATGCTTGGGTTTGGTGTGGCTGACAACAAAAAGCCCGTTCACTTGCAATTAAAATAAAAGCACGTACACAATGTACTCACAGCTCTGGGTAAGATTAAGTGGTGGAAGAATAGGTAGGAAATCTCTCCACTGAGTAGCTCAGTAAGATGAGTAGGCAGATGAGGATAACACCAAATCTAAAGGTCGTAACCCAACAGCAATCCCACATGAATTCAAAGGGCCCAAGAAGAACTGCTCTCCCAGCGGGTCCAAAGATCAGCTCCTGGTCCACTTCTGTGCACAGTAAGAGTTCTCAGTTCCCCTGTGTAGCACTGAGCTACACAGTGGATATTGGACTACCTCTCTGATCGCCCACAGTATGTGAGGGCACGGGGCCGTGTGTGTGACAGGCTGATCTACAGTTTAATTATCCTACTCAGTTGCACATTTATTTGCATCTGATTATGCTATTTTTAAACCACTTTTTGCTTTACAGTTCCATTTACCTGTGACTTTGTGGCTGGTACACCTGAGTTTTCCTACTGAGGGACAATAAAGAATATTTCTTAGGATATAGAATATTTCCAGGGAGGACCCCCAGCAGGGTGGCTGAACCCTGGGTGGGAGCAGACTGGAAGAACTTGGTGCCGGCTAAATGTAATGACCAGCACCCCACCAGAACCCCAGGAACTAACAGGCTCTGGCACGCGCACCCAGCCTCACAACCCCCCCAGCCACCCCACCTGAAGCAGGACTAACGCACCCACAACTAATACCCAAATCCACCCCCCTTTCACCGTACCTGTGCCATGTTATGTGAATTTTAAAGAGTAGCTGTTATTGTTTGTATGACCTACAAAAGGTATTCACTCTGCCAACTTATGTTAGAGCTTATTATATTTCATTCTGATAGACCTTTTGAGGGTTCAGAGATGCCAAGAGGTACTACATGCAGATAAGGACGGAACTCTCTCATAGGTTCAAGATTGAATCTTTGTCTTGAGCCAGGAACTCCCCTCCAACCTGAAGAGGGCAAGCCAACTTCTACTGGGAACAGGTCCGACTTAGTGCCAGCAATGCAAACCAAACTCCTGTTTTGCTTGTACAGAAACGGGATGGCCCCTAATAAAGGGCCCCCGACTCCCTACTCCTGAAGCACCCCACAGGGCACCAGGAGGGACACAGTCGAATGCCTTCTCCAGCTCCACAAAACACATGTGGACTGGTTGGGCAAACTCCCATGAACCCTGGAGTACCCTGCAGACAGTGTAGAGCCGGACCAGTATTCCACAGCCGGGACGAAAACCACATTGCGCCTCCTGAAGCCGAGGTTCGACTATCGCCCGGACTCTCCTCTCCAATACCCTGGCATAGGCCTTGCCAGGGAGGCTGAGGAGTGTGATCCCCCTACAGTTGGAACACAACCTCCGGTCACCCTTCTTATGAAGGGGGACCACCACCCTGGTCTGCCAGTCCACATAGAAACATAATCTGATACAAATTTGTGTTTTTATAAAACAAAATAAATTAAATGTAAACTGTTTATTTCTCAGTTCTTAAATATTGTTTTAATTGCTATACTTAGAAGTGCAAGAAGTGTATGGGATCTACTTATTCCATTATCAACTTTTGTTGAGGGGCTGACTGACACTATGCACTCTACGCATGCTGATAGCGTCTTTACATACTTTCAGTCAAAAAACATAGAGAGGCAAGCAGTGCCAGAGAGCATGTAAATAGTGCAGTCTATGCAGTTTGAACACATGTTAGTTTGGAACCCATGTGGAACATCCTTCATCCTAAACAGTGTGTCCTAAGGTGGGCATTTTAAGTGGCCAGTGGACATTACAATAGAATGTATCAGTCTTAATATCATTCTTTCTCTAATGTCATTCTCTTTCATATTCCTCTACAGACCTGTCCCATCCAAAGATGTCTTTTAACAATTTTAAAACAGAAATTAAGGATGTTCTTGACCTTTTTAAAACAGTGAAAAAAAACACTACCATGAAAGAGAGAGACAGAGCTCTAACAAAAGTCTTAAAAGCAGTGACCATCAGAAACCGTCAGAAACAAAGTAGTTAACCAGACGTGTAAGTCCAAAGCATATTTCTTTATTAAAATGATAAATGGGACAAATGGAAATAGTAAATGGCCGGCACTTGTATAGCGCTTTATCAAGTCTAAGGACTCCAAAGCACTTTACTCTACAATCACCCATCCACCCAGGTGAGACATGGAGAGCCAGACTCGGTTCCCGGACTGAAACGAGGCTCCAGGGCATTGATTGGGATGTGGCCCCGCTCAGATGGAGGGGCTGTGGCCTGTAACTGTGACTATCTTTGGTGTGCGCGTGTGTGCGCCAGATGCGCGGAGGTGCGGGTGGCCGGCGGGCTGGGGCACTCCCGGGGTTTGGGGGTGGGGGTGTGGCGCGGTGCCCGGAACTGTTCGCGGCCGTGTGCCTTCTTCCGCTGCTTCTGTGGTGTTCTGGTGCCCCATGGTTGGGGCGCCGGGCTGGCATTGCCGGTCGGGTTGGTGTGGGCTGGCGGAGCGCGTCTGTGTAACTGCAACCGTCTGGCTGGTGTGTGCTGTGCTTGGTTGGAGCGGTTGGCCTGCATGGCCAGGTACCCGGCTAGTGCAGTAATCCCGTCTCGTGGACTCGTTGGCTGGGCTGGCTTGCGCTGTCTGGGGGATTGGGGCGGGCTTTGGTGGTGGGCTGCCCCTGCTTGGCTGTCATGTGTGAGGGGGGGCTCGGGCGGTGGGTGGGGGGTGGATGTCGTGGAGGGGGCTGCACCAAGTGGGGGGAGGGGTTGTATCCACCTTCTGGGATATTGGAGTCGCCGCGTTTGGATTGGCTGGGTGGCGATGGTGGAGCTGAGCTGGATAGTGGTTTTTTTTCTCCCTGGGCAGTTGCAGTGGCAGGAATGTTTGGCAGGAAATGTTTTTTTTTGTGGCTGAGTGGGGCATTGTGGGGCGTGGGTGGGGCATTTGCAACCCAGGGGATCGGGTGGTGAGTCTGTCCCTCCATGCTGCGGGGTCGGGGGTCCTGTTGTGGGTGCGGTGCTCGCGGGGTCTGCCCTGTTTGCGCCAGTGGGCGGTGGTCTGTTTGCTCGAGGGCCTTGCCTTGCTGTTACGGGCGCACTGTGTTGTGGTGGAGCGGTGATGCGGCGGGGGTTGCTCAGAGCGAGGCTGTATTAAGCTTGCGCATGGTGGGTGTGACCTCATCGGCCTCTCGGCTATAGAGTTCCCTGCGGGGTGTGGCCCTGTGTAGTGTGTGTGTGTGTGTGTGTTTGGAGGAGGGGGGGATTCGTGGCGTTTGGGTTCGGAGGACGTGTGTTCTGATATCGGTGTCCTGTCTGGGGGTGGCCTGGCGAGGTTTCGATGTTGGGGTTCACTGGGGGTGGGAGACTCATGGGGTCGGGATCGGAGCTCGTTGGGGATTCGGGAACTGCTCCGTCCTGGAGGCGGCTCTGGGTTGGCGGCTCGCTTGGAGCCCTCTTTGTAATATCCCCCCTCTCCGGAGGTGGATGGGGGTTGGTGGGGGACTGGGTTCTGACGGGGGCCGGGGGGGCCGAGACCACCCAGGTCTGGGCCTGTACTGCCTGTCTCTGCCCGTGAGGAAGGGGACCACCTCCTTTGGTCCGTGGGGCTGGTTTGCCCCTAGGGGCTGCCGGCGCCCGGAACCTTGGAGATAAAGTATGCATGGGGAGTGTGGAGTGAGTGTAGGATGTCCATTGTTGTTTGTCTTTACGTTGTGAGCGAGTGATTTTATGTGTGTGGATGAGAGTGGGAGGTGACTGTGACTGTGATGAGAGAGGGAGGTGACTGTGACTTGAGTGCCTGTTTTGTTTTTTGTGACAGGTTTGGGTCTTGGACGCTGCTCCCCTCTCCTGGATCAGCTTAGGTCCCCCCATATTATGGGGGGCCTATTTCCTCCCCGCCACCCTGCCTGCCGGTGGTTGGAGTCTCTGCCCGCTGGTGTACTTGTGGTTCTCGGTGTCCGGGGCCGGATGCTTCGGTGTGTGCTGGCTCACTCCCGTGGCTACCTGCCGGGCCGTGGACCACCTGGGCTCTGTCGGGCCTTCTTGGGGTGGCGTGTCCCTGGGGTCTTGGGTCTCTGGGTTCGATGGCTGGATCTGCTCGTGAGTGGACGGCTTCCGGCGGGCCTGTGGGCTCGTCGCTGCGGTTCCCTGGGGCTTCTGCACTGTCGCTGCTGGGTGGCTCCCCTGGGACTCTCCACTGCTCTTCTACATGGGGGTTTGCGGTAGTCCCGGTGGTGGTTCTCCTGGGGTTCCTGTGCTTATGGGGGGGCCTTTGGAATGTCTGATTGCTCAAACAGGATCTCCTCAGTGTCCCGCCCGGGGACCACGGGGCAGGTCGGTTGGGTCCTCACAACTCGCTATTGCATATTTCTGTGGAGAACCTTGTATACAAAGCGCATCCACACAGGTGTTGATAATACACAGATGATCTATATTGGGCTGCACTTCTCACTACGTACATTTTACATTCATAAATACTGTGTGTTTATTTTGTGTATAAGGCATCAGGGTGTAATCTTTTATTCTATTCATCCTTCTTTCTCTCCTTCACTCTCTCCATCCTTTTTCCCCTCGTCCCTTTTGCCCCATCTCTCTCTTTGTCAACCTTCGTTTTCCTTTTCATTTCAGTCTCGTGTCCCGTAACAATTGAAATATCCCAAGAAGTTCATAATAAAGTTTCTTTTAATAAATATCAAGCAGAGCCTTTAAAGCAATAGCTGTTGATGCTCCGCTTGTGAAGAAATCTGTTGGGCATTTCTGTGGCACTCAGACAACAATTCTGAGCGCTACTCTGCTGGACAGGACACGGTAAAAAAAAAAAAAAAAAAAAATGTTATACACTCAATTGAACAATTAGATATCCTGACATACCAGTGTTCATCATAAGGAAAATAACTGTCCCTGAAGTCATTATGATTATCTCGTCATTGACAAATTCTAAATCTGAGACATATTTGGTTTAGACATGAACCTACTAAACTCTAACAAAGAAGCTTGCCAAGTCCAATCGCACATTTGATAAAACTTTCTATTAAAGAATGTCGTTTAGCAACTATCAGGAAAGTGGCTAAAGTCAAAACCTGAAAGCTATCGGCCAATCAGCATTCTGCCTGTTGTCTTAAAGGTGACAGAGAAATAAATAAGGTGCTGGAAGACCGCACGACTGTTGCACAAGCTAAAAGGCATCACCAAATATTCCCAATGACCATTTGGAGTGATGAAGGCCATCGTCCACTCATCCAGGTCATGTCAATTAAATTAATAGAACTCCTTAATGACAATCAAACTCCTCTGCAACCAATGCAATTTGGATTTCGCCGGCATCAGTCTACTAAGACTGCCTCCTGTTATTTTTAGGAAAATATCAAAAGTCACCTCGGGACAGCTTTCTTAGATCCTTCGACACCATAAACCATAAACTGTTGCTTGTAAAGTTATTTTATTTTAAATTGTCAAACACTGCTTTCTGCTGGATGAAATCATACCTGTCAAACCAAAACCAAGCTCTACATATTGGCGAGTCAAACTCCTCATGCTGCTGGCCAGGGACTGCTTGCCTGGTGAGTTTGTCCTGTCTGGGTGTGGGGTCGGGGGATCCGTTGTGAGTACGAGGTCAGTGGTATCTACTCTGTTGTGCTTGTGTGCGTAGGGTGGCATTGTGCGGGGCCCTTGCCTTGCCATCGCGGCACGCTGTGTGGTGAAGGGCAGGGTGCGGCAGAGGTGCATGGAAAGGGGCTGGATGTGGAGCTTTCGCTGTGTGGATGTGTCCTCATCTGCTTTTTGTGGGGTGGAGCTCATCTATAGGGTATGCGCCCCTGTGTGGAAGGGCCGGAGTCGGGACGGGGGGACGGGTTCTGGGCCAGGGTTGTTCAGGTTTGGGCAGTACCCGCACTATGCTGGGCTGGTGTGGCCTGCCTGTCTCCACCCCTGATTGAAGGGGATCACCTCCTGGGTCTGGGGGCTTGTTGCCCCTCTGGGGAATTGGTATCTGGAGCTGGGAGTATAGTATATGTATGAGGAGTGTGAGTGAGTGTATGACGTTCATTGTGTGTTTTTACGTTGAGTGTTTGGTTATGAGTGTTTTCATGTGTACGCATGAGGGTGGGAATGTGTGATTGTGACTGTGTGCGCCTGTTTTTGTGCCAGATTGGGTCTTGAGCTGCTCCCTCTCCTGGATTAGCTTAGGCCCCCCCATCAAATGTTTGGCCTATTTCCGCCCCGCCACACTCCTTGTCGATGGCTGGTGTCTCTGCCCGCTGGTGTATTGGTGGTTCTCTGTGTCTGGGCTGGGTGATTTAGTGTGTGCCAGCTCACTTCCAGTGGCTGTTGCCGGGGTCTGGGCCCCCTGGCTTTGTCGGGCCTCTCTATGGCCTCTCCATGGCTGGATCTTCTCCGGCCAACATGGCTGCCAGTGAGGCCTGTGGGCTTGTTGCTGCAGCTCCCTGGGGTTTCTGCACTGTGGCTGTTGGGTGATTCCCCTGGGGCTTTCCTCAGCTCTTCTCTAGGGGGGTTCCGATAGTCCCGGTGGTGGTCCTCCCAGGGTTCCTATGCTCTGTGGGGGCCTTTGGATGTCTGTGGCTCAGATCTTCTCTGTGCCTGTCTCGGTTTCAGGGGGGCAGGTCTGTGGCTCCTTACACTCGCTATTGCATATTTTTATAAAGCTTTTTTGAACCTTATATACTCAAGCGCGCTAACACTTACACCTACAGTTGTTTGGATTCAGGTGTTTTACACAGTTATTCTATATTGAGCCGCAGTTACCACTAAATACATCTTGCATTCATTAGTACCGTGCACTTTTCGTTAACATTGCTGTTTTTACATATGTTTCTGCAGGTGTAGAAGCAGTCTTCTACACCTGCATCTCTATGTTGTATTCTCTTCACCCTTCTTTCTTTCCTCTGTTCATTTCTCCTTCCCTCCCTTCTTACTTTGCCCGACCTCTCTCTTTCTTGCTTGTTTTGTTTTTCATTTTTCAAAAATTTTTTTTAAATATATACAGGGGTTAGACAATGAAACTGAAACACCTGGTTTTAGACCACAATAATTTATTAGTATGGTGTAGGCCCTCCTTTTGCGGCAAATACAGCGTCAATTCATCTTGGGAATTACATATACAACTCCTGCACAGTGGTCAGAGGGATTTTAAGCCATTCTTCTTGCAGGATAGTGGCCAGGTCACTACGTGATCCTGGTGGAGGAAAATGTTTCCTGACTCGCTCCTCCAAAACACCCCAATGTGGCTCAGTATTATTTAGATCTGGTGACTGTGCAGGCCATGGGAGATGTTCAACTTCACTTTCATGTTCATCAAACCAATCTTTCACCAGTCTTGCTGTGTGTATTGGTGCATTGTCATCCTGATACACGGCACCGCCTTCAGGATACAATGTTTGAACCATTGGATGCACATGGTCCTCAAGAATGGTTCGGTAGTCCTTGGCAGTGACGCGCCCATCTAGCACAAGTATTGGGCCAAGGGCCCAAACCATCACTGATCCACCCCCATGCTTCACTCTGGGCATGCAACAGTCTGGGTGGTACGCTTCTTTGGGGCTTCTTCACACCATAACTCTCCCGGATATGGGGAGAACAGTAAAGGTGGACTGTTTCACATTGTCCACAGCCCAAGATTTGCGCTCCTTGCACCATTGAAACCGACGTTTGGCATTGGCATGAGTGACCAAAGGTTTGGCTATAGCAGCCTGGCCGTGCATATTGACCCTGTGGAGCTCCCAACGGACAGTTCTGGTGGAAACAGGAGAGTGGAGGTACATATTTAATTCTGCAGTGATTTGGGCAGCCGTGGTTTTATGTTTTTTGGATACAATCCGGGTTAGCACCCGAACATCCTTTTCAGACAGCTTCCTCTTGCATCCACAGTTAATCCTGTTGGATGTGGTTCGTCCTTCTTGGTGGTATGCTGACATTACCCTGGATACCATGGCGCTTGATACATCACAAAGACTTGCTGTTTTGGTCACAGATGCGCCAGCAAGACGTTCACCAACAATTTGTCCTCTTTTGGACTATGGAACTATGAACTATGAACTTCGCTTGTCGGCTCAGCTCTCTCTTCACCAAAACGGACCGGCACAGCGCCCCCATTACTGCGTCTAGAAATCCTGTCCATAAAAGTTATGAACAGGACCGGTGACAAAGGGCAGCCCTGCCGGAGTCCAACATGCACCGGGAACAGGTCCGACTTAGTGCCGGCAATGCGGACCAAACTCCTGCTCCGCTCGTACAGGGACCGGATGGCCCCTAATAAAGGGCCCCCGATTCCATACTCCTGGAGCACCCCCCACAAGGCATCACGAGGGACACAGTCGAATGCCTTCTCCAGGTCCACAAGACCCATGTGAACCGGTTGGGCAAACTCCCATGAGCCTTCGAGTACCCTGTAGAGGGTATAGTGCTGGTCCAGTGTTCCACGGCCGGGACGAAAACCACACTGCTCCTCCTGAAGCCGAGGTTCAACAATCGGCCGGACTCTCCTCTCCAATACCCTGAGGTAGGCCTTACCAGGGAGGCTGAAGAGTGTGATCCCCCTGTAGTTGGAACACACCCTCTGGTCCCAAGGGGGACCACCACCCCGGTCTGCCAGTCCAGAGGCACTGTCCCCGACAGCCATGCAATGTTGAAGAGGCGTGTCAACCATGACAGCCCCACAACATCCAAAGATTTGAGGTACTCAGGCCGGATCTCATCCACCCGCGAAGCCTTGCCACAGCGGAGCTTTTTAACCATCTCGGTGACTTCAGCCTGGGTGATGAAAGAGTCCAACCCCGAGTCCCCAGCCTCTGTTTCCACCAGGGAATGCGTGATGGCAGGATTGAGGAGATCCTTGAAGTACTCCTCTTACACTGCCCGATAATGTCCCCAGTCGAGGTCAGCAGCCTCCCACCCCCACTATAAACAGTGTTGACGAAGCACTGCTTTCCCTTCCTGAGGCGCCGGACGGTTTGCCAGAATCGCTTCAAGGCCAACCGGTAGTCCTTCTCCATGGCCTGACCAAACTCCTCCCAGGCCCGAGTTTTTTCCTCTGCCACAGCCCGGGCCGCAGCACGCTTGGCCTCACGGTACCCATCAGCCGCCTCAGGAGTCCCACAAGCCAACCACAGCCGATAGGACTCCTTCTTCAGCTTGACAGCATCCCTTACTGCCGGTGTCCACCACCGGGTTCTGGGATTGCCGCCCCGACAGGCACCGCAGCACTTACGGCCGCAGCTACGGGCAGCAGCATCGACAATTCATGCGGAGAACATGGTCCACTCGGACTCTATGTTTCCAACATCCCCCGGAATCTGGTCAAAGCTCTCCCGGAGGTGGGAGTTGAATACATCCCTGGCCGAGGGCTCCGCCAGGCGTTCCCAGCAGACCCTCACTATGCGCTTGGGCCTGCCAAGTCTGTCCGGCTTTCTCCTCCTCCAACGGATCCAACTCACCACCAGGTGGTGATCAGTGGACAGCTCAGCCCCTCTCTTCACCCGAGTGTCCAAAACAAGGTCTGATGATACGACAACAAAGTCGATCATTGACCTCCTGCCTAGGGTGTCCTGGTGCCAAGTGCACTGATGGACACCCTTGTGCTTGAACATGGTGTTCATTATGGACAATCCGTGACTAGCACAGAAGTCCAATAACAAAACACCACTCGGATTCAGATCGGGGAGGCCATTCCTCCCGATCACGCCTCTCTAGGTGTCATGTCGTTTCCCACGTGGGCGTTGAAGTCCCCCAGCAGAATAATGGGGTCCCCGGGAGGGGCACTATCCAGCACCCCCGACAGGGACACCAAGAAGGCCGGGTACTCCGCACTACCGCTCGGCCCGTAGGCCGAAACGACAGTCAGAGACCTATCACCGACCCGAAGGCGCAGGGATGCGACCCTCTCATCCACCGGGTTAACCCCAACACGAGACGGCTGAGCTGGGGGGCAACAAGCAAACCCACCGCCTCTCCCCGTGGGCCACTCCAGAGTAGAAGAGAGTCCAGCCCCTCTCAAGGAGATGGGTTCCAGAGCCCACGCTGTGCGTGGAGGCGAGCCCGACTATTTCTAGTCGATATCTCTCGACCTCCCGCACAAGCTCAGGCTCCTTCCCCCCCAGCGAGGTAACATTCTACGTCCCTAGAGCCAGCCTAAGCATCCGAGGATCGGGCCGCTGAGGTCTCCACCTTCGTCCGCCACCCAATGGAATTTGTTTTTAAATAAAATTGATTCTATTAAGACTAAAATGGCATAGTCCCGAACATGATTACTTCCTCTTCAGTAAGTGAGACAGCATTGGAAGTAACTGTATCTGTGTTTAGACTGGTTTGATCCAGTGGAGCTTCCTGAGTTATCAAAAATATTAGCTTCATCTAAACCTTTAACTTGCATGTTAGACCCAATCCTGACCAAATTATTTAGGGAAGTGTTCCCTCTGATTACCAGCCCCATTTTAGATTTGATTAATCTATCCTTAGTAAATGGATATGTACCACAAGCTTTTAAGGTATCTGTAATAAAACCTTTACTTAAGAAACCTTCCCTTGATCAAGACGATTTACTAAATTACAGACCTATATCCAATCTTCCATTCTTATCTAAAATTCTTGAGAAAATAGTTGCTAATCAAGTGTGTGAGCATTTAGACAGTAATTATCTGTTTGAAGAGTCTCAATCAGGTTTCAGAGCTCATCATAGCACGAAAACAGCATTAGTGAAAGTATCTAATTATATTCTAATTGCATCAGATAATTGTGTCTGTACTTGTTCTGTTAAAACATGTCTGACAGATTCCAGTTTGTTCATGTAAATGATAAATCATCTTTAAACTCCAAGGTTATTTGTGGAGTACCACAGGGTTCAGTGCTTGGGCCAATTCCTTTTACTATATATATGCTTCCAATAGGTACAATTATCAGGCAGCATGGGATACATTTTAACTGTTATGCTGATGATACTCAGCTTTATCTATCAATATATCCTGATTAGCCCAACCAGTTAGATAGACTTCAGACATGTCTGGAAGACATAAAATCTTGGATGGCTTTAAAGTTTCTAGGATTTCCTTCTTTCACCTCCGGAGCATTGCCAAAATTTTAAATATCCTTTCCAGGAGTGAGTTACTTCAAGGCTGGACTATTGCAGTTCTTTACTATCAGGATGTCCACAAAATGCAATTAAAAGTCTGTAGAAATAGAATGTGAGACAGATCCTTTAGTTATCAGGCTTCTCTCCTGTGGAACCAGCTCCCAGTTTTAGTCAGTGAGGCAGACACCCTGTCTACTTGTAAGACTAAGCTTAAAACTTTCCTTTCTGATAAAGCTTATAGTTAGAGTGACATAGGTCAAGTCAACTCATGTTTATTTATATAGCGCTTTTCAGCAACAAGGCACTCGAAGTGCTGTACATGAGGAAAAACATTTACAATGATACAGAAAATCAAACACAGAAAAACAAATCAAATGACATTAATAATCCTTGGGAGTTTACTGGTAAGAGCTGGTTCTAATCAAATCTTTCTAATAGAGGTAATTAGATCATTAAGTCCTCTGTGGTAAGGAATTCATCCTGTGCTAGAAGAAAAATGATAATATTAATCCTTGAGGTCGCTGTTATGAGGCAGCTGTGGTCCCATCATTCAAATAATAACAGTCATGCGCACTCACTGAAGTCTAAGTAGAGAAGCTGGGTCCCTGGTATAAAACAGCTTTAGTCCAAACTTTTTAAATACTAATAATGTTTGGCTTTCACTGGTATGAAATTGTTGTAATACAATCTTTCTAAGACATCTAAAAATCTCTGGTCATTGGTGTAAAAACAGCTTTAGTCCAAATTTTCAAATACTAATAATATTTGACTTTCGCTGCTAATCGAGAAATCTGAAAATCTTTGAAAAGTAATGAAATCACACATTTAGGTAAAGTAAAATACGAGGGAAAAAAAAAATCATATTTCAGACTCTATTCTTAGCAGAATACAGTCTGAAGTAGTACTAAAAACCTCAGCAAGGGTAAGCAACACACACATAAGTAAAGATTTAGCAAGGGTACAGTGGAATCTTGAGGGTGCGAATATATAAGTCTGAGTGTGTTTGCAAGAATTAGACTGTCAACACTGATAGAAGCGCCATTGTCCTTGAGAAGAGAGGTGGAAGTTTTATCAATCGGCCACATAGTCCTATTAGCACACAGCTGGTAGGGGAGTGCTGGGAAAGAGCGTCGTGTTTATATAACATCCAGGAGATATTTTGTCGATAGCCAGTTAGCAGAAGTTTCCAAGGCCACATTGGGGCGCCAGATTTAGAAAAACAATAAATGTTTTGGTTCAGGCAGTTGTGAATTTCCAACTAACTTAAGAGTTTTACTGGTATGTCTCAATTGCGAATCCAAATAGCCAAATTTCTGGTACTTTCCACAGATCTCGAGCGTACAACTTCTCCAAGATTAGATCCTTTAACCTCTGAATCCAACCACTGCCAGGCTGCGATTCTGTTCAAGAATCGTGTCCAGCTTGCGATTCTGGTCTCTTAACATTTCAGTCTGAGTGTTGATCGCTCTACAGACTCCATCCAACATTGCAGGCAGCTTTGAAGAATGCTTTGAACAGCCGCCCACGTTTTGCGAATCACTTGATAAGCCAGGTAACCACCAACTCCAAAAGCAGAAATCCTGTTATCAAAAGTCCAAATATGTACACATCTTCTACGTCCTCGACCAACGTCGTAGTCAGGTACACAATCCTTCACTGCTGCCAAGAATCCATTGTGTAACCAGAGAAGAACGTCCCGTCTGGACAAGAGGGTTCTCCTTTACCCTGTCTTCCCGTCGAAAAAATTAGATCAATTACGTTGAGAGACCAGCTGACCAAATCCATAATTAACAGGTTTGGAAGATATGCAGAGCGCGGCTCTGAAAAAAATATAGACAAAAAGCAGAACCAGGGATCAGCAGGGAGGGAGGGAGAGGAAATACGTGTGTGTCTTCCACCGAGAGCAAGAGAAAAAAAAAAGGTTATCCTGTAGTTATGCAGCTATAGGCTTAGACTGTAGGAGGACATAATGACCACATTCACTCTCTCTGCTACATTCTCATACTACTCTCCAATGTTGCATTATTTTGTTATTTCAGCTAACTTTATGTTCTCTCTGTTTTTTTCTCCTTCTAGAAGCTACATCTGGCCTGGCTCTGTGTTTAGCTGTGGCATCTTCCTGGAAGGGGACATGGGCCAGAATCATAACATCTGTATAAGGTGAGCGTTAAGTTGTTGGCAGCAGCAGCTTGGCCAATCTGCCTGCTCTGCTCTCACTCATGCAATTAACTCATCTGCTTCACCTGTCTGCTGCTGCGCTGAACGAGATCGACGAAGGAAGAATAACTTGTGTTTTTATTGTGGTGGACGGGGTCATGTTGCATTCAAGTGTCCGTTAAAAGCCCAGGCTCAGTAGAGGTGAGGAGAACTCTACTGAGCCGAAGTCAACTGTCTGTCTCCTCATGCTCATTTCCTGCAACTATTCAAGTGTCTTCCACTTCTCATCAGGTGTCAGTATTCATTGACTCAGGGGCGGACACGGAGTTTATGGATGAGTCGTTCGCCAGGGACCATGACATCAAGCTCCTTCCCACGTCTGACACCCGTAATGTCCTGGCTTTGGATGGTCATAGTATCAACAGTTCATACTAACAAGACGGGGGTAATGAAACCCCACACCGGGGGGCAAATCATCAGGACGAGGTCTAAACATTCAGGATTATCAACTCTCCTAAACTACCCATTTTTTTAGGGGCCCCCCCGGTTACAAAAGCAAAAATCCCCAATTGACTGGCAAGCCAAAGAGATTTTGGGCTGGGCTAAAGTCCTGCCCGGGCCACTTGCCCTTTCTTCTGCCTCTACAGATTTTTTTAAAGGAAAAATGACATTGAGGAGACATACCCTGATCTGTCAAGGTACCACCCCCAAATATCATGCACTTAAGGAGGTTTTTTCAACAAGTTCGGGCTACGGCACTTCCACCCTTTAAAAACCCCATGACTGTGGCATTGAGTTCCTACCAGGCAACTTCCCCCCCCCTAGGGGTCGATTGTATTCATTGTCAAGGCCAGAGAACCACCCCATGGGAAAATTTATGGTTTGAGTAAACAAAAAACCCTGGGGGTTATCAGACCCTTTTTTCCCCCACCGGGGGAAAGGCTTCTTCTTTGTGGGAAAAAAGGATGGTTCCTTATGACCATTTTATCGACTACAGGGGTTTAAACGACATTCCCCGTCAAGAACCCTCTACCACTTATGAACACTGCTTTCGACCAGATTCCCAGGGCGCCCAGATCTTCTCTAAGTTTGGGGTTTTGGAAAAAACGCTTACCACCTTTTTTCGTATCAAAGGGGGGGGATGAATGGAAAAAACCGGCATTTTAACACCCCAAAACTGGCCCACTACGAGTACTGTTTAAGGGCCTTTTTTGGTTTTAAACCCAAATGCCCCCTGCAGTTTTTTCAGGCATTGGGGGAATTTAATGTCCTGGGGGGAATGGGGGGAAAAAGTTTTTTTTTTTTGTATACCTTGAGGACATTCAGATTTATTCCCAGGATTTTCTGGAAACCCACCAAAAAATCATGTCCGTGCTGTCCCCCTCCGTCTTCTTAAAAAATCATCTTTTTGTCAACGCTGAAAAGGTGTGGGTTTTATACCACTACCACCTCATTCCCCTTGGATTCATCATTTCTCCAGCCAAAGTCCAAAAGGGGGACCCCTCCAAAGTCAAGGCAGTCTTGGGGGAATGGCCTTCCCCTACCGACCGCAAACAGCTTAAAGGGGTTTTCGGGGTTTTTTAAAATTTTTTACAGACGGTTCATCAGGAATTATAGCCTCGTAGCAGCCCCCTTAATGCTCTCACATCATCTAAAAACAAGGTTTTTTTTTTTGGAATGAGGACAGCAGAAAGAGCTTTTGTCAAGCTCAAAGGATTATTTAGCCCTGCCCCCCTGTTCTACGGTCCCCTACCCCGATAAACAGTTCATTGTTGAGTTTGACGCCCCAAACAAAAGGGGGGGAGCTTTCCCTTATGCCAAAAAGAAATTCTGATGACCGTATTCACCCATGTGCCTTTTTTTTCTAGGACTTTGTCCCCAAGCAGAGGAAATTATGATGTGGGGGACCGAGAACTTTTTTTGGCAGTCAATTGGCTCCCCGGGGAGTGGAGGCTTTTGGCTAGGGGGGAACTAAAGGACCCTTTTTTTTTTTCTTTTTAGGGACAGATCAAAAAACCTGGAGTACCCCGAGATCAGCGAAGGGGGCCTTAATCCCAGGAAGGCAAGGGGGGCCTTTATTTTTTGGAAGATTCAACTTCTCTTTGTCTTTTCCCAAGACCTGGAGTCCAAAAAGGGAAACCAGAACCCCCCTGTCCAGAATACAGGAACTCTCCGAGTCCAAAGACCTCTGGGGAGGATGAGTTTATTCTTCCGGAAATCAGTGAAAACTCTCCCCCCCGCCCATGTTTGGGAGTTGGAGGGAGGGGTTTTTTTTAAAGATGCCCCCAAAAAAACCCCCCTATTCCCCCTACTTTCATGCCCACCTGACCGGGGGGGTTTTTGTTTTTTGAGCGCCTCGTACCCAAGGTACTGAATTTATGCCATAATTCCTTTTCTTTTTGGGGGTATCCTGGTATCAGCAGGACGTTTAAAGATTGGGCCGAACTCAGTTTGGGGGCCCAAATCTTTTTGGTTAAAGATGTCACAGATTACGTCACCGGCCTTTTACTCAATGTTCCCCAACCCCCAAGTCTTCCTCATCGCCCTTCCCTCTTGGACTCTTACACCCCTCCCCCCTTTCCCCTCCCTCGCCCCCTGGTCACAAAAAAGCCGGGGGACTTCGTCCCCGGTTTTGGGCCAGTTTTTCTAATGGTTCCCCATTTCCCTTTTTTTAAAACTATCATCGACAAAATTTTCTAAGATGGGTTTTCACATTGTCCCCCTCTAAAAAATTTTGGCCCTCACCCAAGGAAATGGGGGACATTCTGGCACGTGAGGTTTTTTTTGTTTAAAGGCCCCATACCCACAGACATTTGTCTCAGACAGGGGGCCCCCAATTTTGTCACGTTTTTTTGGAAAGAGTTTTTTTCCCCCTTGCTGGGGATTACTGTTTTTTTTTTTTGGCCCTTTCAGGATTTTAACCCCACAGTCGAATGGACAGATTTGGGAGGGCCAACCAGGAGGTGGAGACCAAATTTTCCGGCGCACTATGTGAGTCAGACCGAAACCAAATGGTCTCAAAATTTTACCCGGGGTTGAATATTGTGTCAAAACCCCCCCCCCGGCTAGTGCCAAAGGGTTTTTTTTACCCCCTTTTCCCAAGTTGTTTTTGGGGTTTTCCCAGCCACCCTTGTTCAACGTCCCCAGGAGAAAGAGGCCTGAGGTTTCCCCCTTTCTGCTCAGGGCCGGGGCCCCCCCTAATATGTCAGCGCATCTGGAGAAGGGCCAAAAAAGGTCTATGATCAAGAATGTGGGAAAGGTGCAGGAAAACGCCAAAAGCAAATCGTGGAAAAACCCCTGCTCCAAAGCTACAAGGGGGGAAACAGAAGGGTTTTTTTGGCTTATCCCCAAAGGACCTCCCGCTTTCTGGTTATTTTCCCGTAAGCTGGCACCTCTTTTTTGGGGGGCCCCTTTTTCCCTAGCCAAAGATCATCAATCCTGTGGCTGTTTTCCGTTTACGTCTGCCCCGTGCCATGAGAGTTTTCACCCAACCTTCCCCACGTGTCCCCGGATCAACCCTTTTAATGTGGTCCCCCCTTTCTGGGGCCCCACCTCCGGGCCCCCCCCCACCCCCCCCGGTTTCTTCTGAGGGCCCCCAGTTTCACACTGTCCGGGGCCCCATCATTCCCGGTACAGACGGCAGGGGGACGTGGCAATTTTTTAACCTGGTGGACTGGGAGGGCCCCCCTTTTTTGGGCCCTGAGGAGAAGGTCCCTGGATTCCCCGGGCCGATTCCCTAGTGGAAAAAACCCTCATCCGGGAGTTTCCATCACCTCAATCCTGATCAGCCTGGGGGCCCCGCCGGAAAGGGCCCTTTTGGGGAGGGGGTAACGTTTGATTCTGGCCCCCGCCCTGCCTGCTCTGCTCTCATTTAAATTGCAATTAACTCATCTCCCTTCACCTGCCCCCTGCTTGCCCCCGTGCTGCGCAAAAAAAGCCCATGCCACACCCCCCGGTGGAGCTGCAGTTTTTTTACAGCCCCTGACCGGCAGACGGGTGCCAGAATTTTTCGAAAAATTTTTTTGGAGGATTTACCAGTTTTTTCCTTTCCCTGACTGATTTTCGTTTCCATGGACCTTGCCTTTTCCCTTTTACGGGGGATTATTCCCCTTTTTTCTTGCCTTGTTTTCCCCCTTCCCCCCCGACGGATTGGATTTTGGATTTTCACCTTTTTTTCTGCCTCTGGTTTTATGTCTCTGCCTCCCCCCTTGTCCTGACGCCTCTACCCCTGGAATTCGCCCGGGTTTCTTCCCCTGGATTTAGTCTCACCCCCTAGCCCACGGGGGGGGGGGTTTATTCAGCCTGAGTTCCCCCCGGGCTCTCTAGTCTGCCTGGATTTTTTGGTCAAGAGGAAAATCCCCAAGCTCCCCTGTGTTTCCTGTCACAGCCGCCCCAGCTGGTTCACCGGAGGATTTGGATCAGTCGGCAATCCGATTCAGTCTGTTAGGACGCTTCCTCATTAACTGCTGGTCAGGGATCTCTTCTCCTCTAGGATCCTGTGCCTCATCACCAGACTGAGAAGGTTAGCGGCTTTATAAACTCCTTGCAGATCCTGAGTTTGTTTATTCAGCCACTAACTAGTCTCTCTGTTCTCAGTGGTTCCTGGAAGCTGACTGCTGTTCTTCTGCTCTCTGATCCTGAGTTTCTGAATAAACCTTTTTACTTATCACTTTGTGTTTGGCTGAATTTGGGTTCTCTGTCTCTGGTCGTGATAACAGATGATACACTTGGCCCTGTCTTTCGGGCTAACCCCTGTCTCTCCTAGACATAGCTACTGGCGGAGCTTTTACTGTGATTAACTGTATGTGCTCTCTTTCATACACTCTCATACACTTGAAAACTGGCTCAGAGTTCATCTGCTTAGCTGTCGTTCTCTCCTAGATGAAGCCTCTAATGGAGCTATAACCATTAATGTTTCACTTTTCTTTCCTATAGAAAGTACTCCTGGATCAGTGCTTCTGTGTTCCTTTTGTATCTCTGCTCTGTTCTCTCTAACCCCCAGTCGGTCGTGGCAGATGGCCACTCACACTGAGCCTGGTTCTGGTTCTGCTCCTTAGACAGAAAAATTTTCTATCCAATTTGAATAAATAACTAACTCTGACTGCACTGTTCAATGGTTAGGATGAATTGGAATGTATGTAACTGATTTTGTGAGGTGCCTTGAGACGACATGTGTTGTGAATTGGGGCTATATAAATAAACTGAATTGAATTGAAATTGCATTTCATCATCTTCATTAATTATGTTATGTTATAATGTTAGAGCTTTGTGTTTAGGTTTCTGATTTTTTTGAATTTTTGTGCAATTGTATCATGTGTTTTTGTATTTTGTTGTTTTTCATTTTAGTACATTCTTGTATTCAATTAGTGATTTCTTGTCTTTTTTCCTGATATGATCATGAATATGAATATATTATTTAATATTTCATACTTTAATATTTTATAAAATAATATTTCGGTCTGTTAAGGGTTGTCCTGTGAATACCGGCTCAATAAGGCGGTTGTATTAGGACAAAATTAAAAGGGATGAGCCAAGCTCTGACATTATTGAACAGCAAAACTCTGTACACACACAGAATGAATTCACACAATTTCTGAAAATACAAGAATTTATTAACAAAAATAAGTCAACTCAAAGTCAAACATATTTCAGTCAACAAACTCTTTACTATGCTAACACAACCCAACTAAACTACCAAGCAAAATGAAAGAATAAGGAAGACTAACAGGCTATGTACAATATAAAAAAGTGAAACAAACATGGTGGACAACCATGACCAAAAGAATGATGCAACATTACCATGCAATGTTATTTATGTCCGAGAACCAAGGATTATCTTGAAGAATCTGGAAATGAAGTTAAGTTAGTCTTGGAAGTAACTTAGGCAATAATTGGTATACCTTTAAACAACCATTTACAATGCAAGATCAGATAAAACATTATTTTAATAAAATAACATTTTAGAGAATGATTTGCCGAATAAAACCAACCTTCTGGATCTCTAATTCTCAATGGTGTTTAATTAGCTGCCTTTATTTATTAAAATAATATTTAAGGAAATATTATTTTGAATAAGAACCAAACAGCTGGCTCATAAGGTGGGCGAGCACGTGTTCTTAACCGTTAGTGGTTGGAGCTAACAAAAGAAGCTTTATAGTTGTTCCCAGAATCAGACGTGTACCTTTAAAATACCACTAATATGCGTTATGGGCGATCTGTGTTTAAAAACCACCCTTTGAATAAACCTTAAACTGATCTTCTCACCCCAAACTCTACCTCTTACGAGAACTGTGCTGAGGAGAAGTTGTCCTGAGCATTGAGGAAAACATCGACGTGTGGGTTAGCTTGCAGCTAACCTCTATAGCTGTGGGGAAGGCCTTTTAGCTGGCCCGGCTGAACCGTACGACAAAGGCACGTTAAGCTTCTTGAGTGGCCGTGATGCAGCAGGGTAGCTCGCGCTACCTGGAAGTGCATGCAGGAAGGCATCCGATGCTGTCCCGGCCTTTTCCAGGCTGTGGGGGAAATCCGCTTCAATTATGGCTGCTTCTGGAGACCTCAAAAGAAAAGTCAGGTCAAGTTTGTCTCATTACACCCTTTATATGAATGAATGCTGGATACTCGAACAGCAAATCATTACTTAACTTTGTTGCATGTGATCGTAGTCACTCTGGATCCAAGTTGAAGAGTCATGTCTGCCTGCCAGCAAGGAGACATATGTGCTTTTTGGTGCCTCTCCTGTACATTATTTGTCTAGAATCTGCATGGTTAGAGATCTGTTTGTTGGAACGCTGGGTTTTTATTCAAACAGTGATGTCGCGGGAAGTCCGCTGTTATCTCTCTTGTTCCTGGCTGTGCTGGAAGTAGGTTAATGTGATTTATGTTGAAAGTTCCAGAAAAGTTCTAACTGGTCTTTAATGTTGTTTAATGTTGTTTTATGTTCATTAGATTAATGTTTGATTCACATGGCTTCTGTGAACCTTTTTAAATTTATTTTCCTAGAGTTCTTGTTTATTTTTCCAGCAATTGATTCAGTTAATTTACCTCACCTGCTTCTGTATCATTTGGTGTAAAACTCAGTTATACAGACTCAACCATTTCTCATCTTTCTTTGGTTGCAGAACAAGGCAGAATGTCTTTAACAACACTGGAAACTGGTTATAGACCAGGCGGGGTTAGGATAAGGTTAAAGGGCTGCTACAGAATCCAATAGAACTGCTCTGCTCGGGCCTTCAGGACTCTGGGGTTGACACCATGTTGACCTTAAGTCAGTTCAGTCCCTCCAGCTGCCTCTTCACCTAACGAGAGAGACAGGAGGAGGAGGTAATAGAAGCACTGGCATCTGCTGATTTGAGTGAAGACAAAGATATCTATAACCAAGATGGAAGATGAAAGAACAGCTGTGGGTCAATGGAGAGTAGGTTGTCTGTTTAACTGCAGGCAGGAGTGTCATGAATGGCTCTTGGAGTGGACCCAAATGCAGACAGGCAAGAGCAGATTGGTGAAAATAAAAAGGTTTAATAAATAAACAAAAACGTACAGGCAGGCAGGAGGTGGATGAAAACATGGAGCAGAAAAAAAGGCTTGAACATGAAATGGGCTTGGCTTAGCAAAACAGTTGTGGAAAGCAGAGCAGCAGAGATGATAAAATTAATAAACCAGCAAGGAACAAACAGAAATGAGCAGTATATATGGGCCATGGCACAGTTGATGCAAGGACACTAATTGACATGGTGCAGGTGGACCAAATGATGCTCATTGCTTTGGCAGAGGCAGAGAGAGAAAACAAAACATGGCTGGAACAAAACAGAAACTCAAGGACACAATCTAACCTAAGAAGCATAGATAACAGAACATGTATCAGCAGGCACTATGAACAGAATATGACAATCACAAGAAACCAAACTAAAGCACCACCTGGAAAACAATAAAAAGTAGCAGGATCCAAAGCCCAAAACAAAACCAAACACCTCCAAATCATAACAAGGAGAGGAGGTTTCTGAGCATGTTTCTGAACTGAACATATTAAAGGAATGTGTTCAGTTTATTTATTCTTTACTCTGTCTAGACTTCCATCTATCTCATCTTCCTTCTGCTTGAAACCTGTAAATTTCATGCCTGACCACACATCTCATATTTTTCTGCTGGACCTTACTATGCAGCTTTGGCCTATACACCTCCTTGCTGTCTCTTATGTCGAATTTAAGTTGCTTTTGCATCCTCTCACGTTACTCTGTCTCCCTCACTGAAGTCTCCTTTTTCTTGTTTAGCAATTCCTTCATGTCACTGGTGATCCAGGGTTTGTTATTTGGGAAGCACCTTACTGTTCTGTGTCGTCCACACAGGAATGTGTATATTTGTCAAACTCTCAGTAATGGCATTGATGTCCTCATGTGGCTGGCACAATGCATCCCAGTTTGTAGCCTCAAAACAACCCAGAAGAGCTTCTTCAGCTTCCTATGACCTTCACCTTTCACAGTTCTCTTCATTACAGGTTGCCTCTGAAAAAATTGTAAATATTCTAATCAGAGGAAAACAAGAACTGGATGTTTTACCAAGAGAAGGTCTTCCTTTGGAGAAGTATGCTTCCTTGACATTTGCATAAAACAAATGGCGGGTAGAACAGGCCTGATGAAAATCGTAACTGTTCACTGAAAACAAAGTAATCGTTTAAAATTTTATTGATTTTATTTAATATTTAATTTAGGATTTTATTCAGGATTTTTGGTTTTTGAAAAAATATCGACAAAGCAAATCTAAATAAAGTTCTCTAAATAACTAAGTTAATTTGTGCATCAGTATCCAACAAAATATAACTCTGTTCCATTCTAAAATAAATATTTCTTCATGTAGGTATAATGAATTAATTTTTCTTAAATATAGAGGTCCTAAAAAACATTTATCTGTGACTCATATTTTAATCGACTGAAATGTAGTAAGATTAAATACTCTCTAACTAAAATGACGGTGACTAAGATGTGACTACAGCTAAAATACCCAAACTACATTCAAATCTGCTGTCAAATGTAACACCAACACAGCGTCTGGTCAGAAGCCAAGGCGCAGGGACTAGTGATCCTTCCCAAACCAGTTCTGTTTAGTAAGTGTCAACACTTCTGGACAAAACTTCATTGGCTGAAGTCCAGTAATCTTTTCTGTTCCAGTGCACATTAGCACAACACACCCAGTGTGAGGTAAGGCAATAATTGATGTGTTGATTGACCACAGCACTTATCAGTTATTATGTAAAGAGCTGCAGCATCAGATGCTAGCCAAGTTGTTTCCAAACATTTTCTGAAATGTTATCTTCACGCAGCAATTCAATTCAATTCAATTCAGTTTATTTATATAGGGCCAATTCACAACAAATGTCGTCTCAAGGCACTTCAAAAAACTCAGGTACATACATTCCAATTAGTCCTAACCATTGAACAGTGCAGTCAGATTCAGGTATTTATTCAAATTGGATAAAAAGTTTTTCTATCTAAGGAAACCCAACAGATTGCATCGAGTCAGAGGCAGCAGACCCCTAATATTTCCTTCATACCAATGTTCTTCCTAACTCCCTCCTAACTGTACATCATCTGCAAAAGAAAAATGATTGAAAATGCCAAAACTTGGAATTCAAAAATGTAATGTTAAAATTAAATGGGTTGCTCTTCAGCCTTTTCTTGGATTTGCTTTATAATTAAAGGTTTATATTGTATTATTAAAAATTTCTAGGTGTGTTTTTTTGTCCAAAATATGGTCATTAATCTGCATTTGTTATTTGTGGTTTATTTTGTTTTACTTGTTGAAGCAGGGATGAGTTAAATAAATTACAAAGTTCAGAAAATTGAATGAGTCAATTACAGGGAAAATGCATAAAAAAAATATCATCCATGTTTTTGGTGCTGGTGTGGCTGTTGATGTGCAAACGTTCAAAATATCTTTATAACTCTATTTGTGATGGGATAAAGTTTAGTGGGGGGGTGTGAGGGTTGTTTCACCTAATTGTAGTGTGTCGATTGACATGTTGGGACTAGACGAAAGATGAGAGGAACCTGCAGTATTCACTTTCAGGCTGAATGTAGATGTGTGTTGGCTGATACTGGAGCTTTATGGATGAGTGTGTCCAGGAGCATTGCTTCTTGTCAGGACAGAGTTCACAATTAATCCTGCACAGAGAATTCTACATCCAGCAGTCTGATTGAAACATACAACTTGACATTAGCCTTTTAGACAGGGCTGATTATATGCTTGAGTTGTTATTAACTCAGACTAGATAAACTGTAAACTAAACAATTGAAAAGTGTGAAAGTCTGCAATTTTAAATAATATTAGTGGTAAACACTTCATACAAAAAATCTGATAAGTTGAAGTCAGCTTTTTTAAGACTATTTCACCTGAATCTGGACCACCTGAATCAGGTCCTAGGAACCCTAGGAGCAAAAAATGATTGGCTGTCATGACTAAAGTTTCACAGTGAAACGGCTGACAGGAGGCAGGAGGAGAGACAGTTGGTGGACCAGGACTCTACGTGACACTTGGACCAATCCAAGTGGGGGTTGTGTTTCTGTAACCAAGGAAACTCTAACACTAAAGAATTCTGAGAAATGGGGAACACAAAAAATGAAATCTCCTCCCTGTGGTTTCCAGAGAGCACTAGTTCTAAAGCTCTCGTTCAATGGGTTATTTTCTGTAACTCTTGCCCATCTAATGCTGAAACTAACCGGGGGTAAGAAAGAGGCTCCACTTCAATTTGGGTACATTCTACCAATCCCTGATCTATGCCTGAATCGATCAGGGCTGACAAGTTCTGGGTATGCTGGATAAATAATATTGAGGCAGAGAGGGTGAAGGTGGGGGCTCTGAGACTAATGTGTTGGTCCGTCAGCCCCCCCTTTATAGCTGATGGACCCTGTCTTTTGGCTGCATGGGACAAGCAGGACAAGTGGCTATAAAATGATCTGAGGAGCCACAGTATAAACACTGATTAGCCTGCCTGCGTCTCTGTCTTTATTCAGGCGAGAGGCGAGTGCGTCCCACCTGCATGGGTTCGGGCTCGGAAATAGGAGTCTGAGGTGGAGGTCTAACGGTTTGAGAAGAGTTAACGGGAAATTGGGATCTCACAGCAGCGCGCTCTACTCTGGTTTTTCTCCTATCTCTTAATCTGTTTTCAACCCTTATGGCTAAGGCGACCTGTTCATTGAGAGTCATAGGTTCATCTGAAAGTGCTAGTTTATCCTTAAAAAGGTTCATCCAAAGACTGGAAAAAAGCTGTCTTAAGGACACAATTGTCCCAGCCCGAAGCAGAACTCAGAAACTGGTGTGTTTCTTTGCCTTAAAGACCATAATCGGCGAGCTATACTTGTCTGATCTGCTTCAAAAAAATGGTTTGTCTAAATTCCTGCACAAACTGAACTGATGGCAGTTCGTAAAGTGGGCCTCAGCCCATCTTAAAGCTTTGCCGGTTATTAATCCTAGAATATCTGATTTCTTCACGTCATCATGTGGAACAGAATGTAAGGAGCAGTTGAAGACAAGCGTGAAGGAGGAAACCCTGAAGGAGGAAACCCCCACAATTACCCACCTCTCAGGAGAACTTCTCCGGGTTAGGGGAAATTACGTCACATGAGTGAGGAAGCTGCTGTGAGACCGGGGATGCTGCAGCACCATCTGCAGCTGCGGGGGTCAGTCTGTTTAGGGTATGTTGTAGCATAGAAGTAATCTGGTTAAGCTGTAGGTTGGTTTGTCTCTGCTGTTCTGCAAGGGAACGAAGGGTTGAACCGTGGGTTCGTATTTGGTGTGTGTGTTGAGAAGTGGTTCTCCCAGCATCTGCTGGGTCTGGATGGCCTGAGGGTTCTGTCATGATTCTAGGAACCGATCTGACCCACATGCAGAAATACACTCAGGAGAATTTAACAGATTTTAAGAGGATTATTTTCACAGGAATGAGTTTGTTGGCGAGAGAGCCTGGACCGGTAGATCACCAACTGCACAGAGAAGGGGAAAACAGGTAAGACCAGATTGATGAAATGACTATTGTACTTAAAGTATAATGAGATGCTTACAGGAGGAGATGATCGAACCGCCAGGGGGAAAGAGAGATGTGGAGCCTGGGAGTACGAGACCGGAGGAGATTGAGGAGGGTAATATCCAAGGTAAGTTGGTGAAGGAAGTTTTCGGGAAGTCCAGTCAAGCTCAGTCCATGGGGTGAAGAAGGTGGCGTGGTGCGCTGGGTGGTGATACTTGCACGGGAGGTCGTTGGAGGGTGAACAGGGTTTGCTAATGATTGAGGCCGGTTGATCGTGGAGCCAGGAAGCTGCCAGCTTGGGGTTTGATCTCAGAGAGGGTAACTGGAGGTAACTGGAGGCTTGAATCTTAGATCCAGAAGATTCTTAAGTCAGGAAATGAACTGGAAACAGAGCCAGGGCTTGAAAGCAACCACTGTTGGCTAACACTCATGTGGTGAAATGTTGGCAGCCTCCTGCTTAAATACTCCCAGTAACAATCAGCAGGATAAGGAACTAGTTGGATCTAACCCTGAGGGCTTTGGCCTCAGCAAACTTTCCATGTCCATTGTTTTCCTGACCTCATGTTCAATGACAATGAAAGCAAGGGAAGACAGCTTGTCCTGGAACAGGGTTGATGTCAGGTTTGTTTTGAGTCATTTAAGCACTGAGAAGCTTCTTTTATCTGAAGCTACATTCACAGGGAGGGTAATAGCAGTCATAGAGCTGTTGTTGACTTCTGGGCTCTATTCTGAACCCCCTGGTGTTACCTTTGCATGTCAATTCTGTTATCATAGGATTGTGCACAGAGGTCAGAGATACCCGAGTGCAGTTTGTTGAAATGTTGTAGAAAAAGGTCCAGTATACCTTTCTCAGTAGTGTCCTCGTCCACAAGAAAACACACAAATTGTTCATGGATTGTGAGTCTTTGTCATTATCCTGGTGTGTGCTTGTGTTTTTCAATATGATTAATGTGAGATCTTTTCCTGTAGAGATGATCTTGCCTGGAAGGTGTGGCTGCCGGCTGCTGCTGCAGGTATCACAGCTGCTGGAAATACCCTCATCAGCTGCCGGGGCTTTTTAAGGTGCTGCTGAAGTACCAGTCTTTGCCTGATGCTCAGCCTTACCAGTAGAGTGAAGCCAAACTGTGTCTTTTTGAGAAGTCTTTGCTTATGCTTGTTTTAAAATTGTGCCTTGTATGCCGTGGATTCACGCTCAGTGTTTCTGTACCTCGCAGATTGTTTTCAGAGGCCTCGTGCCAACATACCCATTCTTATTCAACCAGATCTCTTGAAACAGTTTGTCATGAAGGTCAATGCCTCCAATACAGGAGTAGGAGCTATCCTTTCCCAGATGGCCTCTGAGGATAACAAACTTCACACTTCTGCCTTTTTCTCTCGACCTTCCTCCTCTGAGACTTCTTGCCATTATTCTGGCTTTCGAAGAGTGGTGCCATTGGCTTGAGGGGGCCAAACAACCCATACTTGTCTGGACTGATCATAAAAGCCTTTCGTACCTTCACTAAATGCCTAAACCCCCAACAGTCTTGATGGTCTCTTTCTTTTTCAGATTCAAGTTTGTCTTTTCTTATTGCCCTGGATCAAAGAATACTAAGCCAGATTCCTTATCAAGGCAGTCTTCCTCTGACATTTAGGTTTCCAGAAAATTTTGCCTCCGTCTTATGTTGTGGGATCTCTTATCCAGATTCTCCTGCCATCCCTGCAGCAGTCGGACTGTAGCTTTTATTTGACAAATCTTTTGGTGGCCGCCCCTTTATAAGGATGTTAAAAATGACATTCTAACTTGCCAGATATGCACCCACAATAAAACCTGCAATAATCCTCATGGACTCCTTCAGCCATTAGCTATGCCTAAGTGGCCACAGTCTCACATGGTGCTGGATTTTATTACTGGTCTACCTGTTCCTAAGGGTTCTACCAACATCCTTACTACCCATTGTTGGACCATTTGTTCGCTAGTATACCTCCCAGTGTCATCTGCTACTAAATACCCCATTATGGTCTGCTACCACAACTCCCAGCAGGCATTGCAGCTGATAGGAAGGGGCGTCGCAGCTCTGATGTCACAGTGGACTATATAAGGGCACTGGAGATGCCCACCATTGCTTTTCATGCTGGAAACTGGGACCAGTTACCATGCAATGGAAGCATGCATCCTTCTGGAGAAGAAACTCACACGTGGGTTTTCATTCATTCTTCCCACTGGCCAAATTCATGAAAGAGGTTCCTGGGATAAGAAGACCAGGAAACTTTACTTTACGGATCGAAGAGGTGGATTTAACACTTGACCAAAAACCCACGGAGGTTTCAAGGATACGAAATTTTCTTCCTTGTTTTGTTCCAGTCGACTGCTGATGGTCCATCATATTTTTCCCCTTTGCCAAAGGAGGCCAAAGGACGAAGACGACCGCTTTCCTTTGAGTTTGTTATGGACGCGTAACTGCTCCCCCCGCTCTATCCCCTACTCCAAGGAGGACGACAACAAGTAACTATTAGAAATAGAGTAGGATTTTAGGGCGATTTAGAATCGCCACTTATATTCCAATGTGTTCTAAGTTGTACGTGCATGCAATGTCTTTTTGAAACTTCGATTGCTGTTGGACTCTGAAAGCCGCCGCGCTTTCAAGCTGTGCGTGTCTAACGGTGTTTTTGAACTTAAAGTTGGACTGCTGGAACCTCATGGTGAAAACTCACTATTCCTTTGTCTGCACTCTTCGTGTTTTTCCACTGGTTGCTGCCTAAAGTTTTATGACCCTTTGTGTTTCACTGAGCTCCAACTTTGGGGGTTTTATGACAGCAGCTTGGTGGAGGCCGCTCCCAAAGCTTTGCTCAGTACCATATTTTCTATTGTTTTGCCATAACTGCTGATTTGACTTCATACACACTCAATGTTGTTTTATCTTGTTTAGTTAGTTATTTTACCCCTTTTGTGTAGAACTTTTGCATGCTTGATTAGGTGAAGATTATTGAATCAGAATAGGGAGGTGTATCAGGGCTGTTGATTTAATAAATATTCACGTAGATAAAGAGAAAGTGTTTGTGTTTATTTTGAGCAAGAGTGATTTGTCTGTCAAAATAAGGTCAAAGTTCCCCCACCTTCGGTGAAGCGTTTGATTAAACAGTGACATCTAGTAATAGTCATCAATTATTACTGAGAATTTAATAATTGTAATTATCAAAGGCCTTGAGCCATAATTACAACACCAGAGGTCATCTCTGATTTCAATTCGTTGATTTTTGGTTAACAAATTAATTTTTCTTCAAAATTATGATTTTAAATAATAATTCTTGATAAATATTAATTAATAGACAATCATAATTCTTCCACCATTGTGGACTGTCTCTCCAAAGTCTGTCACTTGATTCCACTAAAAATGCTTCTCACTTCACCTGAAACCACACAGTTGTTGCTCAAACATCTTTTTCACTTTCATGGTCTGCCTATTGAAATTTTGTCTGATCGTGGTCCCCAGTTCATGTCAAACATTTGGCAGGAGTTTTGGGAGATACAGTAGCTCTTTCCTCCAGTTTTCATCTGCATAATTATCATCATAATTATCATGGCACACCAAGGTTTGTCACAAGGAATGTGCCTGGAGCTGGCACCAGAGAGAAAAAGTTCAAATTTTTTTATTAAAAGACTACAGGCAGACATCTTATTTCGAGATTCATAAATCTGCCACAGCTGCAAATGGTCTTAAATCACCTGAGTTTCCTAATTTGTTTTCTGCCCGCTATAATTCTAGGCAAAGGGGAGTAGCAATCTTAATACACAAAAATGTTAACTTTATAGTATTAGACACAGCTACAGATCCAGAGGGTAGATTTATAATAATAAAAATATCTATACATAACCAAAATATATGTATTGTCATTATATATGCCCCAAATGTTGATTAACCCCCATTCTTCCATTCTTTTTTTCTGCACAGTCTAAACACTTGGAACACTCACTTTTTCTGGAGGGCGATATTAACTTTGGTCTTAATGAAGAATTAGACAGGATGAGCACAACAGGGACTCAGCACAGTTGGCAATCAATAAATATAGTTAAACAGAACATGAGTGATTACGGACTTTGAGATGAATGGCGATCTCTTCACCCCCATCACAGAGAATATACTTTCTTCTCACATGTCCATCACTCTTACTCTCGTCTAGATTATTTCTTAGTCAGCAGCTCGTTGTTGACTGACATTTCAGACACTGTGATACACCCTATAGCTGTCAGCGATCAGGCACCTGTCTTGTTAACTCTAGTAAATAAGAAAGAAAACCCACTAAGCAAAAACTGGAGATTTAATTCATCGTTGCTTAAGGATGAAGAATTTGTCAAATATTTTAAAGAAGAGTGGACTTGATATGTGGAGTTTAATGACCTCTCAGGGACATCAACATCTGTTCTCTGGGAGGCAGGGAAAGCAGTGATGAGAGGTAAAATGATCTTATTCTCATCACATAAGAAGAAAAAAGAAAACAAACGTATTCAGGAATTAGAAGAAACCATTGAACTGTTAGAAGCTTCACAGGAAGAGGAAAAGCTGGAAAAACTACGTAAAGCAAAACTAGTATTAAATGAAATTATTGACAAAAAACCCCAGTTCTTAGTGCAAAGACTTCGAATAGAAAACTTTGAACATGGCAAAAAATCAGGTAGCTTTTTAGCTAACCAGCTAAAAATAAATAAAGAAACGACAACAATATTTGCTGTTAAAGACTCGACAGGTAATACAGTTTATGATTCTGAAAGAATAAATAGCACTTTCAGAGATTTCTACAAAGCTTTATACTCACCATAGATAGACCCGTCCGATAACGACACTGATCAATTTCTGGATAAAGTAACACTTCCTAAATTATCAGATAATCAAGCGATGGCCCTGGATGTACCACTGACTTCAGCCGAAATCCAAAAAGCTCTCACAAGCATGCAATATAAAGGCTCCAGGCCCAGATGGATTCCCAACAGAGTTCTACAAAGAATTCTGGAATAATTTGGCTCCAATATTTCAAACAATGTTGCAGGAAACCAAAGAAAATGGCATACTTCCGCCAAATATAAATTCTGCCAACATCACTCTCCTGTTAAAACCAGGAAAAGACCTAATAATTCCTAGCAGCTACCGTCCCATATCCCTTATTAACGTTGATCTCAAAATAAACTGTAAAGCCCTCACAAAAAGACTAGAAAAAGTAACTGCTCTCATAATACATCCTGACCAAACTGGTTTTAAAAAGGAGGCGTTCATCCACGAATTATATATGTATATACATATACATATATAGCAGAGCGATGCACTGCACACCTCTCTGCTGGATGTCAGACACAAACGGAGATTTATATATATATATATATATATATATATATATATATTATATATATATAATAAAAACGGTGGTTCACTTCAATGGCTAAGGTGAACCATCGTCCCACTAAGCCAGTGGTCCACCGGGGATTTCCCCTGTTGCCCGTATGCCAGTTTGCCCCTGGCTGTGAGTCACTTCACTAAATGAAGACCAAACAGATCAAAAATGCACCAGAAACTGAAACCCCCGTCCAGTCCATGTGAGAACAAGTCCAGGCTTAATTATGCAAGGAGTGCCTAGACTTTGGCCTGGTGGATGTAACTATGCCTCCCTCCTTTGTCGGTAAACAGGGGTGCCTATTGGGGTCAGCCGGAGTGCTGGCTCTCTGGTAGAGCATTTCACCCCCAAGTCCTTCCCTCCCCAAACCTGGACATCTCCCTCCGCCCACTCCATCACATTACCACTCATGTAGGGCCTTGGGGTGCGGCTTCGCTTTGGTGAAGGGGCTGTACAATGTTTCTTCCTGGGCTATCATTGCAGTAGCGGTGATGACGTGTGTTTGTGTGGTTGCGGGGAGTGTGGTGGGGGACGCCGGTCCCAGGTGCTTGCCGCTGGCCGGAGACCTCCTGCCAAGTTACTTCCCATCTTGGTGTCGGGTCGGGTGGTCCTTTGTGGGTGCTTTGCTTGTTGGTGTCTGCCTTGTTGCGCCTGTGGGTGGGGGCTGGGGTAGTGTTGTGCGGGGCCCTTGCCTTGTTGTTGGGTGCGTGGGTGCGAATGTTTTTATGTGTACGCATGAGGGTGGGAATGTGTGATTGTGACTGTGTGAGCCTGTTTTTTTTTTCCTCTGCTGCTCTCTCCTGCTCCTTCTACTGGATCAGTTTAGGCCCCCCATCAAATGTGGGGCCTATTTCCTCCCTGCCACACTACCTGGTAGTGGTTGGTGTCACTGTTCGCTGGTGTACTTGTGGCTCTTGGTGTCCAGGGCTGAGTGCTTTGGTGTGTGCCGGCTCACTCCTGGTGGCTGCTTGCCGGGGCTGGACCCCTGGGCTGTCAGGCCTCTGCTTGGGGAGTGATATGTCCCGGGTCCTCGGGTCTCTGGGTCCATGGCTGGCTCTACTCAGGCGTAGACGGCTGCTGGCAGGGCCTGTGGGCTCGTCACTGCAGCTCCTTGATGCTTCTGTGCTGTGGCTGCTGGGTGGTTCCACTGGGACTCTCCCCTGCTCTTCTCTGGGGAGGTTCGGGTAGACCCTGCAATGGTTTTCCTGGGGTTCCTGTCCTCTGGGGGGCGTTTAGATGTCTGTGGCTCAGATCTCCTCCATATCTGTCCCAGGGCAAGGGGGGCAGGTCTGTGACTCCTCACACTCACTATTGCATATTTTTATGGAGAAACCTTGTATACTCAAGCGCACTCACACTCAGACCTACAGGTGATTAGATTCAGGTGTTAACAGATACACAAATGTTCTATATCGAGCCGCATTTACCACTAAATACTT
This sequence comes from Crenichthys baileyi, assembly GCA_036173005.1. Classification (NCBI taxonomy): domain Eukaryota; kingdom Metazoa; phylum Chordata; class Actinopteri; order Cyprinodontiformes; family Goodeidae; genus Crenichthys; species Crenichthys baileyi. The sequence continues at coordinate 303,502 of JAHHUM010002598.1, read as the reverse complement.
CTTGCATGTACCGTGCACTTTTTGGAAAAAAGCTGTTAATATAAATGTTAGTGCAGGTGTAGAAGCATGCAGCGTGTTGTATGCTCTTCATCCTACTTTCTCTCCTCCATTATTTTCTCCTTCTCTCCCCTTTTCCTTTTTGCCCCACCTCTCTCTCTTTTGTGCTTCTTGTTTTTTTCCTTTTTGTTTCTGTCTCCGTGTCCATAACAATTGAAATAATCCCAAAACAGTTTCTAATAAAGTTTATTTTATAAATATCAAGCAGAGCTTTAAAGTGTTAGCTGTAATGCTCCACTTGTGAAAGTAAGTCTGTTGGGCTTTTTCTTGGCACTCAGACAACAATTCTGAGCGCTACTCTGCCGAACAGGACACGGTTAAAATAATAATTATCATGTCTCTTCTGCCACTGGTCTCTTGAGTCATCCCTTGGTTATCAGCCACAACTCTTTCGTTCAGATGAGCAAGAAATCTTAGTTACTTCAGTTCAACACCACCTCAGACGTTGCAAGTATACTTGGAACAACACCATCACAGCACTTAATCATACTGCTAAGTAGAACCATTGCCTGGCTTATCTTAAAAGTTTGTCTGCTCCACAATATTCTGCAGGTCAGAGGTTTGGCTGTTGACCACACACGTTCATCTCAAGTCATCTTCCAGAACACTCTACTCCTGATACATTGGATCCTTTTAAAATTGAGTCAGTTCTCACCTTAACTTTCATCTGTTGCGAGCTTACTCCAAGTCTCAAGATCCACCTTGTGTTCCTTTGCCCTCCTTTCAAATCCCCTCCACCCTCCCGCCACATTGACCGGCATCCTGATTATTCTGTCCGGTGTATCTTGGATATCTCCCGGCAGGGTAGAGTATTTCATTACTTGATTGATCAGGAGGGTTAAGTTCCTGAGGACTGCTCTTGGATACCATGTTCTTTTATTCTTGAAGTCACACTTATGAAGGACTTTGAGACTTCTCGTGCCTCTTGTTCATCTCGGCTGCCAGGTGCCGACCGTTGAGGGAGGGGTATTGTCATAATCCTGGTATATTTTTGAGTGTGACTAGTCTGAGATCTCCTCCTGCAGAGAGGATCTTCCCTGGAGGTTGTGGCTGCTGCAACAGGTATCACACTTGCTGGTAAGTTCCTTATCAGCTGCTGGGATGTTTTAAGGTCCTGCTGAAAGACCAGTCTTTACCTTATGCTCAGCCTTACTGGTAGAATCAAGCCAAATTGTGTCTCTTTGAGAACTTTTTGCTTATGCATTTTAATCTTTACTTATGCTCGTGAATTATGACTTGTGTGCCTTGGATTCATGCTCAGTATTTCTGTGCCTCCCAGATTGTTTTGCTTCTTGTGGTCTGACACCTTCTTAAGTTCTGATTTGCCAAGTTACATTGCCAAGTCTAGTCAAGGCAGAAGCCTGTCCTCTGTCCTTCACCTTCGCCCTCAGCTCACACCTGCCTGCCTGCTCTAGAAATGCCTCTTCATCATATCACCAAACTTATGAACTGCTCCACTCACACTGTCATTCACTTTGGAGCTCACCTTCATGCAAACAATTCACTCTTCTCAACCTCCCCGGCAAGTTTTCTCTTTGATAACAAGCAGTAAGTCATTTGTTTTTCTTGCAAAGATCACAATTCTGTTGAACCTGAATACTCTATATATACTCCTATTTTCCCAGATGCTGCAGAAGTTCCCATGGATGTCTCGGCTTCAACCTTTTTGTCATTCTTATTCTTTGCAAATAAATCTTGTTTAACTTTAACCGAGTCTCTGAGTATTATTCTGGGTCAGGAAGCGTCCGTGAAACATGATACCCTTTGTGAATTCACAGTTTACAATGACCAACACTACTCAACATGCTATTCAACATGGTTAACATCCAGCATGCTGTCCTTGATACAGCATAGTGTTTTGCCCTTCTCACCCCGCTTCAATCCCATCCAGATCGATCTTTCGCCGATTTTCATATTACTGGCCTCTCCCAAGGGTTTTTCATAGGCGTTCCTCCGTGCCCCAATTCTACGATTGTCTGCCCTAATTTACAATCAGCGGTTCGTGAACCAGAGGTCGTGGCCCAGCTTCTTCTTAAACAAGTCTCAAAAAAATACATGATAGGGCCATTTAAATTTCCCCCTTTTCCTTCTTTCCGAGTCAGTCCCATTGGGATAGCCACCAGGATATTCGGGAAAAAAAGCGCCTTATCATCGACCTTTCAGCCCCCACTCTGGCCCCCACCCTAGTATCAACTCCATCATTCCCAAACCTCCCTTTTCCCTTTGTTATACCACGGTCGACCACGCCATCAAGCTCATTAAATCCGCTGGGCACGGCGCCTGGATCGCCAAAGCTGACATTACTGATGCCTTCAAAATCATGCCGGTCCACCCCTCTCAGTGCCACCTGCTAGGTGTCAAATGGGATCACCGATTTTATTTCTCTGTGAGGCTTACCTTTGGTTGCAGGAGCACCCCTACTATTATGAATTAGAAAAAGGCGGACCCAAGATTCAGCCAGACACAGAACTGAAAGATTAAAAAATTTATTCAGCCACAGGAAAACGTCACTCAGGTTAAACTCCACACAGCTTCCAGGAATCACTGAAGCAGAAGAAGGATTAGTGACTTGTAGTTTCTCCAAATCTTGCAAGGATCAGAAAAGTCACTAACCTGTTTTTGTCTTGGGTTAAACTTGAAACCCAGAGGGGAAACCTCAGTGGGTAGAAGGCAGGGATCTCCACAGCGCAGGTGAGAGAGACAGGTGACTTTTGGCTGAATAATCCAAGGGCTAGGCTGATTCAATAATCCAGGGACAGAAACAGGGTCAATGATCGGAACAAGAGACGTCAGGCAAGGGGCAGGCAGAGGCATAAATCAGATGCAGGAAACAGGGTCAAAACCAAAATCCAAACAGTCCGACAAGGGGCAGGCAGAGGCAAAAATCCAAGAGGCAAGGCAAGGTCAAAACAACGATCAGTCAGGAAGGAACGCTGGATATCTACTCACACGATGGCTTTCAAAAATCTGGCACCGTCTGCTTGTCAGAGTCAGTATATATCAGGGAAGACACAGGTGCTTGGAATGCCACAGATTGCACTGCACTGCAGCAGTCACCAGGTGCATCTCATCTGCTGATTGCAGCCAGAGAGACAGAGTAGAGCAGACGTGCCAGAATCATAACACCTACCTTTTCAATAAATTGTCCGAAGCACTTTGCTGGATTCTTCTCAACACTCCCTTCCGTCCTTCACCTTCTCGACGACTTTCTCCTCATCGATCCCCCCTCCCCCTCCCCCGGCCCCTCTCTCCCGAAGCTTGTTCAGCTCTTTCAACGAGTCGGCGTTCCTTTGTCCGCAGAAAAGACGTCAGGTCCAGCTAAGCAACTTAAGTTCCTCGGCATCCTCCTCGATTCCGAAGCCACGTTTGCTTCTCTGCCTGAGGATAAATTATCCCGCATTCGAGAAGTTTCTCAGTCCTTCGTCTCCCTTTCAGTCATTTCCATTTTTTTTTTTTTTTTTTTTTTTTACCGTGTCCTGTCCAGCAGAGTAGCGCTCAGAATTGTTGTCTGAGTGCCAAGAAATTGCCCAACAGATTTACTTTCACAAGCGGAGCATCACAGCTATTGCTTTAAGGCTCTGCTTGATATTTATAAAAGAAACTTTATTATAAACTTCTTTGGGAATATTTCAATTGTTACGGACACGGAGACTGAAATGAAAAGGAAAACAGAAGCTTGACAAAGAGAGAGATGGGGCAAAAGGGAAAAAGGGGAAAAAAGGAAGAGAGAGTGGAGGAGAGAAAGAAGGATAAATAGAATAAAAGATTACACCCTGCTTGCTTATACACAAAATAACACACGGTATTTATGAATGTAAAATGTACTTAGTGAGAAGTGCAGCCCAATATAGATCATCTGTGTATCTATCAACACCTGTGTGGATGCGCTTTGTATACAAGGTTTCTCCACAGAAATATGCAATAGCGAGTGTGAGGACCCACCGACCTGCCCCGGGTCCCCGGGCGGACACTGAGGAGATCCGAGCAACAGACATCCAAAGGCCCCCCAAAGCACAGGAACCTCAGGAGAACCACCGCCGGGACTACCGCAACCCCCCAGAGAAGAGCAGTGGAGAGTCCCAGGGGAGCCACCCAGCAGCGACAGTGCAGAAGCCCCAGGGAACCGCAGCGACAAACCCACAGGCCCCGCCGGCAGCCGTCCACTCCCGAGCAGATCCAGCCATGGACCCAGAGACCCAAGACCCCGGGACACGCCACCCCCAAGACAGAGGCCCGACAGAGCCCAGGGGTCCAGGCCCCGGCAGGCAGCCACCGGGAGTGAGCCAGCACACACCCAAGCATCCAGCCCCGGACACCGAGAACCACAAATACACCAGTGGCCAGAGACTCCAACCACCGGCAGGCAGGGTGGCGGGGAGGAAATAGGCCTCCGACCACAGATGGGAAATAGAGGGTGTGGAGGGTGTGCGAATGGGGGTGTGAAAAGACCCCAAGCCTCCCCTGCCAGCTCAAATGTGGTGTTGATGCGTGTTGTTGTAGTGTGCGTTTAAAAAGAACAGTGGGGAAGAGTGTCTGCCAATCCCCCCCCCCCCAAACACACTCTAAACCTTAAATGTCTAAATGCAATTAAACCCTTAGAGGTGAGCGCAGGCACCAGAGGTTAGGATACGAGGATATCCTCCCTCTTGATGCCATGGAGTGCGGCCACCCCCAAGGCCCTACATGTGAATGTCGTGAAAATGTTAGAAGTGAGAGTGTCTAAGTTGTACAGTAAAATTGGGGCACAGGCTGCCATGGGACCGCAGAGATGGAAAACCCTTGCGGCACTCCAATGGCGCACCTACACCCCAAGTCCCTCCATGAGTGGTAATGTGATGGAGCTGGTGGAGGGAGGTGTCCAGGGATGGGAAGGGAAGGACTAGGGGGGAAAAATGCTCTCCCAGGGAGACACAAAACACATCCTGCTCCAACACCGAGGCCGCCACCAGGCCGCGCCCGATCCAAAACTGCAGCCCCACCCAAAAGCAAGCTCCAGGCCAGGATAGGTAAATGCACTCCCCCCCCATAGTCAGGCGAACCGAGACCACCAGGCCAGCCGGGCAGTCAAGCAGACCCGACGATGGACCACCCCGCCCACTACCATGCCCAAGGGAAAGACACCGGCCCAGCAAGCCGAAGGGTGCCACAGCGCCCGCAGCAAGGAGGCCACACCCCCATCCAGAGACGCAGACCCACCAACATCCAGGTCAGCCAAGCAAAAACAATAGAGCCGAGCCGGACCGCAGATCCCCCTAAGCCAGCGCCACAGCATCACCACACATCCTTCTGTGCACTCATAGGGGCATGGCGAAGACCGCTAACCCCGAGCACACAGAACCCACCAGGAAACATCCAGCAAACGGCAAACCCCACCACAGTACGAGGCCCAGAAGCCCGACGCAAGCACAGAGCCCAGCGACGCCTGCCATGCCACACCCACCCCCGGAGGTCAGAGCCGCCATGCACAGGACCACCGCCCCAACACCACAGCACGCAATACAGCGGAGGACGGAATGCAGCAAAGAGCACCCAGAGCAAAAACTGCACACAAAACTCACACTGCGCAAGTGCACCCCCACCAGCCCCCAAAAACAAAGCCCCCCGTGAAAGCGCACCCCCACGAAAAGAAGATCCGCAGCATCCAGGTCCCAGAACATGCCCGACACCCATACCCCTGCCAGAAGCAGCCCCGCAAGGAGGCCCACCCCGAGGCCCACAAAAGGCAAAAGAGCCCACAGAGCCAAAACCAAACCCATCAGGAAGCCAAGACCGGTCCACCCCGAGACCAACCCCGGCCCGCCCGCTCACCTGAACCATGCAGACCCTTCCGAACCCCCTCCCCCAGACAGAAAAGGGACCGGCATCAGTAACCGGAACCTAAGACAAGGAACCAGAAATCGAGCCGTAACCACCCAGGACCAAACAACGCCGACACACATCCAAGGCCAACCACCCATCCCCACCCCAGAAGGAAACCTACACCCACCCCAACATTCAAACAACTCCCATAGCACGTAAGACATTGGACACCCAGGTTGAACCCGCCCCACCCCCTCCCGCAGATCCTCCGCCCCACCAGCAGAATGTGCCCCTTGAAGGAAAGAGCACCTGCCATGAGATGGGACCTACCCGCCAGTTTCTGAGGCCCTTATGCCCGCCGATGCACCAAAGGCCCCCAAGCCAGGGCCGGGAGCCCGGGTATGCACCAGCCAAAAACCCGGCGACATACCCGCCAGGACCCAAGACCCCAAGGCCCAGCCAGACCCCTGCCCAGGGGGCGACACGCCCCGGGAACCCCGAGCCCCCAAGCCCACCCCAGACCCACCCAGGAGGAGCACGACCACCAGGCCAGTGACCTATGTCCGTCGGCGCAGGCACCCCGAGAGCACTGCATGCAGCTACCAGATGTCTCCCCCGAGAGACACCAAAACCCCACCCCGGCTGGGACCACAGCCCCCAGCGCCAGACCCCGCAGCGATCCCCTCCCAGGGACACCCAAAATGCCCCAACCCAGACACCCCCCCGAATCCGCCACAACGCCCCACAGGACGAAGCAAAGGGCGCCCCACCCCCACTAGGTGATGGAGCCGATTAAAGGAGCCCAGAGAGATCGATCTGATGTGGAGGCAGAGGCTGTCTCAAGGCTTATATAATCTAATAGAAAATTTCTATACTGATTGATATTAAGAAGGTTTTTATTTTTCCAGTTCATGAGGATAGTTTTCTTAGCGATGCATAAGGCAGTGAAGACCAAGTGAACTGAATTTGTCTCTATGGTGACATCATCTAAGTTGCCCAACAAGCAAATTGAAGGGGAAGTTGAAATATTACATTTCAGACACTTTGATAAGTCTTCACATATCAGGCACCAGAACCTCTGGACGGGTGTACATAACCATAGTGCATGGATGTAATTGTCTGGTATATTACTTTTACTATATTACTCCTTTCAGTCATTTCCAAGCGCCAACTCCTGTCTCTTTTAGGTCACCTTAACTTTGCAATGCGCATTATGCCTCAAGGTCGCTCTTTCATCTCCCGCCTGCTGGATCTCACCAACTCTGAACCTTCTCTGCTAGACCCTGTTACTTTAGACGACGGCTGTCATTCAGATTTAGCTTTCTGGTCCAGTCTCCTTCAGAAGTGGAACGGAATCTCTTTCTTTTATGACATTATTCAATGGGCCGATTCGTTACAATTCTTAATGGACGCAGCCCCGTCCATGGGTTTTGGGGGGTTCTTCCAAGGAGAATGGTCTTCAGGGGTATGGCCTCCCTCCTTTCCCCAATCAGAATCTTCAGCGTTTTATGAAATCATACCCATTTCCATAGCTTGCAGCATTTGGGGCCATCTTTGGAAAAGGAGAGGCATTGTTGCTCTCTGTGACAATGCAGCCATGCTCGAAGCAATAAATAAAGGTGGTTCTGCCTCTAAAGCTATCATGCCCTATCTTCGTCATATTATCTGTCACACATAACTTCATCATCTCTGCCCGTCATGTTCCAGGCTACTATAACTCAGTCGCCGACGCTCTCTCTCGCTCTAAATTTCAGGTCTTCCACAATCTCTGCCCAACAGCCAACATTCAGCCCACTCCGATTCCTCCCTTCAAAGATCTAAAGCTGGATTAAACCCATCTCTTCATTCTCTTCTCCAATCACCACACTATTATTCCAAATCAGGTTTAGCTCCCTCCACTTTTAGATCTTATTCCTTTGCTTGGCAAACCTTTGCCAAATTCTGTCTTGCTCATAACACTCCCCTTTACCCAGTTCTAATTCAAACTGTACTAGCCTTTATAACCTTTTGTTTTGAATATTGTCATTTTAAACTCCCCTACATTAGGAGCTTAGTGGCAGGCATCAATTTCTTTTCAAAACAATATTCCTCCGAACCTACTTTGAGCCAAACCATGCTATCAAACTCCTTCTTAAAGGTATCGCTAAACATCGCGCTCCTTATTCTGACTCTCGGAGACCAGTTACACTTCCCCTTTTAAAAACCCTTATCACAGCCCTTTCCTCCAGCCCTTCTTCCTCCTATTTAAAATCTCTCCTTTCTAGTGCCTTTCTCCTGGCTTTTTATGGCTTCTTTAGACTGGGTGAATTCACTTCCCCTAATAACTCCTTTGACCCTAATAGGGACTTAACTTTTTCCGACCTCAAGTTTTATCCTGATCATTATAAACTTTACCTTAAACACACCAAAGGGAAAGGCCCTTGCTTCATTTCTGTTGCCCGCCTCGATAATCCTTTTTTGCCCCTTCCAAGCCATGTTTAAGTTCGCTACAAAACACCATAAACTTGGCTCACCTCTCATGCCCCTTTTTCTTACTCCTGAAGGGGCCCCCATGTCTGCCTCCTGGTTCCTCAAATATTTTAGACAAACCTTAATCCTATGTAACCTGTCCCCCGGTCAGTTTTCGGGCCATTCATTCCGAATAGGGCCAGCCACCACTGCAGCTACTCAAGGAGTCTCTTCAGCTTCCCTTCAACAACTTGGCCGCTGGTCTTCTTCATCTTTCGTATCAAATGTTCGTCCAGCCTTCCTTTCTGTTTTGGCCGCTCAATGGTCTCTCAGTTCCTAGGTAAGATTTCATTCAATAACTGGTGATGGATGGCCTATAAAATCGTATTTATATTCTAAGGAAATTATATCATCTCATTCATCTATATTATCCTGTTTCCCAAGGTCTTCTTGTCAGCACCATCAGCCTCATTCATACATTCTCTTACCTCCTCATCATCACTTCATTCTCCTCTCATCAGGTACAACCTCTGCAGAATGGTCATATTCAAATTTACGCAGCCCACTCGTCACTCGCATGTTTACGTAAGCTCACGCTCCGCTGCATGCTTTCGCAAGCTTTCACACCACTCGCACGCCTACCCAGGCTCACTCATCACTCTGATGCCTATGCGGCCCATTCTCCATTCCCATGCCCACGCGGCTCACTCATCTGCATCCATCTAACAATTTCTTGCCTTCACGGCTCATTTCATGTAACATTCCCCACAGCCCATTTTAATTTTTATGCCTACGAAAGCTCACTCACCCACATCCATTCATCATTTTCATGCCTTACAGCACACTACATATCATCACCTACGCAGCTCATTTTCCATTCTTATGCCCACGCAGGCTCATTCATCTGCATCCATTCATCATTTTCATGCCTTCATGGCACTTTACATACATCATTGCCTACGTGGCTCATTCTCCATTCTTATGCCTACGCAGGCTCACTCATCTGCATCCATTCATCATTTTCATGCCTTCGCGGCACTTTACATTATCATCGCTTACGCAGCTCATTCTCCTTTCTCATGCCTATGCAAGCTCATCCACTCACATCATTCTTCGTCATCACGCTTTCATGGCGCATTCATTCATCTCTCTCTATTCTTACTATGCCTAACTCATTCCTACTCGCTCATCGTTCCATACCTACTTCCTAGCCCGGTACTTCCGGCATTTAACACTATCCACTCCCGCCTGTCAGTATTATTACCATCTGATCCCATTTCAGCCTCGGCCTTTTTGGGGAAGACAACTCTAATTCTAATTCTAAGACGTTCATTCAAGTTTATGTCATTCTCAGCATTCATGTCTTCCTCTGGGGTCTGAGCGCCAAAGAAATAAATATCCGTTGTGTAATTTCTCTAATCACATTTTTGTGTTGCTTATTGTGAGTCTCTACCGGATTGAAATGGAGTTATGACAAAAATTCAATCTGAGAGACTCACCTGCACCTCCGGCTTTATCCAATGGGTCCTCCGTGCGTCTCCGCTCCAACCAATCAGCATCAAGTCCGCAGTAATCCTCAGCCAATAATCCTTCAAGGCTCTGCATTTAAAGTCCCCCATCCATGAATCTCCTAGCTGTCAGCCGAGCTTCGACCCTCCACCACCCCATGCCTCCATCCGGATTCTCAGCTCCTCCAGTTCCCTTATCGCAAGGCTTTCTCTCCATCACCAGTATCGGATCCCGGGGGAAGACAACTCTAATTCTAATTCTAAGATGTTCATTCAAGTTTATGTCATTCTCAGCATTCATGTCTTCCTCTGGGGTATAAGCGCCAAAGAAATAAACATCTGTTGTGTAACTTGTCTAATCGCATTTTTGTGTTTCTTATTGTGAGTCTCTACAGGATTGAATTATCATTGCTTAATTTAAAAAGGTTCTTTATCCTTATGATTTACCATTAAAAGACATTTTCATTTATTTAGTTTGGTGAACTTCGATAGGAGTGGTTTGAATACCTTTCACATTTATTTAAGTACTTTTATGAACTAATAACAGAATTGTCATCTTGTCTTAGAGTTGCATTTGGGTGGTTGCTATGCAGACTGAGCAGGAACTTGTGTGCGTGCAGTGGAGTTCTGGGAAGCAGGCTGCTCGCACCCCAGCCAATCTTCGTGTCCTTGAATGCCAGAGGTGGACGTGTGTGCTGTATCAGTATCTGGACTGAACCAGTTTTATTCAGTAGGACTTGTATTTGTGAAACTGTGTGTAGCCACACCCAGGATGCTGTAACATGAGTGTTTTTTTCCTTTCTTTAATAAAAGGCTGTGACACAGGGCAGCTCCCCCGAGAGAATGGACTGGCTCTCCCTGGCCAGCCAAAAATAACTTTGACTCGCTTGTGTCTTCATTGCATACCTTCTCTGAGTTTATCAGTGTGTCTAACTCTGACAATAGCGCCAATTCTCAACACATGTCGTCTCAAGGCACTTCACATGGTCAGTTCAATCGAATTATACAGATTTCAAGTCAGGTACATGTATTCCAATTAATCCTAACTATCGAACAGTGCAGTCAGAGTCAGTTATTTATTCAAAGTGGTTGAAAAGTTTTTTTTTATCTAAGGAAACACAGCAGATTGCATCGAGTCAGTGACTTGTAGCAGTTACTCCTCCTGAATGAGCATGTAGTGACAGTGGACAGTCACTGGCGTTGACGTGCAGCAATCCCTCATACTGAGCATGCATGTAGCAACAGTGGAGAGGAAAATTCCCTTTTAGCAGGAAGAAACTTCCAGCAGAACCAGGCTCAGTGTGAGCTGCCATCTGCCACGAACGACTGGGGGTTTGAGAGAACAGAGCAGAGACAGAAAAAGAACACAGAAGCACTGATCCAAGAGTACTTTCTATGGGAAGGAAAAGTAAAATGTTAATGTATGTAGCTCCTTTAGTGGTTTCATCTAGGAAGAAAAAACAGATAAACTGAGCCAGTTTTCAAGTTTAGAGTGTCCGAGTTACTGCACGTCTGTTGGCGGCCAGACGTCTCGGAGTTCCTCCGGTCCTTGGTCCCCAGAAGCGATCACACACTCTATCGAACACTGACTCTTAAATGAACAACTCTCAAACAGTTTCTAACTTTCAGCTCCTTTAATCTAAATTAGGCAGAGGAATGATTAGAGAGATCAGCGCTGCGGCTCCTGTCTCAGACCACCGCCGACTGTGTAAGAATGACGAAAGAGCCCCGACAGAAGGTCACATGTAGTTTTATATCTGGCACTCCAATGCAATGGATGTTGACTCCCTCAGTCATTATCAGTAGACTATGTGTCACCATTGTGGTGTCTATCTGGTAGGTTGTGTAGTAGCGGGTGTCCATCCTTAATCTAAGTGTGCCGTGGCTTTCTAATCAAACCAGTTATACCGGCTGCTCCACTATCAAACCCAGTGCCCCAGCCTCAGGTCATTCATGACAAACCTTGGGCCATTTATCCTTGCAATGTGTGTCTATGAGCATTTTTATCCTATTCTAACAAAAGGGAGACATTAGAATTTATGTTTCATATTACTATGCTATAAATGGGAAAACCAGCTATGAATAATATTAATAAAGGTTATTCCTAACAAGAGTATGAAAGAGAGCACATAAAGTTGGTCACAGTAAAAGCTCAGTCACACTATTATCGGAGGACAATTTAATGCCATCCAGGATAAGTGATTGACTAAGCAGTTTCTTTTTCAAAGACTCCGGTCCAAAGATATTAACTTCTGTCTTGTCTGAATTTAGAAGCAGCAAATTTAAAATCATCCAAGTTTTTATGTCTTCAAAACATGCTTGTAGTCTATCTGGTTGGACTCATCAGGATTTATGGATGAATAAAGCTGACTATCATTAACATAACGGTGAAAATTTATCCTATGCTGCCTGATCATTTTACCTATTGGAAGCATTTATATAGTAAAGAGAATTTACCCAAGTACTGAACCCTGTCGTGCTCCACAATGAATCCTGGAGTTTGAAGATGATTTATCATTTACATGAACAAACTGATATCTGTCAGACAAATAAGATTTAAACCAGCCTAGCGCTGTTCCCCTGATCCCTACAGCATATTCCAGCCTTTCTAAGAGACTATTGTGATCGACTGTATCAAATGCAGCACTGAGATCTAACAGGACAAGTACAGACACAAGTCCATTATCTGAGGCTAGGAGAATATCATTAGTGAATTTCAGGAGAGCTGTTTCAGGGCTATGATGAGCACTAAAACCTGACTGAAACTTTTCAGACAGACCATTGCTGTGTTAACAGACACACACTTGATTAGCAACTATTTTCTCAAGAATTTTTGATAAGAATGGAAAATTGGATAGAGGTCGGTAATTTATTAAGCCAAGGTGTCTTAAGTAAAGGTTTAATTACAGCTACCTTAAAAGCTTGTGGTACATATCAATTTACAAAGGATAGATTAATCATATCCAAAATGGGACTGGTAATCAGAGGGAACACTTCCCTAAATAATTTGGTTGGGATTGGGTCTAACATACAAGTTGAAGGTTTAGATGAAGCTAATATTTTTGATAACTGAGGAAGCTCCACAGGATCAAAACAGTCCAAGCACAGATCAGGTTCTACAGTTACTTCCAATGTAGTCTCACTTTCTGAGGATGAAGTAATCATCTTCGGGAGTATGCCAATGATTTTGTTTTTAATAGAATCAATAATAATAAAAAAAAATTCCATAAAGCCATTACTGCTGAGAGCTAAGGGAATGGATGGCTCAACAGAGCTATGACTCTGTGTAAGTTTAGCAACTGTACTAACGAGAAACCTAGGACTATTCATATTATCTTCTATTAATGATGAGAAATAAGCTGTTCTAGCTTGGCGAAGTGTCTTCTTATACAACAGTAGGCTATTTTTCCAGATTAGGTAGGAATCCTCTAGGTGTGTAGAGCGCCATTTTCTCTCCAATTTTCTAACATTGTGCTTTAAAGTATGCAGCTTGAATTAAACCAGGGAGCCAACCTCCTATAAATATTTACCTTCTTTTTCAAGGGGGGCTACATTGTCTAATGCAACACGCAATGAGGAAGCAACACTATGAACAAGAGAATCAATTTGTGAAGGGGAAAAATGAGAAAACAATGATAGTCAATTGAGGTTATAGGTCAGATATTTTGTGTTCAGCCACATTATCTGTTGAGAAGCTAGCTCTAGTGATTGGCAGCTTCATGGTGAGAAACCTAGCATTAAAGATCAATGTTTGACTCAGTATTTTCTCTGGTCCTCTCCCTGACTGACAAGTGGCCATGTGTTTAGTTGCATGTAGCCACTGATTGTCTAGGTGGTGTCTGGAAAACAATAATAATTGGCCAACATTTTGGGAAAATCCGGTCTGGTCCCGAGAGACCACATCCATCCTACTTTGGACGGATCAGCTCTTCCTTCTCAGGATCCATATCAAAATAAAGAATCATAGTTCAACACACCTCTCTGCAGCTTCTGCATTACCCCAATAAGACAGGGTCTAGCAGATGGTCCCAATTAAATAAAACAACAAGAAACCAACCTAAAAGGAGTAGGTCATGAAAATCTCATAAAAGTAAATATTTCTACTGAACACAAAAAAACCCGGACAATTGAAGTTGTTTATTAAAAAAAATATCTCTCTCTTCAAAGACATTGTTAACTAATGACCTAATTTGCCAGAATCAGATTGAATTCTTAAGTCAAACAGAAATCTGGCAACAGCAGGAGGGCAAGGTTAATAAAGAACCCCCAGGGGTATTTTTTTCTCCACTCCTCTGCACACAAATGACTGTAGCTCTGCAAACCAGTCTGTAAAACTCCCAAAGTTTGCAGATGACACCACTGTCTGCAAACAGTCAGGAGGTGAACCGGTGCAATCAGAACCACCTGGAGCTCAACTCGCTCAAGACAGTGGAGATGATGCTGGACTTCTATAGAACACCCTGTTGGGACCACAGCCATGGATTACAACATGTGGTACGGACTTTTCTGGAACTTTCAAACTAAATTGCATTAACCTACTTCGGCACAACTTAGGAATTGGGGGTAACAGCGAACTTCCCATGATGCCACTGGCTGTATAAAACCCCCACCTTTCCAACGAATCGATCTCTTCCACTGCTCCCCTGCAGGACTGGACAGGAGGGACACAGCGCGCTAATGTCTCTTTGCAGGCAAACAGACTCTTCAACTGGATCCAAGAGTGTCATACGATCATCGATCATATGCACTAAGTTAAGTACGAATAAATTACTGTTTGTGTATCCCGAATTCATTCAAAAAAGGGGATAATTAAGGTACAAGCGTTGCTTGACTTTCTCTCTGAGATTTACAGAAGGCAAACTGTTTCCAGAGAGATCCCAGCAGAGACCCTGTCTCTACAACACCGAGTGGAAGGTTTTTTCCAGTCTGAAGGAAGGACAGAGCGAGCCGCATCACCGTGCTTACAGTAACTGTGCAGTTGGTTGGCGGACAGAGCGAGCCGTCCTTCACCCACAGCTACGGAGGTTAGCTGAAGCTAACCCTTTGTTCACAGATGCCTTCTTCAAACTTCATCGTCGCCCGGACAACTTCTCCTCAGCAACGTTCATGAGAGGTTAGGGTTTGGGCTGAGTGATAGAAATGATTTAGAATGAAATCTAAATGTTTTTCATTTTATGAAGTTTGGTTTTGTTTGTGTGAAACTCAGCTATCTTGGTGCTAGCAGGCTATCTGCTCAGCACATGCTCAGTTTTGTGTTCTGTGTTTGTGTGTTTTTAAAGTTAAGACAAACTTTACTTGAAGGGTTATTTCAAACACAGAAGATTGATCATAACACGCCGTCCTCACTTATTCATTTTAACCCTTTTATTAACGGTATTTTAAAGGTGTGTGTTTGATTCTGGTGCTAAGCTATCAGCTTCTTTTGTTAGCTTTAACTGCTAACAGCTAAGAACACGTTCTTGCTAATAAAGATCATCAGGTTGTTTTTTTTAACCCAGTAAAAAATTTTTTCCAAAACATTATTTTTACTAAATTGATAACAAAGTAAAACGCCATTTAAGCCCCCTTTTTTTTTTTCCCAAAAAAAGATTTGGCTTTTCCAAACTTTTCCTAAAAATTTTTACCCTTTCCTTTAATAATTTTTATTAAATATTTAAAAAATAAAGAGCATCCAAACATGTCTGTTAGGTTTAAATTGGGTCACTCTAAAATTGCCCTTAGGTTTTTGAATGAGTGTTTGCATGGTTGTTTGGGTTTTCCCCTGCGATGGACTGGGCGACCTGTCCAGGGTGTACCCCGCCCTCCCCCTAGCCTGCTGGGATTGTCCCAGCCCCCCCCGCCCCCTATGGAAAAAAGCGGGAGAAAATGATGACGATTGACTGACTGAATAAATAAAGGCATCTAATGAGACACCGTTGAGAATTTTAGTCATTCAGAAGGTTACTTTTTTTCAGCAGATCATTCTAAAAACATTATTTTAATAAAAAAAATTTTTTTATCTGATCTTGCATTGTGAATGGTTGTCTAAAGGTCTACTGATTTTTGCCTAATTGGTTCCAAACTAACTTAATTCATTTCCAGATTCTTCAAGATAATCCTTTGGGGTTTCAAACATAAACATTGCATGGTAATGTTGCATCACTCTTTCAGTCATGATTTTCAATCATCTTTAATCAATTTTGTTTTGTTGTACATACCCCATTAGTCTTCGTTATTCTTTAAATTTGCTTAGTACTTTTATTAGGATTTTTTTCGCATGAAAAGCGTTTTTTTGATTGAAAAAATTTTGACTTTGAGTTGACTTTTTTTTGTAATAAAATTTTTGATTTTAAGAAATTTTTTGTGAATTCATTCCATGTGTGTGCAGAGTTTTTGCTTTTAAATAAGTCAGAGCTGGCCCAAACCCTTTTTTGATTTTTGTCCCATTACCACCGCCTTACTAGGCTGGTATTCACAGGACAACCCTTAACAGACCAAAATATTATTTGATAAAATATTAAGGTACTAATATTAAATATTAAATAATACATTCAGATTCATAGTCAACACAACCCCACAAGCTCTTCCCTCACCATACTCAACAACATCGTGTCAACTTGTGTCTACTGGTACCTGGAAACCTTTCTCTGGACCTGAGATGGTACTTAAACATAGACACTGTCCGAAAGAAGGCCCAGAAGAGACTGTTCTTTCTGCAGCAACTCAAGAAGTACAACCTTCCACAAGAACTGCTGGTCATCTTCTACACCCCCATTATTCAGTCTGTCACATCCATCACTATGTGCTTTGGCTCAGCCACAAAACAAGACAGGGCCAAGGCAACAAACAATTAGGTCTGCAGGGAGGATCATCTGGGCTGAACTTCACCAAATCTAGGATGTGTACAGGTCTAGGGTCAGGAATAGAGCAGCTAACATCTCTGCAGACCCCACACAGCCTGGACAGAAACTGTTTAGACTTTTATCTTCAGGTCAGCGCCAACAAGAGCCATTTTCAAAATTTTTTAAAAAAGAAACAGCTGCCACAGAGACAGATTCTTTCCCCAGGCTGTCTCACTGATGAACTCTTAATGGAACAGCACCAAGCCATGTCAATGATAAATTTTCTTCATGCTTCAGGGTGGCTTGTTTAACACCTTACAGTTCAGTTTGTGGAATAATTCTCTTTACTATACAATATGCTTGGGATAACATGGGATACATTGTCACTGCTATGCTGATGAAACTCAGTTATACTTATCCAAAATCATGATGGAGTCAATCAGTTAGGTATGCTACGTTAACACTGCAGGTCTTAAAGCTCAATTCCGATTTTTTGGTGAAATCCAATTTTTTTGCGTGGTCGTTCAGATATATGTGACTTGTAGTGATCTCCTGTGTGAACGCATTCATACAACTCAAGTGTCCCGCATGTGCAGTAGACCACGCAATGACGTCACATGTGGCGAGCGTGCTTAGTTTTTGCGGAAGAAAATATGGATGGAAAGGTTGGCCTGTATTTAACGATTTTTAAGTTGTTTTCCAACCGGAGCCACCATATTAACAACTCAATATTTTTAAGAAAATCGAAAAGAAAGAGAGCCAGGTTTTTGGCCATGGCATTTTGTGGGGCAGTGGCAGCGTCGTCTGTACAGAGAAACGTGTGGGTTCGGAGTCGAACCCACCAGTGGTGGGATAGTGATGTGAGCGGCTTCAATGATATGGACTTCATTCATAATTTTCGAATGACAAAGGCAACCTTTATGTGCATATGTAATCGCCTCTCTTTAACGCTCTCAAATAAAGAATAGGACTCTAAAGGACCCAGAATAGTGACGTTTGTCAAGTATCAATGACATAGAGGTCGGATGAATGCGACCTGGCCGTACAGACACAGGTCGCATTTGAAAAGATCAGATACGTATCGGATTTAGGACCACATATCCAAGTGGCCTGGGTCGTATTTGAAAAAATCGGATCAGTGTATTTCAGACTGTCATGAAACATTTGGAAACAGGTCGCATACGGGCAAAATAATCGGATTTGGGTAACTTAAAGCTGCAGTGTGAACGTAGCCGTAGACTACAGGCATTTCTTGAAGACATAAAAACCTAGTTGGCTCTAAATCTTCAGCTTTTGAATTCAGACAAAATCAAGAATTAGTAGAGAGGAACTGTAGTGCCACAGACCGCATCCCAGAGGAGAAATCGCCAGCTTCAAGCCGCAGTAAGGCAATTTCTACTCTGGAAGTACTGAAATACAGAAATGACCTCTGTTGCTTGGTCCTTTTTCTGATCGGGTACGGTCACGATGTGTGGTGGTGAAGGACCAAAGCTGGAACAGGACATCGACAGACGCATAGTGGATGTATACAGTTTAATAACTCACAGGACAACAAACGAAGCACAGGAATCAAGGAATGACAACAGTGATGACAACAGACCCGACCCGACAATGAAGTGTCCGAGCTACTGCACCCTGCCGGCGGTAGCTCCCCCAAATACTTTTCCGCAGAAGTGACATATCTATTTCCAACACTGTCTCTTAAAGGAATAACTCAAATTGTTCTATACTTTCAACACTTTTATTCTAAATAAGGCAGAGGAATGCTTACAGAGATTAGCGCTGAGGCTCCCGTCCCGGACCAGCTCGGTGATCAAAGTGACGAAGTAGCACTGAAAGAAGGTCACACATGGTTTTATGTCTGGCACTCCCCCGCTCGGGATGTGCACTCCCTTAGTGTTTATCAGATGGACACTAGAATGGTGACACATAGTCTACTGATAGAGTGTGTAAAAGCAGGTGTCCCACCCTCAATCTAAGTGTCGCCACAGCAGTCTAATCAATGCAGTTACAGACTGTTCCATAATCAAATCCAATTTACCAAACTTTATGTTAAACTGTAGGTCATTTGTCCTTGTAATGTGCGTCAATGAGGATTCTTATCCTATCCTAACAAAAGTGAAGACATTAGCATTTATAGTTTATTATTATGGTGTGTGTGTGTGTGTAAAAGCGCATCTATAAGTAATAGTAAGCAAGGTTATTCTTAACAGAAGGAACAGAAAACAAGAACTCAAATGCACTGAGGTAAAAAGAACTACATGAAAGACAGGTGACAGCAGGGCCATGTGATAACACTACCAGCAATGATTATTTCCGGGAAAAGCTTGGGCCCCCAATGGGAGAATGCTGTAATATCTCCATGCTAATGCATAACAGAAAAAAGAAAGCTCATACGTTAAGAAACAGTAGAGAGAAATTAGAGTTAATATCCATTCCTTGCCAAGTGAAAACCTGCCGCAGAGGTAATACAAACCACTTAGTCACATAAATTGGCTCTATTAAACATTAAATCTTTTTCAGGAAAATAATCTTGAATCAATGACTTCATTAGTGAGCATAATCTTGATGTTATTTTTTTAACATTGACATTGTCAGATTAACAAAGTGAGATACCTACATTGATAGAGTCAACGCCTCCCAGTTACAATTTTCTAAGTGAGACAAGAGAGAATGAAAAGAGAGAGGGATGACCACCTTGTTTCATGACTCATTGCAGTTTAAAAAGTGTTTCGGGGCAAATTTGACTTTTCAGTATCTAGCTTTCCAGGCAAGGGACCCTGCTTTAGCTAAGTTTATGAGCGTTTACAGGTCTCCAAAATACAAAGCGAAGTATTTCAATAATTACAATGACCTTCTACCTGTGATATGTATTAATTACGACTGTTTTATAATTTTGGGACACTAACATCCACGTTGACAACTCCCAAGACAAAGGTACAAAATGATTATGTGATACACCTAAAACATTTGGTTTAACTTAACAACAACAGAAGCACAAACAGGTGCGGATCATGACAATTTTAGCTTCTCTTTGTAGGACCCGAGTGGTAGGCTAATATATAAAACTGCAGGTACTGTGGGCAGAGTTTTAAAACAAGCCAATAAAAGTTTACAATAATTCATTTAAAAAAAGAGACATTGAATGACAATGAACGGCAGAATAAATGGATAAATGTATATAAGGAAGGATGGACTCTTAGCTAGCCCAAAGGGGGGCACGGTCCTCTCCGGCACTCCGTCCCTCCTGTCACCAGCTGACCAATCCTCCACGGCTGCGGGCGAATCTCGGCTGCGATCCGACCACTCGTGCTCCAACCCCCGGTCGTCCGTTCCTTGACGGTGGCCAGTTGGATAAATCTCCGTGACAACCAGGCCTCCGGTCCTGTGATCTGTCTGGCTCCACCGGTGATCTGTCCGACTCCACCTGTGTTCTGTCCGGCTCCACCTGCGTTCTTTTCACCTGCACAGCTACCTCTTTATTACCAACTTCCCGGTCTGCACGCTGCTTAGCTAATGGAGAACACCTGTGCCGCTGCAGTGGGCGTCTCCGGGTATGAGTGGTACGTCACCTCAAAAGCAAAACAAAATCAAGAAAACATGCAATACAACAAACCAACGAATTTAACCCAAACTAATCTAATAAGAAAGGTAAATTACTTCAAAATATAACAAGCAAATCCAAACCAACAATATAAGAAACATAAAATTAACTCAAAAGGAAAAACCAGGCCACATTACCACATCTTCTTGGCTCCCTGTTAAATTCAGAATAGATTTTAAAATTCTTCTCTTTACATATGAAGCAATCTATAATCATACTTCATCATATATCAGAGATCTGATTGTTTCAGATTCTTTGCTTTCTGACTAAATGTCCACGGGTGGTTCATAGAGTTTCTAAATTAGAATGGGAGAAATATCTTTTAGTTTACAGGCAGGGAACAAGAGGAAAAACAGGAATGGAAACAGGCAATACAGGAATGCAAATGGAAGAATCCAGCAGAGAGCAATGACCAACAGAGAGCTTTAATGGTAGATGGAACAGTTGCAGGCAATTGAGTTAACAAGTTGGCGCAGGTGAGCAGAATCTACTAGATTTCAAAGTGGCTTTGGCTGACGGAGGGGGACTGATTGACATGAATGGAGCTGGACAGAGATATAAAGTAACTACAAAACATTGGGTCAAGACAAACAGAGGTCAAACAGGAAATAACTAAATGTACAAATGACATTAGACCAAACTCAGAAGCTAACACAAGCTAACAATAATTAACTAATAAGGATAACACCTAACAATAATCAGCACAGGGAAATCAACTGAAGGCAAAGAACTTAACAAAAGGGGTAATGATCAAAATACACACAAAAGCAAATCAAAACCTAAACACCACTAGATCTTGACAGTGAGAAGCTGAAACTACCTGAAAACATCATCTATCCAGTTATTGTACCTCAGCATAAGCAACACATCTTTCATTTTTAACAAGGCTAGGCTTAAAACTTTCCTTTTTGATAAAGCTTATATTTAGAGTGGCTTAGGTTATCCTGAGCTATCTCTGCAGTTATGCTGCTATAGGCTTAGACTGCTGGAGGACATAATGACCACTTTCACTCTTTGCTACATTCTCATACTACTCTCCAATTTTCCGGTATTTGCTGTTATTTCAGCTTTTAACTCTATGTTCTCTCTCTGTTTTTCTAGAAGCTACATCTGACGTGACTCTGTGTTTAGGTGTGGCACCCTCCTAGAAGGGGACATCGCCCAAGCTGCTACTGCCAACAACTTAATGCTCACCTTTGACAGATGACACACTTGGCCCTGTGTTTGAGTGTTTAACTCCGTCTCTCCTAGACATAGCTACTGGCTGAGCTTCTACTGTGACTAAACGTATGAGCCAATTTTCAAGTCTGGAGTATGATAGAGAGCACAGAGTTCATCTGCTTAGCTGTCTTTCTCTGCTAGCTGAAGCCTTTATGGGAGCTATTATCATTAATGTATCACTTTTCTTTCCTATAGAAAGTACTTCTGGATCATTCCTTCTGTGTTTTTTTTTTGTCTCTGCTCTGTTCTCTCAAACCCCCAGTCGGTCATGGCAGATGGCCGCTCACACTGACCCTGGTTCTGCAGGAGGTTTTCCTCTCCACTGTCGCTACATGCACGCTCAGTATGAGGGATTGCTGCAAAGTCAATGCAAGCGACTGTCCACCATCTCTACATGCTCATCCAGGAGGAGAGAATGCTGCAAGTGACTGACTTGATGCAATCTGCTGGGTTTCCTTAGATAGACAATTTTTAACCAATTTGAATAATAAACTGAATCCGACTGCACTGTTTGATAGTTAGGATTAATTAGAATGTAAGTACCCGACTTGAAATCTGACTTTGTAAAGTGCCTTGATATGACATGTGTTGTGAATTGGCGCTTTATAAATAAAACTGAATTGAATTGAACAGCTCACTGGGATCTCATCAGAGAACAGCTGCTGGGAGCTGGGATACCGCAGATGGAGGGGTCTAAGCTTTCTTTAGATTTGAGTTCAATAGAAACCAATGGGATCAACTGAGTAATCCAATATAGTATCGTACACCTGCACCAGAATCTCATTTACCTGTGGGCAGCCCTGAGCAACTGTCACGTCTCACCAGATATGTCAACAGCATGTGATTGTCAAACTGTAATTGATGCTCAAGTACTAATGTAATGTCATTGAGAAACTATATTTTTCATTGTTTTGATAAAGTCATCACTGTTGTGAACCTTTGTTCCATTAACTGCTTGAGATTAAGAAAATACCATTGACTGAACCTGTCTACCGAAAAGCCAAGTTTCATTGTATATTATCACTGCTGCATAAACCTTTCCACACATTTCACCAAAATGCCAATTATCCTTCGCATTTTGTAAGTTGTTTATGATTATAACACTTTATTAGCTCTGGCTCAGTGCTGTTTTATGGTTGAGCACGTAGAGTTCCTCATGAAGTATACACTGGTACTGCTAGTACAAAATGTTCTTAAAACCTTTAAAACTTCTTCCCTATAAATTCAATATTGTCATGATTCTAGAAACGGACCCCTCCTTGAACCGCCACCTTAACGTGGTGGAGGGGTTTGAGTGCTCGAACGATCCTAGAGGCTACGTTGTCTGGGGCTTAAATGCCCCTGGTAGGGCCTCCCTTGGCAAACAGGCTCTAGGTGACGGGTCAGACAAAGAGCGGTTCAAGAATCCTTCATGAGGACTAGTACATCGAGGCACGTGACACCGCCCGGTACAGCAGAGCCGGGGTCCCACCCTGGAGCCAGGCCTGGGGTCGGGACTCGCAGGAGAGTGCCCGGTGGCCAGGTTTCTCCTCGCAGGACCCGGCCGGGCCAAGCCCGAACGAGAGACACGAGGCTATCCCCCAGTGGGCCCACCACCTGCAGGGGGAACCGTGAGGGACCAGTGCAAAGAGGATTGGGTGGCAGACAAAGGTGGAGACCTCAGCGGCCGATCCCCGGATGCTTAGGCTGGCTCTAGGGACGTGGAATGTTACCTCACTGGGGGGGAAGGAGCCTGAGCTTGTGCGGGAGGTCGAGAGATATCGACTAGAAATAGTCGGGCTCACCTCCACACACAGCGTGGGCTCTGGAACCCATCTCCTCGAGAGGGGCTGGACTCTCTTCTACTTTGGAGTGGCCTACGGGGAGAGGCGGCAGGCTGGGTTGGGTTTGCTTGTTGCCCCCCAGCTCAGCCATCTCGTGCTGGGGTTTACCCCAGTGGATGAGAGGGTCGAATCCCTGCGCCTTCGGGTTGGGGACAGGTCTCTGACTGTTGTTTCGGCCTACAGGCCGAGCGGTAGTGCGGAGTACCCGGCCTTCTTGGTGTCCCTGTCGGGGGTGCTGGATAGTGCCCCTCCTGGGGACTTGATTATTCTGCTGGGTGGCTTCAACGCCCACGTGGAAAACGACAGTGACAGGAGAGGCATGATCGGGAGGAATGGCCTCCCCGATCTATTCCGAGTGGTGTTTTGTTACTGGACTTCTTTGCTAGTCACGGATTGTCCATAATGAACACCATGTTCAAACATAAGGGGGGCCATCAGTGCACTTGGCACCAGGACACCCTAGGCAGGAGGCCCATGATCGACTTTGTTGTCGTATCATCAGACCTTCGGCCGCATGTTTTGGACACTCGGCTGAAGAGAGGGGCTGAGCTGTCCACTGATCACCACCTGGTGGTGAGTTGGATCCGCTGGAGGAGGAGAAAGCCGGACAGACTTGGCAGGCCTAAGCGCATAGTGAGGGTCTGCTGGGAACGTCTGGCGGAGCCCTCGGCCAGGGATGTATTCAACTCCCACCTCCGGGAGAGCTTTGACCGGATTCCGGGGGATGTTGGAGACATAGAGTCCGAGTGGACCATGTTCTCCGCATCTATTGTAGATGCTGCTGCCCGTGGTTGCGGCCGTAAGGTCTACAGTGCCTGTCACGGCGGCGATCCCAGAACCCGGTGGTTGACACCGGCAGTAAGGGATGCTGTCAAGCTGAAGAAGGAGTCCTATTGGCTGTGGCTGGCTTGTGGGACTCCTGAGGCAGCTGACGGGTACTGTGAGGCCAACCGTGCCGCGGCCCGAGCTGTGGCAGAGGCAAAAACTCGGGCCTGGGAGGAGTTCGGTGAGGCCATGGAGAAGGACTACCAGTTGGCCTAGAAGCGATTCTGGCAAACCGTGCGGCGCCTCAGGAGGGGGAAGCAGTGCTTCGCCAACACTGTTTATAGTGGGGGTGGGAGGCTGCTGACCTCGACTGAGGACATTATCGGGCGGTGGAAGGAGTACTTCGAGGATCTCCTCAATCCTGCTATCACGCATTCCCTGGTGGAAACAGAGGCTGGGGATTCGGGGCTGGACTCTTTCATCTCCCAGGCTGAAGTCACCGAGGTGGTTAAAAAGCTCCGCGGTGGCAGGGCTTTGGGGGTGGATGAGATCCTCCCTGAGTACCTCAAATCTCTGGATGTTGTTGGAATGTCATGGTTGACACGGCTCTTCAACATTGTGTGGCAGTCGGGGACAGTGCCTCTGGACTGGCAGACCTCCCTGGTAAGGCCTACGCTAGGGTATTGGAGAGGATAGTCCGGCCGATAGTTGAACCTTGGCTTGAGGAGGAGCATTGTGGTTTTCGTCCCGGCCGTGGAACACTGGATCAGCTCTATACCCTCTACAGGGTACTCAAGGGTTCATGGGAGTTTGCCCAAAGGACCTTTGTCACCGGTCCTGTTCATAACTTTTATGGACAGGATTTCTAGATGCAGCCAAAGGCCCCGAGGGGGTCTGGTTTGGGGACCAGTGGATTTCGTCTCCTCTTTTTGCATATGACGTGGTCCTGCTGGCCCCCTCTAGCCAAGACCTACAGCATGCGCTGGGGCGGTTCGCAGCCGAGCATGAAGCGGCTGGTATGAAGATCAGCTCCTCCAAGTCCGAGGCCATGGTTCTCGACCGGAAAAGGGTGGCTTGTCCTCTTCAGGTTGGAGGGGAGCTCCTGCCTCAAGTGGAGGAGTTCAAGTATCTCGGGTTCTTGTTCACGAGTGAGGGAAGAATGGAGCGGGAGATCGATAGACGGATCGGTGCGGGTGCTGCAGTAATGGGGGCACTGTGCCAGTCTGTTGTGGTGAAGAGAGAGCTGAGCCGAAAAGAGAAGCTCTCGATTTACTGGTCGGTCTACGTTCCTACCCTCACCTATGGCCATGAACTTTGGGTCATGACCGAAAGAACAAGATCCCAGATACAAGTGGCTGAAATGAGCAGGGTGGCCGGGCACTCCCTTAGAGATAGGGTGAGCAGCTCGGCCATCCAGGAGGGGCTCGGAGTAGAGCCGCTGCTCCTCCACATCAAGAGCTTCGTCTAATTACTCCTCAATGCGGCTCTGCTCCACCAATCATCCTTCAAGGCTCCACTTTAACAGATCTTCATCCACGAAACCCTCCGTTCTGCAGCTGAACTTTGACTCTCCTCCACCCCATCTCCACCATTTGGCTTCCAAACTCTTTCCAAATCTCCTCAGGTCTCCACTCCACCACCAGGATCAGATCCCAGTGGGGAAGACATCTCTAAACCTAACCATAAGATGTTCATTCAAACGCATGTCATTCTCAACATTCACGTCTTCCACTGCGGTCCGAGCACCAAAGAAATAAACATTCACTAATAAACTTTTCTAATTGCATCCCTGTCTCTTCTTTGAGAGTCTGTCCAAGTTGAATTGATATTTATATGTTTTAAAAATTTTAAATAAAAAAATTGTTAAAATATTAATATACTTTATACTTTCCTATTTTTCACAAACAGAGAACGACTGCTGCGACTGAAGCTCTGCAAACCTCTGTAAGAAATATGCATATATTTCTCAGAAAAACTAAACAATGCCTGATCTGCCAAAAACAAGCAGTTTCAAATGGTTAGGTTCTTGTGCTTGGTCTTCAATCGAAAAAATGTCTCCTTATGATTTAGTCCTTTAGTGGGTTTTTTGAGGTTGTGTAGGCGAGCAGAGCCTTAATTCTTAATCATAGTTTGGTTCTGTCAGTTTTACAAGATCTAGCTTTCTGATGGAAAAAAGTGACAGCAGAGCTTCAATTGCAGACTAAACATCTAGCCTTTCTTTCTTTCTTTCTCTTATAACATCCTCCCACCCTCTAGCCTTTCCCAATCTCTTCTGCCTCCTTTAACTTTTACGTTTTTATCTTCTATTTACTTTGCTTTTTTCTCATGTTTGTCTTGCTTTTCAGTTCTCCTCTTTACCATCCCTTCATTCCACCCCCCCAAAAGCAAAAATGTTATTTGTCCTGCAACTCTGCAGCTTCAGGATGTAGATCAGTGTTGCTCTGACTGGTTAACATGTAAGAGGAGAAAACTGGAAATTCATCCACACAAATTTGTTTCCTTTTTTCATTAAATATTAAAATGTTCCACCTGTAAACTAACTAAACGAACAAAGTGACAATGCATCAAAGACCCACTAAAATTCAAACTAGACTTTGTAAAGAAAAAAAATATAAACCATGTCAAATGACAATAAATCCCAAATTTAAAAAAACAAACTGCTGCTGAATGCATATTCCTCAGAACCCAAGTAAAATATTTTCTGTCAAAAATAAGTTTATCTTTAGTTCTTAAAACCTACAACTCCTAAAGTGGCTCCTTTACTCCCTGATTCCCAGATGGTGATGATGAGGGTCTTGGTATTTGGACTCTTGTCAAACTAGTGTTTTTGTCTGATTTGAAAAGAAAGGCCTGTCAGCACTTGAGAGGTTGGCTTTGGGGGTTACTGCACCACTTCGTTGTCCTCTTAAGATCCACATAGGAGCAGCAGGATAGAACTTTGTCTACAGCCACAAAAGACGGCAAGACACCCATGGAGCCTGTAAATTTAACTCCCCAAAGACACATACAGACAGACATGCCAAGAGGCTACAGGTGGAGCTGCACTGTGAAGAAAACAAATAATGAGACAGCAGGAGGTTGTGCAGTGACAGTCAGTACTCTCAGCTGATAACTTGACAGTGGGAGAAAAGTGAGGACAGAACAGGAGAAAATAGACAGAGAGAAAGTAAAACTTAAGTGGTCCAATAAATCTGCAATGGAATAAACACACAGAACATTGGTTATGTATTGTAACCCCAGATTCTATGAGTATAGGCGCAGCCCTTTAAGGCCATCGTTAGTAGGTTTGTCCATTAGAGCGCAGCACTAAAAACTTCAGTCCACCCCCACTAGCTGGATGGACCTCACCTCGGTCTGTATAAATTGTGCTCAATCTGGGTAATCGAGTCCCAAATAATGTTTTTTTTATTTAGCCCTTTAGGAACCAGTGACACCCAAAGCTTAAAGCACTGCACCTATACTCAGAATTAAAGTCATAATCCAAGAAACTGTCACCCAGGTTTCTTCTATGTTCCTGCCCTCACCTATGGCCATGAACTTTGGGTTATGAAAGAACGAAAGAACGAGATCCCGGATACAAGCGGCTGAAATGAGCTTCCTCCGTAGGGTGGCCGGGCACTCCCTTGGAGCTAGGGTGAGGAGCTCGGCCATCCGGGAGGGGCTCGGAGTAGAGCCGCTGCTCCTCCACATCGAGAGGAGCCAGTTGTGATGGCTAGGGCATCTATACCAGATGCCTCCTGGATGCCTTCCTTGGGAGGTGTCCCAGGCGCGACCCACCGGAAGGAGGCCCAGGACACGGCCCAGGACACGCTGGAGGGACTATGTCTCTCGGCTAGCCTGGGAACGCCTTGGCCCTGGGGCTTCCCCCGGAGGAGCTGGAGGAGGTGTCTAGGGAGAGGGACGTCTGGGTGTCTCTGCTGAGTCTGCTGTCCCCGTGACCTGGTCCCGGATAAAGCAGAAGATGACGAGTACAAGATTATAAATATATTGTTCACCCACTGTAAAAGCACTACAGAAATCTTACAGAATTCACTGTTGAAATATTTTAACTCTCGCAGTTCCACTGAGTTATGGCCCTCATCAAGAGCCCTGGGTGTCATTTTTCACTACGTCACCTTTTGGTAGTCCTCAAAACCCACAGATCTATGGTAGCCTGCAAACTGCATTGCATGTTTGACATTAAATCTTAGATATTAAAAAAAATATTTAATTAAACTAAGACTCAAATCATTTGTTAGTCACAGAATTTGTCTCAATGTATTTGTGCTCTGCGGGAGCACACCAGAAATCCTGTAGTGAGACAGCACAGGTTAGTGGCTGTAGTGAAGTCTTAAAATTTGCAGACTTAAACTGAAAGCCACTAACCTTTTCAGGATTGGTAGAAGGGATCCGAGTGGGGCGTTCCCTCAAGGTGCTTGTTCGCTGTGAGGATCCAAGGTTATTGTTTTCTTTATTTAAACAACTCTTCTTCTGCCTGCATGTTGTGGCATTGCATGGGTTTTACAGGAAAGAACCCAGTACGCTGCAGCGAGGGAAGTGACATCACAACAGGAATCAGGGAAACGAAGTCTAGGGCAGGCCAGGTTCAGTACACAGAAGTCAGGAGATCCAACAGTTATCAGTCCAGAATCTAGAGGGCTAGGCAGGTGTCCTGCACAAAGAGAGATAGTTTGAAATACTTATCCCAGGGCTAAGCAAAGTACTCCAATCAGTCAGTTTTGAAATAGGGTTGAGGTCCAGAGATAAGAAGCTTGGTAGAAGTCAGACATGGGCAAGGCAAAACAGGACAATGCAGGGCACTGAAAGGTGGTCATAACCAGGAGCTCAAACAAAGGCCAGAAGCAACACTGGACATCTGCAGGCAGGAGCATTTGAAAATCTGGCAGAGATAACTGACCAGTTTGCATTGAAAGTAGCCGTCAGGTCGTTTGCATTGTTGTTGATGTTTCTCATCTTACTCTTGACAATACTTCATTGATTCTCTATGGGTTCAGGTCATGTAAATTTGCTGGCAAATCTATCACAGTAACTTTATATATATACAGTACAGACCAAAAGTTTGGACATACCTTCCCTTTCAAAGAGTTGTCCTTATTTTCATGACTATGAATGTTGTAGCTTCACACTGAAGGCATCAAAACTATGAATTAACATATGTGGAATTATATACTGAACAAAAAAGTGTAAAACAACTGAAAATATGTCTTATATTCTAGGTTCTTCAAAGTAGCCACCTTTTGCTTTGATTACTGCAACGCACACTCTTGGCATTCTGTTGATGAGCTTCAAGAGGTAGTCACCTGAAATGGTTTTCCAACAGTCTTGAAGGAGTTCCCAGAGATGCTTAGCACTTGTTGGCCCTTTTGTCTTCACTCTACCGTCCAGCTCACCCCAAACCATCTCGATTGGGTTCAGGTCCGGTGACTGTGGAGGCCAGGTCATCTGGCGCAGCACCCCATCGCTCTCCTTCTTGGCCAAATAGCCCTTACACAGCCTGGAGGTGTGTTTGGGGTCATTGTCCTGTTGAAAAATAAATGATGGTCCAAAACCGGATGGAATAGTATGCCGCTGCAAGATGCTGTGGTAGCCATGCTGGTTCAGTATGCCTTCAATTTTGAATAAATCCCTACCAGTGTCACCAGCAAAGCACCCCCACACCATCACACCCCCCCCCATGCTTTCACGGTGGGAACCGGGCATGTAGAGTCCATCCTTTCACCTCTTCTGCGCCACACAAAGAAAACGGTGGTTTGGAACCAAAGATCTCCAAATTTGGACTCATCAGAACAAAGCCCAGATTTCCCTGGCCTAATGTCCATTCCTTGGGGTTCTTTAGCCCAAACAAGTCTCTTCTGCTTGTTGTCCTGTCCCCAGCAGTGGTTTTTGTAGCAGCTATTTTACCATGAAGGCCTGATTCACACAGTCTCCTCTTAACAGTTTTTTTTAGAAATTTTTTCTATTGCTAGAAACCTTTTGTTGGCATTGACTTGTTTTCAATCTGAGCTGCTGTTAACCCTGCGTTTCTGAGGCTGGTGACTCGGATTAATTTATCGTCCGCAGCAGAAGGTTCTTGGTCTTCCTTTTCCTGGGGGGGTTTTCCTCGTGTGAGCCAGTTTCTTTGTAGCGCTTGATGGTTTTTTTTTTCCCGCACTTGGGGGCACTTTTAAAAATTTTTCCCAAATGTCCCGGAATGACTGACCTTCATTTCTTAAAGTAATGATGGCCACTCGTTTTTTTTAACTTAGCTGCTTTCTTTTTTGCATAATAGAAAAATTCTAAAAGTCTATGCAGTAGGGCTATCAGCTGTGTACTGTATCCCCCCCTTTCCCGCACAACACAACTGATGGTCCCCAACCCCATTTATAAGGCTTGAAATCCCACTTATTAAAACCCGGAACCCGGGCACACCTGTGAAGTGAAAAACATTTCAGGTGACTACCTCTTGAAGCTCATCAACAGAATGCCAAGAGTGTGCGTAGCAGTAATCAAAGCAAAAGGGGGGCTACTTTGAAAAACCCAGAATATAAAAGGGGCATGTTTTTTTAGTTGTTTCACACTTTTTTGTTCAGTATATAAATTTCCACATGTGGGTTTAAATTTTAGTTTTTGTGCCTTCAGTGTGAAGCTACCAATATTCATAGTCAGAAAATAAGGACAACTCTTTAAAAAGAAGGTGTGTCCAAACTTTTTGGTCTGTACTGTTTTTACAGTACGTATGTATATGTATGTATGTGTGTGTGATATATATAATTTTAATTTTATTATAAAATATTTATTATATATATACAAAAACTCACCGGGGCCCTTTATTAGGTTACCCTTTTGCTAGTAACCGGTTTTGGACCCCTTTTTGCCTTCAGAACTGCCTTAATCAATCGTGGCAATGATTCAACAAGGTCCTGGAAACATTACTCAGAATTTTTGGTCCTTATTGACTTAATAGCATCACACAGATGCTGCAGATTTGTCCTGCACATTCATGATGCGAATCTCCCATTCCGCCCCACCCAAAGGTGCTCTATTGGATTGAGATCAGGTGACTCTGGAGGCCATTTTGAGTTCAGTGAACTCATTGCAATGTTCAAGAAACCGGTCTGAGATGATGACAGACAATTTGCAGTTGTCACGGTGACAAACATCACACAACTTACGTAAAAATTTTACATTAAACGTAATATGATACAATATTTTCATTTCCATAGTATCGTAATAAAATCTTAACGAAAGTGATAGTATATACACTAACAATGAGTAAACATGTGAACACTGTTATGGTGGTAAATTACAATTTTAATAAGAGTTATGTTTCAGTGGTAATCCGACCATTCTGAGATGGGTGAGCACACGAGTGAAGCACAGTAGGTCTATTCTAGGTTTAATTTTAGAGGTGGTCACTTGGAGATCATCCTCCACGTTTAGACGTGATCTGTGGTTATTCTTTCTAAATGTCAGTACTGAAAAAGTCTTTTCACACAGATATGTACTGGCCAACATCATCAGTACCTCAATCGCAGCCTTGAATAGTTCTCCCTTGACTGAAATCCAGAACTCAGCAAGTGTTTGTGGATAAAAACTTTAAAGTGCCGTTACTTGACAGTTCAACTAGTGCGCCCTCTATGTCAGATGACAGATGACTTGCGTTCGTCACGGTGCAGGGCAATCTTATCCAGTCATATCTGGGAAAAACGTGAACTGTTCCCGAAAGGCTTGTAGATGGGGAAGTGATAGATCTCTTAACTGTGTTAACTCTCAGATCATTTTCCTCTGTGAATTCCTCCAGCTCAGGAAACATATATCGATCCTGTCCTTTTCAACTCGTGCAGCCCACCATTCCACTTTTTTTTTGAATGTGCAGATATCATTTATCAACAGGATGTTTGTGTTTTGTTACCTTGCAAAGACAGGTTAGGTGTGTTGAGTTTCTGAAAATGCCAACCAAATATGCTAGCCTTGCTAAAAAGTCAGGTTCATTTAGTGCTGTCAGACAGCGGCACTGCTTCTAGCTCTCGGACCTGTTTATCCCTGTGCATTACCCGACTCATAGAAATTAGCATTCCCTGATTGTGTGTGGCTTTTTTCCCTGTGCAAGTAAATATGCCACTTCATATGATGCCTTTTTAGCTATGGGAGGAATTGTTTGGTTTGTTATGAGTTTCAAAAATTTTAAAATATGATGGTTTATCGGCAAGAGAGGAGTGTTCAGTTTTTAAGTGTTTTTAGGCATTTTAACAGGCTTTAAGCTCTCATGAGCAAGCACCTCAGCGCACACTACAAATTGTGGATGTTGTTCATTTACACTGATGCATGTGAATCCATAATTGATGAATTCTTCTCAAAACTTGCAACACTCGGAGGAGGATGGCTGGTTATGGACCCCCTTGCAATGACCTTCTCTTCCTGCGTCAAAAGCCGATGTTTTTTTTTTTTTTGATGCCGGTTCTTTACTCTCTTCCTTCTCTGACATCTCTGCTTTGTCTCTACCTGATATTAACCGTTTCATTTAGAAAAATAATATTCTAAACCGAGCAGTTCAAAAACATTTACAGTGGACACTGACGTGTGTATACATCAAATAAGTAACGTGTAGTTGTTAATCTGTCGTAATGAGCTCTATAGACAAAGGGCCAAAAGGGACAGAAATAAATATTCAAATATATCATAACATAAATGTGAATGTCCCATGAATAAATAAATGCACTGTAACATGTATCGTGAAATGTTATATTAAATAATATATTATATAAACTTCTCATTTTTATTTGATGAAAATAAATAAATTAACATAATTGTCATGATGACATGATGCTGTACAGGAGCCATGAAATTAATAAGTATGGAGTGATCTTTCATGATTTGCAACAGTGCAGTGCTGTGGACTGGTGACCCCCTGTCACCAGTACCAGGCATCATCTCATGACCCCCCCCGGGGTTTCTCGTTTTAAGATCTTTTAATTTCATTGCTCATTATTCAGGCATTTAAAATGTGCAAAAAAAAATAAAATGTTCATAGACATAAAAATATAACACTGTAAACAATAAAATACACGACAAACACCATTTGTTTGATTCATTTGTAAGATGCTTAACAACTTATACACTAACATGTTAACTTTAGAAACAAAGTTTAAATCAGTTTATTAATGGAGCATAATAATAATAATAGTAATAATGACAGTAACATGCTATATAAATAAACTTGCCTTGGCTTGCCTATTTCAGTAGCAAGACAATTCAAAGTGCTGTACATGAAAAAAAGAAAAGGAGACATGATAGGAAAAGTACATTACAGTGGCACAGCGCCACTTTCTTAGTTCTAGTGAGGACGCGATCAGCAGCATTCTGGATCAACTGCAGCTGTCTGATCGACTTTTTAGGCAGATTTGTGAAGACACTGTAGCAGTAATCAATTCTACTGAATTCGTTTTTCAAGGTCCTGCTGAGACATCAGTCCTTTAATCTTGTAGATATTCTTTAGGTGATAGAAGGCCAACCTTGTTACTGTCTTTATGTGCCTCTGAAGATTCAGGTCTGAGTCCATCACTACAACCAGATTTCGAGCCTGATTGGTGGTTTCTAGCTATATTAACCGCTTTTCCTTTGGTCCAAAAATTATTACTTCAGTTGTATTTTGATTCAGCTGAAGAAAATTCTGGCACATCCATCCATTGATTTTTTCTAAGCATTTACCAAGCGCTTGAATGGGTTCATAGTCACCTGGTGACATTGTAATGTAAAGCTGTGTGTTGTCTGCATAGTTATGATAACTTACGTTGTTGTTTGTTAAAATCTGAGTTAGGGGGAGCATGTAGATATTGAATAGGAGGGGCCCTAAGATGGACCCTTGGGGAACGCCACATGTGATTTTTGTGGTCTCTGATGTAAAGTTACCTACTGACATAAAAAAGTCCCTGTCCTTCAAGTAGGATTTAAACCAAATGAGTGCTGTTCCAGAAAGGCCAACCCAGTTTTCCAGGCGCTCTAATAAAATGGAGTGATCAACAGTGTCGAATGCTGCACTAAGGTCCAATAATACCAGCATTGTGGTTCTTTCACAGTCTGCATTTATACAGATGTCATTGAACACCTTAACAAGGGCAGTCTCTGTACTGTGGTGAGCAGGAAGCCTGACTGGAAGACATCAAAGCGGCTGGTCATCGTTAGGAAGTTGTTTAACTGCTTGAAACAACTTTTTCAATAATCTTACTGATTAAGGGGAGGTTTGTGATAGGCCTGTAGTTCTGCAGTAGCAACTTGTCCAAGTTGCTCTTTTTCAATAGCGGTTTGATAATTGCTGTTTTAGGGCCTGGGGGAAAACACCTGACAAAAGGGACGTGTTTATTATTTAAGTTAAATCAGACATTATGACAGGCAAAGCTTTCTTAAGGGAAGCTGTGGGTAAAACAGCGAGACAGCAGGAACAAGAGCTCAGTTGCTGTACAATTTCTTGATTGTGTAGTTTATTTGGTGAAATTGTGAAATTTTGTCAAAATCAGTTTTAGTTGGAGACAACTTTGGTACTGGAGTTGATGTGGATGTGCTAACTGCCCCTCTGATCGTTTAGGTTTTTTCAGTGAAGAAGTTAGCAAATTTGTTGCAGGCCCTGGTAGAGAGGAGTTCAGATGCTACAGTTACAGGAGGCTTTGTTAGCCTGTCGACCGTGGTAAATAAGGCACGAGCATTATTAATGTTTTTGTTGATGATCTCAGAAAAGAAAGATTCCCTTGCATTTTTCAGTTGTAGGTTATATCTGTGTAGTCTCTCTTTATAGATAATATAGTAAACCTGGAGTCCTATCTTTCGCCACCTGCGTTCAGCTTTTTGGCTCACTCCTTTTTTTCACTTCTGACTGGTGGAGCACTTCTCCATGGAGACTTTTTCTTCCCAGAAACGACTTTCACTTTAATTGGAGCAATTGAATCAATGATGTCCGAGATTTTAGAATGAAAGTTGTCTACCAGCTCATCTACAGTGTTACAGGGCAAAGTGGAGGTAGAAGAGTAAATCTGGTTAAAGGTTTCAGCAGCACCGTCCCAATGTTTTCCTGGAAATGATCATTAATGATAGAAGCCTCTGTGATACAGTCTGGGCCCCAGACTGTATCACAGAGAAGTGATTCGAAGGTCCTGATTTAAAGGAGATAGATTAGGAGGTGGTTGGGCTCTGCGGCTTTTGGAAGATATTGGTTTAGTAGCAGGGCCTCTGCCATAAGGCGTGTTGAATGGAGAACATGTCAGAGTCATTTGGGTCCCAATCTAACATCTTTCATGTTGTCAGTGAAATCCAGTAAAGCAAATACCGGGCTCAGTGGAGATGAAGGAAATACTCCTTTAATACTTCTGATTATTTCTTAGTTACGTCATCCATGGCTCCAAAGTGTATGATAAGGCTTTCTATAGGGTCGGGCACTCTTCTGTGATTGCCAGAAATTTCTTGATTTGGGCCACCCGTTTCTTAAAAAATTTAATTTTGGCCCCGTTCCCTTGGGCTTAGGAGAAACTTTTTGAATAAAGATTGTTTCATTTTTTTTGTATTGAAAAAATTTTTTGGGGGTTTTTTTTTGGAAATTTTTTTCCGGTTTTTTAAAAAACCCAAAACCCAAAAATTTTCAAAAAAAAAAAAATTTAAAAAAAAACCCCCTTTTAAAAAAATTTCAAAAAAAAAAAAAAAAAATTTCAACTTTAAAAAAAAAAAAAAAAAAAAAAAAAAAATTCCCCTTTTTTAAAAATTCCCCAACCAAAAAAAAAAAAAAATTTTTTTAAAATGCTTTTTTTTAAAACCCCAAAAAAAAAAAAAAAATTTAAAAAACAAAATTCAAAAAAAAAAATCCCAAAAAAAAAAACAAAAACCAAAAAAAAAAAGGTTTTTTCCTTTTAAAAAGGGAAAAAAAAAAATTTTGGGGGAAATAAATTTTTTTCCAAGTTTCAGTAATTTTTTAAAAAAAAAGTTGGAAAAAATGCAGGGGTGGGGGAAAACCAAAACCCTGTGGAAAAAATTTTTTTGGGTTTTTTCCGGAAAAATTTTTTTTCCCCCCTTTAAAAAAAAACCCCAGGTCAGGTTTTCAAGGGACGCAATCAAAAAGGGGGACCTGGGGGGCCCCTTTGGGGGGAAAAGGGGGAATTTAAAAAAAAAAAAATTTAAAAAAAAAGATTTCCCAAAAAAAGAAAAATAAATTTTTGGGTTTTTAAAAAAATTTAATTTGGAAAACAGAGAAAAAACCAATTTGGGGTTAAGTTTTCTTTCTTGCCTTTTAAAACCCCGGGGAAGGGAAGGTAAAAAGGGTTTGGGGCCAAAATTTTTTTTTGGGGGAAAAAGGGACCCGTGCCCCCGGGGGGGCTAAAAAATTTTGGGTTTGATTTTAAAAAGGGGCGAAATTTTTAAATTTTAATTTTTTTTTCGAAACTTTTAAATCTGGGGGGAAAAAAAATTTTCAAAAAAAGGGGTTTTTTCTTCCCCTTTTTCGCCGGAAAAAAATCTTATTTTTTGTGGTTTTTAAAAAAACAAAATTTCCCTCTTTTTTGTTTTAAATTTTTTAATTTAGGAAGGCATCTTATGCTGATTAGCTGACGTCGACTGGATTCGAAATCCTTTAGAAAAAGTAAAAATAAAAATAGTCCTTGGGAGTCACTGGTATGAAGTAATTTTAGTCCAACGTTTCAGTAATTTTAGTTAAGAGATAAAAAGTTAAGAGTAAAAGAATGCAAGCAAGCAGGTAGCGGGGAAGAAAAGCAAAACACAATGAAATGAACAGTATTTAGATTGTTTCATCCTAAACTTATTTTCTCTGCGTTTAAAAAAACAACGCGCCAGGAGTCAGCTGTTCTCTAAGGGTTTAGCGCACCTCAACCCCCCAGTCAGCTGACAGCTGGCGAGGCGACCCGGTTGTCAGGGCAGCAGGAGCGGACATCTCCAAACAAGTCAGAGCACTTGTGCAATTAAGCATTCTCTTGATAAACCGATCCGATATTTCAGGTTTACACAACTACATTCCTGTCTGAAAACATTGTAGGTAATATATCCAACTTTGTTCACAGCATTTCTCTTGTGCGTTGCCTCTTCTGCCCACCCCTTTGGGACAGTCACATGGTAAAGAAGGAAGTGGAGCGGGCAAATATTTTTTGATGGTGGCTGCATGACATCACAGGGATTCCAGCTGTGACTCCTCTTTCCTGGGCTGGGCTAAAAGTAGGTTAGTGTTGTATTTAAAAAGGTACAGAATTTACTACCTGCATATTTTTGTGCGCAGTCTATGTTTTAATCCATGGCTGGGGGAAAACAAATCAAATTCAAAATTAGTGAATATTTGCAATAAAACAATGTTTATCAGCTTGAGCAATAAATATCTTATCTTTTTAGTGGATTCAGTTGCATATAGGTTGAACAAAATTTGCAAATCATTGTGTTCTGTTTTTATTTACATTTTACACAATGTCCCCAAAATGTTCCCAAATGAAGTCTTAATTGTTGAACATCCTGTCTACTTCTCAGCCTGTGGCGCCAGATTGACAGTAGGGGTGCATCGATCGATGGGCCGGCCGACCAATTTTCTTAGTATTGGGAGGCCAGTGATCGGCAAATGCTTACATTTGAAACCAATTTTTCTACTTGTATAACCTGTTGTGGAAGTTTTGTTTATTTTTAAAATGTGAAAAACTGAACTGCAATGCTCTAAAATTTTGATTTATATTTGAGAGCACTACCTCATGTGCAGTTAAAACAAGTTTGTACTGTTTCACGGGTATTGTTTAATGTTTTTCAATAAAATAAGAATGGAACATTGAAGGTGTATTGTGACCCTATAACACCTGACAGTGTCAGCTATAAAAACAACAAAATCTATATCGGCAAAAATTAGAACTGGCAGGTCAGGCTTTTTAAAGATCGATAATCTGTAATCGCACAGAAAACTGCAATCGGTGCAATTGACAGGTTGGTTAAGAAAATGTGTACTTATGTAGCCATATTGTCAAGTCTTTAAAATAAAAATCTATATGTTGTTAGAAGCACATGAGGTATGTTTTATTTCTGTAACCCACACTTACAAGTAGGTTTAGTAATTTGGATTTTAGGCCAATTTTGCAGTTGCAACTACTTTATGTCTAAGTTCGGAAAGGAGGATAGTTAGCACAACAACTTTATGGCAAAATATAACTGTTTAATACAAAATCAAATTTTTGTTCCCTTTTTCTTTACAACACAAAGTGTCTACACTTGTTAAACCAGGTTGTGTTTTTTTTTTCTCTTCTTTAAGATTTGTTAATGTTCAGCTCCTTTCCTTAGCTGAGTTTTGAATTTAAGTCTGTCAGTCAAATCAATTTGTTGCATCATACTTTGTTTTTTTTTTTCTTTTTCAATTTCAATGGCTATGTGTTTCTTGAAGTCCCAATCTTAATCCAGTGAAAGGCTGGCATAGATCCAGTGATCCCAGGTCCTGTGACGAAACCAGGGCTCAAGTCCATTCAATCCAGGCCTGCAGCGATGTGCAGCTGGACAATGTCCAAAATTGAATGGGGTTCTCAAAAAACCAACATGCATATGTATATATAATTCAATATAGTATTTGTCCAAAAATATGCAGGAGCATGAATCCTTTAGCAAAAAAAAAAAAAAAAATTAATAGCAAGCTTAAAGAAAATGTACTCAACACATTGCATGTAAACCATTATACGTTTGCAAATAACAAAACATATAGTGAAAAACCGTGAAAATCATTATTTCATTCTAATGTTACGCTCTTCTCCGATTGGTTTTATGTTTTTTTCCCTTGTTGGAACATACAGAGCAGTAATACCAGTGACACCAGTTTGCATTAGCATTAGTTTCAATGCAGGTTGCTAACAAAATTACCAAAACACACTCACCAGAGACAATCACGGCAGAAATGGCTCTAAACTGCAAGGATCAAATCACTTCTACTTTCACTTCTACTTTTTTTTCACCACCCATGACTGCAATTTAACAGCATTAACCATTTAAACTTGTTTTTTTTTTTCTCAAGAACAAACTAGCCTAAGCACAGCATGTGCTGTTGCCTGCTGTGGTTTCTTCTTCTACTTGTCTTAAATCACATTGCACACGTTGGGGGCAGCGCTGGTGGTGTACTGGTTAAGCATGCGACCATGTGCAGAGGCTATAGTGCTCGGTGCGGCTGTCCTGGGTTCGACTCCTGGACCTGGTGACCCTTGCTGAATGTTTCCCCCTCTCTTTGCCCTCTTTCCTGTCTACCTACTGTTGAAAAATGAAAAATAAAGGCCTCCAGTGCCACAAAAAAAACATTAAAACACTTACACTGCACAGTAATGTCCACCTACTGGCGGTTTATGGCAGCAAAACCAAAACTGACATACAAATAGATTAAGTGTTACAAAACAACAAGAAAACAACAAGAGCAAAAACCTAAAATAATGTAAATAATAAAACAGTCACATTTATGGGGGTTACATCTGTATTCAGGAGTTGGAGACGCCAGGCTCAAAACTGAAAAGGCTACAACACAAAAAAAACACAAAATTCCAGTAATAGGCCCTTTATTTACTTCTGATGGTATGTATCTTTTTAAATGCATTGCACAGGAAGAACTGTCCACCGGTTTGTTAAAATGTTCCTTCAAAGATTTAGTGAAGTAAATCCTGATAAATAAACTCTTATTGGCATGTTGCTAACTAATGGTTGAAGGGCAAAAACCAAAAACTAAAATGAGTGCACTAACCTGATTGCAGTGAGGGAGCTAAAGTGACCATAATTACAAACACAGTTTAAATAAACCTCTTCTCAGGCAAAGTTTCAATTTGTCTTTTTTCGAGCATTAAAATTTGTGCATTAGAAAAGCTATTTTGGTTATTTAGCCATTATAAAATACTTTTATGTGAAACACGAGTATCAGTTCATGTTAGAGCTGTGAACTTAGTCCAGAATGTTTTGGTGAGAAGCATTGAACAAGAATAATGCATTTTACCCTGGCTGAACTGAATTTAGAACTAGTTCTTGTTAAAGATGAACCCGTACAACACTGTTAACTAAAAAATGATTCCGATTCTGAATCTAAGCTTTCGCAAATATGATGCAGTTCAGCCACATCGTAATGGATTACACAGGTCGTGGAGAGCATAGCACAATGTTAATCCAT
Source organism: Crenichthys baileyi (assembly GCA_036173005.1). Lineage (NCBI taxonomy): Eukaryota > Metazoa > Chordata > Actinopteri > Cyprinodontiformes > Goodeidae > Crenichthys > Crenichthys baileyi. The sequence continues at coordinate 263,333 of JAHHUM010002598.1, read as the reverse complement.
TGTGAAGAGGCTCCAACAAGAAAATGCACCAGGATTAGCTGCAACAGGCAATAAGTAATTGCTTTGTCATTAACAATTACATGAACCAAGCACCTCTTACTCTGACAAAAAGTAAGAAAGGAAAAACATCTTTACGGTTCAGTACTTTGATGACATAGTGACAGAAGGGTTTTTAAGAACGTACTACTTTAAGCTTGATTTCTAACCCCATATTTACACATACCTTAACTGAAAAATTCCATATCCAAGGTAAAACTGTTCTTAACAGATTATTATAACATAAAGTAATATTTTTTTTACTTTATTCTTGTTTTTTGTCAAGTGATACCAGTTGTACACAGTCAATTACTGTAGAAAAAATATTAATTTTCTCAAAATGTGATCTAACATGTGTCCTGCAGCTGTTAGTCAGGTTTTGAACAAAACCTCTTATTTATTTTAAAGGACACAAAAGGATTACCTCACTTCCTCCTAAACAAAGCTGCTGTTTTCACCTCAACCTAATGTTTGTGAGTTAACTTCCTTTTCTCAGCCAATCAGAGACAAAGCTGTGCTGCCAACTGAGAGAAAGACAAAGCTGCCAATTAGCAGAGCAGGGCAATCAGCGGGTCAGTCACGCGGCAGGACACCAAAGACCTACACACACACACACACACACACACACACACACACACCCACACACACACACACACACACACACACACACACACACACACACACATCTACCTGCTGAGTCTTTGAGTTTTGTGTCTTGTGGGTTCTGAGGTGAGCAGTGGTAAAGGCAATGACAAGTCTCAAAATAAAGATATTTATTGCAGTAATCTATGGAATTAGAAACAAAAGGAGATTCTAACATCAACTCAAACAAGTGGCTTTGTAAAAATATTTTTGCTTTCCCTTTATTTCTAATATCATTGTTGTAGATGCAGTAGAATTTAAGAGACGAGTTAGTATTTTTTCTCTATGGATGGCAAGGAAAATTTCATGTGAGAGTGGAAAATAAACTAAACAGTACAATATTGTAGACTTATTAAACATAAAAAGCATGTTTTGTTTTTTTTTGGACATGTGTATGTACAGCCTAATAAAAGGTTTACTAAAACTAGCTGAAATGATTTGTAAAAAAATGCGTTATTCATCCTATTCATTTGTTTCATTTTAGGTTTAAAAAAATCTAAGTTAGTCTAAAAGTAGAATTTTAACTATATATTTTCAATAATGAATGGCAAAGCTAATATTTTATTATAATATCTGTATAATTTACAGTTTTGATTAGCTAACAGTGTGTGAAAAAGTATTACAAATTTCCTCTGTTTTTGCTTTTTTTTACAATTCAATGTTTCAAATCATCAAAACATTTTAATATCAGACATTAATATTCCATTGGCTATATAAACACCAACCAACATAAAACATTAGGGGCTTTTGATGCATGGTTGGTGATGCAGAATTAGCCACATACCTGAGGTCTCCTACTATTAACCCTACCTTGCACTTCAATTTTGATTGCTTTAGGTATACATTAAGGGCTAAAGAGGTGGTGGTTGGGTGTCTCACTGTATACCGGTAGTGGTGAACCCATTTTTTCAGCAGCCCCCTTAATTGCATCTTTATTGCATCTTACTTTTTCATACACACTGCCTTAAACAGTTACAACAGACATGAAAGCATACTAGCACACATTTTGGGTTTGAGCACCTGTCGTCCCTTCATTGGTCTGCGGGCCTGCACCTGCCTTTGCTTTGGGTTCCCTCAACTGGCACTGGGCTGCCATGCCTGGGATGGGCTCTGCATGGGCGTCAGTTCTGGGCGTGCCCTGTGTGGTGGGCTGCTGACAGTATGCCTTCACAAACACTTTTTTTCCCTCTTATTTCTTTTCTGTCAATTCACTTGCCGTTTTTCAGCCTGTGCTGGTGTTGTTGGTTGGTAGTGGTCCCTGGTTGGGTTGTTGAGTTGTGAGATGTTGCGTTATGGGGAAGCCCTGTTGAGGCAAGCGTGTTCAAACCACTGGATCTTGGCCCCAGACTGCCCTTGGTCTGTACTGTGACCTGGAAACTAGTGCCTGCGATGCCTCTTCACATTAGTGGGTGCTGGAGGGTTGCTCCTGGATAGGAATATTCAACCGTTTCCAAATGCAACCATCCCACACTTTAACCGAAAACAATAGAGTGATACGATCACCAAAAACAGAAAGACTTTCACAAAAGAGACTTACAATTGCAAAACATACAATTGGGAATGGTTACAGCTGCATTTCTAAGCTTTGAATTGTTCTACTGAATATTGGCCCCATAATCCTAAAGTGGAAAGAAAGTAATTTAATTACAAGCCAACCATTGTTAGGTACTACGTGTAGAATTTCGGACAGAGGAGTTAAAACAATAAACAAAACGTTGTCTAGCCAAGAAGAACCCGCAGGGAGCTTCAGTAAGACCTGAAAATAGCAAGTACAGTTTTTCGATGAAAACAATTAGCCATGCCCTCAACCACAAGGGCAACTGCCAGTGCTCCTCTACTGCAGAAAAAGCATTTGGGCAAGCCAGGAAAAGACTAGGAGAAAGACTTTAAATAAATGGAGAAATTTAGCAAGACATCCATGATAAGAATAAAACATGGATGCACTGTAAAGAAAGTAACTGTAAAATTCATGGTAAAGGACTGATAGCAGCCAGTTACGGTAATTTTTACGTAACCTAACTGTAATTTAATTGCAGTTTTACTGTAATCCTATTACAATTTTACTGTAATTTTATTACAATTTTACTGTAATTTTATGACATAAAAAATGTCATAAAATTACAGAAACCCTGAAATAGAATGACAGTAGAAGTTATTTTATTTCACAGTAGCTTAAAAGCACCTCCTAAATTGTAATTTCAACAGTAATTGAACTGACTCTGCATACTCTGGCCTTTGCTAGCTGTTGGAGTAGAAATGTCAATATTCAACTTAATTTAACAAAGTCACAATAAATGTCATTAATTTTTGTAACTTCAAGGAAATAAAAAAAAACTTTTTAAAATTATTTTATTTCTATTGTCAATTTAAAACCGACAAACAGCAGCATAACAAAATATTAAATTTTTTAAAACAGTAAAATTTACTTTTAACATAAATGTCAAAGTGTCTCAACCTAAATATAAAAATACTCTGGCAAGAATTAATCCAAAACACTATAAATCTATAAATCTTTTCAATGCATAACTCCCATGGTAATAAGATTATAATGAATACAACCTGTTAAATAATCTGGAAAATAAAAGTTCCAAAGGGTCAAAGTTTCCAGACAAACTGCCTGTCAACCAAAGGAAAGAACAAGGTTTTACAAGTTTGTCATGTAACATTTCCAGGGAGGGAGGGAAGGAAGGACAGTGCAATAGGGAATAAAAACATCTTTCAATACTTTGTGGTCTTTCCCAAATTAATCCAGAACTGTAAAATATTAAGTTACATACTTTTGCACACTCCAACCCTTCTGGTACATCTTTAACATTTCAGCCAGTTTAAAACGTCATTAACAGCCAAACAAAACCAATGTGAACAAGTACTGAGTCCTGAACACGCCTCTGAAAATAAAGTTGACTGATCCAGGTCCTGCTGCTGAATTCATCGAATTTATCAAAGGGTTGCTAAAGGATAAAGAAAGGAAAAATGTGTCAACATATGAACTGTACAGCAGAGGTAACTGCATTTATGACAGACAAATACAGAGAGGAAGAGAAGGAAAAATATGGTTGACGGACGAAAGGACGGATACAGTCAGGGAAAGTCAAGAGAGAGAGAGTGAGAAAATGTTTTTATTGTATCTGTCCTCCTGTCCATGTCGACATGGACAGGATACAGTGAGGGAGAGTCTTAAACAGTGGTCGATTCGGGTCTACTGAAGCTGAAAGAACAGAGAGCAAAACAAAGAGCACATAACAAAGAGAACAGATTATGTGTAAATGTATAATCTTGCCATTTTTAACGTTCCACTGGTAGTCCTCTAATTTTCAGAGGAGAGTGGAGACATGTGGGTTCACTGCTATCTGTTTCTTTTGCAGAAGTTGCCCTGTCATTTTTGATGTTACTTTTGCCGCCTTTGTTCCTCTTTCAGGGTTGATGCCTAAAAAGCGCCTAAAAACAGACGTGAGACATATAGCTCAGTGTTCAAACTACCCTTTTCTTTATATTAAGGTACATATTGCAGAATTCAGCAGTAAAAAAAAATGGATTGTCTACAACCACAACCAAAATAATTGTGAATAGTATGGGTCATTTGAAATATATGTGAGACTGTGTGACTGTTTAACAAAAAAAACCCTCACAGTTGAAGGCAGGAGGGTAAAAAGGGCACAAATCTCTTGTCTCTTCAACATGTTAGTTGCCATCTAAACAAGCAAAAAAGAGAAAAAAAACTGCAGATTGTCCTATAACGCAGAGCCGATATATTTTTGTCGCACACCTTACACTCCAATAACATAACAGCAACCCATTACTAAATTGACAAGAAAGAGAAACAAAATATATTTTTAAATATAAGCAACAGCTAAGAATCACTTCAGCCATATTTTACAGAGCCTAAGCTCTAACATCAAATCATTGGAGTGAGATGTGATTACTCTGACAACAGATTAAGTGAAGGATGGGCACACAGCAAAATAAACTCTGATTAAATGCATTTGTTAAGCACAGGAAATTAAATTATGTTTTCACCTCCTCATTTTTTCCCTTTTTGAGCTCCTGTCAGAATGAGCTGTTTTAGGGCTTTATCACTTTTATGCAAATTAGCTGTATGTGGCCGCACCGAGCACATCGTATGTGAGAAAACAAACCGAAACTTATAAGACACAACAATAAGTACTTACATTTCTGTCATCTGCAGATTTGCCATGAACAGTAGGGAGAATTATTTAATAATCATATTTATTAATTTACTGTAAGTGTGTTCAATAGGTATTCCCTGTGAACCCGTAACTTCATTTAAGGGCAAATTTGTTTTGATTTCTTTGTATGTGTGAATAACTTGAGCTGTTGCCGATACTCATACTTGTGGTCTTCTGCTTCTTCGGAAATGGGCCGCGGGGGCAGCAGTTTCAGCAGAGACACCCACATTTTCCTCTTCCCAGACACCTCCTCCAGATCTTCTGGGGGGGGAACTCAAGGCGTTCTCAGGCCAGCTAGGAGACATAGTCCCTCCAGCCTGTCCTGGATTGTCCCCTGGTCCTCCTGGCAATGGGATGTGCCTGAATCACCTCCCAAGGGAGGCATCCGGGAGGCATTTGAAACAAATGCATGATCCACCTTAGCTGACTCCTTTCGATGTGGAGGAGCAGCGCCTCTATTCCGAGCCCCTCCTGGATGGCCAAGCTCCTCACCTTATCTTCAAGGGAGTGCCCGGCCACCCAGTGGAGGAAGCTCATTTCAGCCACTTGTATCTGGGATCTTGTTCTTTCTGTACTGACCCAGAGTTCATGACCATAGGTGAGGGTAGGAATTTAGACGAATGGTAAACTGAGAGCTTCGCCTTTCGGCCCACCTGTCTGTACAGCGCAGTGGACAGCATCCACATTACTGGGCACCTGCACCAATAAGTCTACTGATCTCCCCCTCCATTCTCCCCTAACTCTTGAACAAGTCCCCGAGAAACTCTTCACCTTGAGCCAGTAACTCCCGACCAGGAGAGGGTAAGCCACCCTTTTCAGATTCGTACTCGTCGTCTTCCGCTTATCCGGAACCGGGTCGCGGGGGCAGCAGACTCAGCAGAGACACCCAGACGTCCCTCTCCCCAGACACCTCCTCCAGCTCCTCCGGGGGGAGCCCAAGGCGTTCCCAGGCCAGCCGAGAGACATAGTCCCTCCAGCGTGTCCTGGGCCGTCCCCTGGGCCTCCTCCCGGTGGGACGTGCCTGGAACACCTCCCGAGGAAGGCGTCCAGGAGGCATCCGGTATAGATGCCCGAGCCATCTCAACTGGTTCCTCTCGATGTGGAGGAGCAGCGGCTCTACTCCGAGCCCCTCCCGAATGGCCGAGCTCCTCACCCTATCTCTAAGGGAGTGCCCGGCCACCCTACGGAGGAAGCTCATTTCAGCCGCTTGTATCTGGGATCTCGTTCTTTCGGTCATGACCCAAAGTTCATGGCCATAGGTGAGGGTAGGAACGTAGACCGGCCGGTAAATCGAGAGCTTCGCTTTTCGGCTCAGCTCTCTCTTCACCACAACAGACCGGCACAGCGCCCCCATTACTGCGGCAGCCGCAACGATCCGTCTGTCGATCTCCCGCTCCATTCTTCCCTCACTCGTGAACAAGACCCCGAGATACTTGAACTCCTCCACTTGAGGCAGGAACTCCCCGCCAACCTGAAGAGGACAAGCCACCCTTTTCCGGTCGAGTACCATGGCCTCTGACTTGGAGGAGCTGATCTTCATCCCAGCCGTTTCACACTCGGCTGCGAACCGCCCCAGCGCATGCTGTAGGTCTTGGCTAGAGGGGGCCAGCAGGACCACGTCATCTGCAAAAAGAAGAGACAAAATCCACTGGTCCCCAAACCAGAACCCCTCCGGCCCTTGGCTGTGTCTGGAAATCCTGTCCATAAAAGTTATGAACAGGACCGGTGACGAAGGGCAGCCCTGCCGGAGTCCAAAATGCACCGGGAACAGATTGTATTGACAAAAAAAATTTCTTCTGGCTACCACTAAGGCACTAAGGAACCCTCAGAGACACTTGTTTAAGAACCAGAATGTTTTCTCTGCATTATAAAAAACATTGCTAACACTAATTACAGTTTTAGAATTCCGTCATATAGTATCTGAACATCCCCTTCAATTTTTAGGCAGTATATTTGGATTGTAATACATTTTTTACAGTTTAAAACAAACCGAACCTGTTTCAGATTCAGATTAGGCCTTTTCAGATTCCTGCTGCTGATATCTGGTATGAATCGCATTTAAATAGCTGTATTAGAAATGTTTTGAGAAAAATTGAGAAAAATGCTGATGTCTTCAATACTTGACAAAAACATGCATACATTTTTTTGTCATACAGTTTCTCTGTGGTTTAAACAGCGTCATCTCCCACACCATTCTTTTCTTCAGCCCCGCCTTTCCTCTCCTCTCCTATCCTTTTTTTTTTTGCAATTTCCTAACACTAACACTTGGTTGCTTTAACAATATTTGGGTTATAATTCCTTTACTTAAATAAAGTCAATTATGCTACTGGGGTGATTTTCCACTACTGCCCATCTTGTAGAGCAAATCTCCTCTAACATGGTAAAGGCAACAAGACCTATTTTTCTGCTTGCCTAAGCATTCCGGAAGAGGAACATAAAAAAAAGGAGAAAGAAAGAACACAAAAGCACTTACATTTTGTAAGAAGTGCCTTTTTTTCTTACATCTTCAAGACCTTGGGGCAAACATTGAATGGAAAGGTATATGCTCCATTACATCTGGCATAAAATTAACCCAGCGTTTTAGAAAAACGAACATTATACTGACATTCAAACATGGTGGTGGTATGATGGTGTTGAACTTCTTTGCTCCTTCCGGACCAGAATGACTTGCCATAATTAAATTAACCATGAATTCTGCTCTCTAGCAGAAAATCCTGAATGAGAATTTCCAGTAATCAGTTCCTGACCTTAAGCTCAAACTCACTTAGGTTATGCAGCAGGACAATTATCTAAACTACACCAGCAATTCCAATTCTGAATGAATCAAAAAACAAAATAAAGGTTTTAAAGCGGCCTAGTCCAAGCATGGACATAAATCCCATTAAGATGCTGAGGCATGATTTTAAACAGGCCATTCAATTCAATTCAGTTTATTTATATAGCGCCAATTCACAACACATGTCGTCTCAAGGCACTTCACAAAAGTCAGGTACATACATTACAATTAATCCGAATCATTGAACAGTGCAGCCAGATTCGTTTTTTTTATTTAAACTGGATAAAAAATTTTTCTATCTAAGGAAACCCAGCGATTGTATCCAGTCGGACTTGCAGCATTCCCCCCCTCCCGGATAGCTGTAGAACAGTGGACGGGGACCGTTGACTTTTCAGCAATCCCTCATATGAGCATGGTAGCGAAGTGGAGAGGAAAAAATCGTTAAAAGGAAGAAAACCCCCAGCAGAACCGGCTCAGTGGGACGGCCATCTGCCACGACCGAGGGGGTTTGAGGAACAGAGCAGAGACAAAAGAGAAAAAAGAACACGATCTGGAGTACTTTCTATGGGAAGGGGAAAAGAAAGGGTTTAAAGGTGTAGCTCCTTTTGTCGTTTCACCTAGAAAGAAAGAACGATAAACTCTGGCCAGTTTTCAATGTTAGAGTCTGAAGAGAGCACATAGAGTTAGTTACAAAGTTAAAGCTCAGTCAGTAGTTATGTCTAGGAGAGAGAAAGGTTAAACCTGAAAAACAGGGCCATGTGGATCCCTCGGTAGAGGGTGAGCAAATTAAGTTGTTGCCAGCAGAAGCTCGGACGATTTCCCCTCTCCAGAAAAAGGGGTTACAGGTAGACACAGAGTCAGGCCAGGTGTAGCTTCTAGGAGAGAAAAGAGAGAGAACAAAGTTTTAAAAACTGAAAATAACAGCAAAATAATGCAAAATTGAAGAGTAGTGTGAGAATGTAGCGAAGAGGGTGAAAGTGGTCATTATGTCCTCCAGCAGCCTAAGCCTATAGCAGCATAACTACAGAGATAGCTCAGGATAACCTAAGCCACTCTAACTATAAGTTTTATGAAAAAGGAAAGTTTTAAGCCTAGCCTTAAAAGTAGACAGTTTGTCCATCTAGAGCCCACTAGCTCAAATACTCTTAAGTTTGGCTGAATTTGAAGAAAAATCAGCTTTAGTTTGCACTAAGTTTTCACACAAAACAATGAATGTCAACAGTCATGAAAATAAAGAGACCCATTAACTGAGAAAATGTATCCAAAACTATATATACTCACTGGCCACTTTATTAGGTACACCTACAACTGCTCCTTAATGCAAATTTCATCAGCCAATCACATGGCAGCAACTCAATGCATTTAGGGATGTAGACATGGTCAAGACGATCTGCTGCAGTTCAAACAGAGCATCAGAATGGGGAAGAAAGGTAATTTAAGTGTCTTTAAACGTGACATGGTTGTTGGTGCCAGACGGGCTGGTCTGAGTATTTCAGAGACTGCTGATCCACTGGGATTTTCACGCACTATCATCTCTAGGGTTTACAGAGAATGGTCCGAAAAAGAGAAAATATCCAGTGAGCAGCAGTTCTGTGGGTGCAAATGCCTTGTTGATGCCAGAGGTTAGAGGAGAATGGCCAGACTGGTTCAAGCTGGTAGAAAGGCAACAGTAACTCAAATTACCAGTCGTTACAACCAAGGCATGCAGAAGAGCATCTCTGAATGCACAACACGTCGAACCTTTAGGCTGATGGGCTACAGCAGCAGAAGACCACACCAGGCCCTGTCTTTTAGCGTTTAACCCTTTCTCTCTCCTAGACATAGCTACTGACTGAGCTTTTACTGTGACTAATTTTTTGTGCTTTCTTTCAGACTCTAACCTTGACAACTGGCTCAGTTTACCTGTTCTTTCTTTCTAGATGAAACGACTAAACGAGCTACATCCATTAACATTTACTTTTCCTTCCCATAGAAAGTACTCCTAGATCAGTGCTTCTGTGATCTTTTTGTGTCTCTGCTCCATTCTCTCTGACCCCCAATCTGTCGTAGCAGATGGCCGCTCACACTAAACCTGGTTCTGCTGGAGGTTTCTTCCTGTTAAAAGGGAGTTTTTCCTCTCCACTGTCGCTACATGCATGCTCAGTATGAGGGATTTCTGCTAAGTCAACGCCAGTGACTGTCCACTGTCTCTACATGCTCATCCAGGAGGAGTGAATGCTACAAGTGTCTGACTCGATGCAATCTGCTGGGTTTCCTTAGATAGAAAAACTTTTTATCCAATTTGAATAAATAACTGAATCTGACTCCACTGTTCAATGGTTAGGATTAATTGGAATGTATGTACCTGACTTTTGTGAAGTGCCTTGAGACGACGTGTTGTAAATTGGCGCTATATAAATAAACTGAATTGAAACTGAATTGAATTGAAGTTATTTTACAATGTTTTGTTTGTTACATAATTGCACATGTGCTCATTCACTGTTTTGATGCATTCAGTGAGAATGTACGTACAATATAGATAGTCATAAACCATTAAATGAGAAAGGTGTTCTAAAACTTTTGACTGATAGTGTAAGTCTCTGTCTCAGTTCTCCAGAGAAATAAAATATGTTTTCCTCTACCAATGAAAGCATTCCTGCATCACAATGGTGCTCCTACCCCACTGCCTTTAGGGATAGACCTCTTGGGGCAAGGGCTTTGTATTCCTGGATGAAAAAAGTCCAGCATTATGTTTATGTAACCACAGGATTAGTTCCCCCATTGTTGGGAAATCTGTCTCTTAAAGTTAACTCTAGATAGCACATGCTTTTGCAATTCAAATCAAGCGCGTTAATACAGAAATAACAAAATGTGCACATTATTAAAACATGTCCAATTCAAATTTAAATACATCACTTCAATCCAATTCATTCCTGTCCCAACAGTCAATGCAAATAACAGTTAGTACAATTCATTTGAAATTTAATTGCAAACAGGCAGAATCAATAAGACACAAATAATTAAAAACTCTTCCATCAAACTCAGCAGACTGCATCAAACCTTCAGTTACATTCCCTTCTTGAAGGATGCACAAGGCTACAGGCAACAGTATAAACAGAAAGACTCCTGTTCAACCAGAAAAAAAACACAAAAACTTTCAGAAGAACCAGGTTTTGTTTGTTTCCTTCAAGCAGCGTCACTATTAACTAATAGCACCTTCGTGAGTGTACTTTTAAATAATGAAAAATCAAGATTGATGAAGCTAAATATGTGAAATTCTTATAAAAGAAAAACTGACACTGACTATGTAGTCTGCATGCACAAACACACACACGTACACACACACACACACACACAAGCACTCAAACTCTTAATGAATGGCAGCAATTGGCAAATCTGTCACTTTTCACTGCAGGTAGAAATAAAATACAGCCTATGATTACTTTTAATAAGACCTTTTATGGAGATTAAAAGGTCCATATAATAGCAAAAAGGAAAAAATGATGTAAATACAGAAAGAGATGAAGAAGGAATTGAGCATGAGAGAGTGAAGAGAGACAGAAGTATTTGGGTGGAGAAAGTGAAACAAAAGATATAAGAAAGGTCACTTTTGGGTCCTAATTGTTTTAGTACTTTGGTTTTGAGGTTAATAATTTGTTTTATTTATCTTTACTCTACTGTAGCTTGGCCTGAAATCTACTAGGGTTAAACCTGAGCAGAACTATTGTTGAATTAAATGAACTTTATTGTCATTTTGTTGTATATTTGTGAGATCTTCAGTGGATAAATTGAAAAATAATAAAACAGTGCAATAATGTAAAGTCGGTTTTCTCAACAGTAGTCCAGAATTTTGACAGCTTGAGCCAGACAGCTGTGTAACAGTTATCTGGTTCTGTGGGCGTAAACATGAATAATCAGCTTTGCAATATTTGTGTGACCTACTTATTAGCTTTATATGCAGGTGTAACCACAATCAGGAATATTCTAGGAGGTTTAATTATAGATTCTATGTGATGTCGTAGCTACTGGAAAACGCCCCCTTGAAGGGCAAAACACCTTAGTGCTCTTGTGCCTTCTACCGATCGTTTGAACATGTTTGGTTTTACTTAGCCTTAGATTTACAGTATATTACTGGAAAAATAAAATCAAGAGAAAATTGTATCTGGAGGTGTGGCTACATTTTGGTGTGAAGAATAGGACTCATTGATCTATGTTATTAGGCTAGATCTAGACTGGTGTAAATCAATATACAGTATGTAGTTTTTCTGATTTTAAATGTCAAATGCAAAATAAGAGAGGATATTTCTAAACTTGGTTTACCAAGATTAGAAAACCAACAAACTATCAACCTCTGCAAGGCATGTACCAGCAGCAGATTGAAGAAGTGGCTGAAGCATTTGGCCTCTTCATATTGGGTTTGATTTGCCTGCCAGCACTTTACACCCCACTAATATTTCCTGTTTTTTTTTTTGTTTTTTTTTTTTTCCCTCTTTACACCTTAAGTAATATTACTCAACATCAACCAATTCCTCAATCTGCCCTGGTCAGCTTTCAACGATGGTTCTCCTGTTTCAGCTCTTTCAAAATGGGTCTCTATTGTCTGAGACATTCACTTAACATATCATCACAGAGGGCCATTTTCTTGTTGTATTCCAGGATCTTCATTGTTTAATTCTACTAAGTGGTTCTTAGTCCTCCTGGTTTTGCCAAATGGACAGTCTCAGGCACCTGGACTGAGGGTAAAACCCTCCACGTATTATTAGGATTCCTCATTGGATAATTTACTGGCCACAATGTTTTCCCAGTGGGGTATAGCCTAACATAATTGGTAATGGTTTTAAAGTTGCACTGGACAAATTGGGTTTTATATTTTTGTTGATAATAGAACAGATGATCTTTAATGCGTATCTGACAGTTTTAGGGTGAATCAGATGATGTCATGTTATTGGTGAAAACATTAATGTGATGACTTTTTGAACCACAGAGTTATCTGAGGTAATTTCTGGGATTTCATCGTATTACGATTTGTTTCTCTCCCTTTGTCTAACAAAGTAAAGATGTACAATCTCATGTCTCCACACTGTCTCAGACTCCTCTGATTGGATCAGCCAGATCAAGTGTCGCAGACCCGGAACCAATAAGCCACTGATATTGAGCCCCCTTCTTCCTCCTTCCCACCAGGACCTGAACGGCATTTTCTCCCAGCACACAGCACAGCTGTCACCTATTAGCTATCCACCACCACTGCAAACTTTGCAGTCTGGCCCCCCACTCCCACCCCAAGCACCAACATTAAAAATTTATGTACTTTGGCTTTGAAAATGGATGACTGAGGGTCAGGGGGGAACAGTGTTGGAGGGAAGGCAGGAGAGGAGTCTACTGTTTTGCAAAGAAAATATTGCTATTGATCCAATCTTGTCGTTTTAGACGTAAACTGATCCAGCCTCAGATTCTTCTTAAAATGTCTCGATGTAACGGCCATCATTGCAGAATCTGATACCCCTTAAACAATTCTGGTCTTAATGCAGTCGGATGGTGTATGGGGTGAGAATTGAGGATGTGGGGGTACATATATCTCAAGGGAGAGGGTAGATTATCAAGCTGTTGTTGCGGCGATGAGTACGATGGAGACGAGTTATGAAAATGAAGTGGGTGTAATTGATTGGGTTGGTAAAGTTTTTATTTCTGCTTATTGATTGGCAGGCAGCAAACAATCCTGATACCAGCAGAGGAACAACTCAATATCAAGTGAAACATAAACACAGAGACGTGGGAGGGATAAAAGGAAGAAAAAGGAAAACGAAGGGGATGAAAGGGATCCAACAGATGGGTGAAGAGAGTGTAAAAATTCTAGTCTACAATCATAAGGATCTTCATTTAAATAGTGCAGTACTTAAGCATAAAACAAAGTTAGGAACTGAGAAATAAAAACATTCAAAACTAAAAAACTCCCAGACATAAAAAAACTTACTACATTTGCACAGGTTACATAACTGATGATATTAGACAGACATGATATGTTTCAGAATAAATTTTACTTAGAAAAATCATTATATTGGAAGACGCAGACTTAATAACATTAAAATAATTTGTAAATAAATACAACACTGATGCATAAAAGGCAGATGTACATCACAAAACAGTTAAAACACTTTTGAACACTATTAAGACAGTGTCTCGCCCACAGCCAAAATTAAATAGATTAAAAAATTATGTAAAAGGAGGAAACGTTAAATATAAAAAAATCAATAAATCTCAGACCGAAAATAAAAATGAAACAATTAAATGTGGCTTACTGAACATAAGAGCTCTCTCTTCAAAGACTTAATGACTTTGATTTGTGACAGATTGATTTATTTTACCGCACAGAAACCTGGCTGCAGCAAGAGGATTATGTTACTATGAATAAGTCAACTCCTAATTATTTAAATTTCCACATTCCTCGAAATACTGGGCAAGTAGGTGGAGTAGCAACCATCTTTCAGTCCGATTTATTGACTAGTCCCAGACTAATTAATAGCTACAACTCTTTTGAATATTTAATCCTAAGCTTTCCTCATCCAAAATGCAAAGCACTAAAACCACTTCTGTTTGTTGTTTTGTACCGTCCACCAGGCCTTACTCTCAATTTTTAGATCAGTTCTCAGCTTTCTTATCTGATTTAGTCTTAAATACAGATAAAGTTATTATAGTGGGGCATTTTAACATTCATGTTGACACTGAAAGTGATAGCTTAAATATAGCCTTTAATGCTATCTTAGACTCAATTGGCTTTGCTAAAAACATTAACAAACCTAGCCACCTTTGTCTTCATTCTCCGGACCTTGTGCTGACATATGGCATTGTATGTCGAGAAATAACAATATTTCCTCATAACCCTGTCCTGCCTGACCATTTTTAATAACTTTTGAGTTTAGTTTAACCGAGTACTCCACACCTGAAAGAAAATTTCATTATAGTAGATCATTATTAGACAATGCTGTAACAACCTTTAAAGAATCTGTTCCACTTTTAATTTCCTCATTATCACAGAAAAAAAACAGTGGAGGGCGACAATAATTTTGTTTCTTCCCCTTCCCCAAATGATTCGCTTGTTCATAGTGTTACTTCTTCACTGCATAGTGCATTAGACAATGCAGCCCCCTTGAAAAATAAGGTAAGTATTCATAGGAGGCTGGCTCCCTGGTTTAAGTCAGGGCTGCATACTTTACCACTGTTAAAAAATTTGAGAGTAAATGGCACTCTACACACCTAGAGGATTTCTGCTTTATCTGGAAAAATAGTGTACTGTCATATAAAAAGACACTTCGCCCAGCTAGAACAGCTTATTTCTCATCACTAATAGAAGAGAATAAGAATGAGCTATGTTTCTTTTTAGAACAGTTGCTAAATTTACACAGTGTCATAGCCATCCATTCCCTCAGCTCTCAGCAGTTAGGGATTTATGGGATTCTTTTAAAATAAAATAGATACTATTAAAAATAAAATCATTGGCTTACTCCCGAACATGATTACTTCATCCTCATTAAGTGAGATAGCATTGGAGCTAAATGTAGACTCTGATCTGCGTTTGGATTGCTTTGATCCAGTGGAACTTCCTGAGTTTTAAAAAAATATTAGCTTCATCTAAACCTTCAACTTGTATGTTAGACCCAATCCCAACCAAATTTTTTAAGGAACTGTTTTAGATATGACTAATCAAGATGGCGCCGACGATGGCAGCCTCGGAGCTTCGCTCTCTCTTTGTTTTTGTAGTTTTTGTGTTTATATGTTTTTCGAGCCACAGTACTGTGGTCTCGGGCCACAATTCGGTGGTCTCATTCAGTAGAGAGGAACTTCTCAACATCAGAGAGTCCTCTCTTGGGATTTTTTCACCATCTTTCATCCATCCGAGGTTTCACTGAGCTTCTGGCAAGCGGAGCGGCGGCGCTTAGGGGATACTGCGCCGGAGGCGTGGGGGGGAAAGCGAGCTGGCGCCCTGTAAAGCTCCGCAAAAGAGGACTTCGCACACCACTCCCTTTCAATCCACCTGCAAATGTCCGCTCTCTAAGCAAACAAGATGGACGAGCTACTTCTTCTCACCGGAAAAAAACTCGGACCTCGCAGATCAGGGTTCTCTGCTTCACCGAGACAGGCTGAGTGAAAACATCCCGGCCGCGTACTGCTGATACCGGACTTCCAGCTGCCAGAGCGGATGCGCGCGGAAAAATCAGGGAAGAAGCGGGGAGGGGGAATCTGTTTTATATAAACGAAGGTTGGTGCAGAGACATAAAAAAAAGTCTGGGGAAAACATGTAGTCGGGATCTGGAGTCATTTTCCATAATCTGTAAACGTTTTTACTCCCGAGAGAGTTTTCCCGTTCATAATAATGGCTCTATTTTCCTCCGCAGGCTGCATTTCTGCGGGGAAAAAACATCTTGCTGAGCTGATTACAGACGTGGAGAAAAAACACCCTGACTTTTTCACAAAATACTGGGAGTTTTTAACAGCGCAGATCTCTCAATCTCCCAAAATACAGACAGAAATTTTAAGGGTCCCCCCAGAGCAAAAAACACACGGGACCACTGTTACACAGAAGGACTCTTTACCAATCGTTCCCAGGGCTGCTTGGGATTTGGATCATTTCTTATCCACCTCACCCCAAATACAGACAAAAACTAAGAGCTTCCAAACCCCCCGGTTCACATTTTAAAAAAGTGGACTGAGGAACGAAGTAGATGCTACACCCTGTTTTTGAATGCACAGACTGGATTTTTTTTAAAAACTTAAACACTGTTTAAACGAAAAACTATGTGGTGAATCATACATCATTTTCTGTGAGGACATGGTGTGCCGCCCAAAGACCTTTGCACCTTTGGGAACAACAAACCATGGTTACTCCACATCTCAGGGAAACTGCGCAGGGCAAGGAAGAACTCACAGCAGTGGGGTTGGGCGGGGTACAGGCAGGCCCCCAACAGACTTTACAAAGGGCATTTAAGGCAGCCAAGAAAGCAAAAAGTGAGAAACTGAAAAACAGCCTTCACTGGTGGGAAATTCGGTGTTGGGGTGGGTTTAGAAACCTGACTGCCTACAGAAGCCCCCCCCACCTTCCTGAACAAATCCTCGCCTGGCCAACCGTTTGAAATGGGTTTATGGGACAGAAAAAGATTCACACCCCAAACCAACTCCTCCCCAAACCTATTCAGGAACGGGTTTGACCCGCAAGAACCAAACCCCCCCCCTTCAATCCTCTGCCCGCACTAAAAATCTCTGGGAAATGTAAAAAAGGCTCTTTAGCGCTGAAAAAAAAGAAAGTGGAGGGGCCTGATAAGTTCCCCATCATGCCTGAAAGCTTGCAAATCAACTGCTCCATCTTCACCCCGTCTTAAAAAGTCACTGGAGAAGGTGAGGCCCCCCTGCTTCAAACGATCCACCCTCATTCCCCGTGCCGAAACCCACCCTCTGGTTAAATGCTACAGGCCGACCCTGCGTCTGTGGTCATGAAATCTTTGAGCGGGGGGGGGTGTGAAGCACCTGAAAAGGGCATCAAGGCCTCTATGGGCCGCAGTTTGCTTACCGACAAAAAGGCGGCAGATGATGCTGTTTAAATTAGGTCTACACTTCATCCTGCAAACACCTCGGGCCCCCCCCAGGACCTACGCCAGAACCCGTTTTTTAGACTTCAGCTCGGCCTTCAAAAACCCTCATAACAGAAAACCTCCACCAGAAGCTCACTCAGCTCCCCAAGTCCCAGCCTCCCCTTTTTCAGTGGACAAAAAGCTCCTGCGGACCGACAGCAGCAGGTGGGGCTGGGGAGCACTTCTCCCGAACCAATCAAAAAGTACTGGTGCCCCCCGGGGGTGGTTTTTATCCCCACTCCCCTTTCCCCCGTACACAAAAGAAAGACGCAACTCAGCAGACCGTCCCGTGAAACTTTTGAAGTTTTGAGTGACACCACTGTTGGATGATCCAGGCGGTGATAGTCGCTACAGACTGGGGGTTTTTTTTTTTTCGGTTGTACACTGGTTAGTCAGAACTCCCTGGAGCTAAACCATAAAAAAATGGGGAGGGGGGGG
>JAHHUM010002598.1:109516-244226 GCA_036173005.1 Crenichthys baileyi | reverse complement strand
CTGCCCGACACCCAATAAGGCACACGTACCTGGTTCAAACAAAAAGTCGGGGCTCCTAATGCAGTTCTCTGGCCGCGACTCTTGAGGTTGTCTGCAGCCTCTCCCCCCTCGCTGTTCTGCCTCCTCTCCTCCTTCTCCCGGGCTCTAGCAGCCTTCCCCTCTCTCCCCCCCTTTCCTTGTTGGTTTTCTTTTGTCCCCCCTCTTCTCCCCCTTTGGTTGCGGGTTTTCGTGCAGGACTCGGCGTCCCGCTATCCCTCTGGCCTCGGAGGAGGTAGCGTGACGGTGGAGTCACTTTTTGCGGTGAAAACGGAAATTTTTGGATTTTTCCCCTGGTCTCCTCTGTGCTTTTAGCTCTCTCGCGGTTAAAGCTGTTTTTTCGGTTCAGGGTCGCTGTCCTCAATTCAGGTTTTCCCACGTCTTGGCTCTGCGCGGGACGGACACTCCGTTTAAAGAAAAAACCCCATCAAAAAATAAAAACTGTGAACCGGGGGCGGTTTGTTTTTTGGGGGGTACGCGACGGTGTCCGCCGGGGGACAAACCCCCTAAAATGCAAAATTATTTCTTTTTTTTTATGTTCTATTATATATCATATTTATTTTTTAGGAATAACGCTTTATATGAGTCAGTGTTGTCGAACTGTTAAACTTGAAATAAACCCCAGGCGAGCTTTTAGTTTAAAACGTCTTTTTTTTAGAAGAGCAGAGGTGGTGGACTCAGCAGTGCCTCACCAGGTGGCCCACGGACAGATTAAACCGCCGTTTGCGGGGATTGGGCCCTGGAGCATGCCTAATCTGTCGGATGGGATTTATCATCTACCAAAAACTTCCATAAGGATTTAAGGAGGTTCTTTCTGACTTAGACATATTTAAAAAAATCTTTGTTTTTATTCTTGGTTTTTTTTTTTAAAGATAATCATTTTTCATGAACTTTTAATTAGAAATCAATCCTTTCTGTTCCCGGGGTATAATATACAAAAGGCAGGGGCAATTTTCTCCTAGCCACGGGCCACCTTTTGGGGAAAAAGACTCTTATTTTGTGTAAATAAATTTTCAAAAATCATATTACGGAAAGTTTATTAGTTTAAGTATTTATTTCACAAAGTAAAACAGTTATATAAATAAATTAACAAGACGATGTTTTCAAACTTTTTTTTTTAATTATGGTGATTTTCGCTTTCACTACTGAAAAAAATGGATTTATGATTAAAATAAAAATAAAAAAGACTTTTTTAATACAGGAAAAAAGGGTTTAAATAAAAGTATGTTTAATACCTAAGTGTTTTTTTAATTTTTTTTTTTGACCAAGGGGCCTCAAAAAATTTTTCATATTGAAAATGACTGTAAAAAAAAATCTCAAAAGCTCACCAGAAATAATTGCGGGCAAAGAGGAAGGTCACCAGTCTTCATGACTTTTATTGCATGTATTTACATCCAAAATTTTTTCTGTCCTACCTTCACAAACGGAAGTTTGATTTTGCTTTGTCAATTTAAACCCGGGTGAGGTAGTGGGGCCCACGATATATTCTCAGATTCATACTGCTAGAAGGATTTTTTTCACCCCCACTTAATAATGACTGAAGTTTAAAGGGAGATTTTGAGGGCATAAAAAAAAATCTTTTTTTTATTATTTTCACATTTTTTCAAATTCATATTTCCCCTATATTAAAATTTTTTTTTACAAATACTGCTCGTTTCAGCTCGTGAAATAATCGTATAAAAATGTCATTTACATTTATTTACAATTTAAAATGATAAATAAATTGTGGTTTAGGTACAGCTTTCTTGTATAGATATTACTTTTTAACGCTTTGCAGAACAATGCCAAAAATAAGCTGCTCTTTTCCCGCCTCACGATGTTCAAGTAAAAAAGAACCGGCACTGTTTGTCAAAAACTAGGTCAAAAAGCTTCAAGCATTTTAAAAACCCCCGGATGTTTACGTCGTGCCAGCTTTCCAACTCGGATGCGTCATCGGGTGTGGGGGGCCAAAATGCTGCAGTCAATCCACATGGTGTTTAGATCTGGGTTTCCGGACTTTCTCCTGCACCTTTGGGTTAAAGACTGTTTGTTCCTGGTGCAGCAGCAGAAAACTTTTCATGTAACACAGCGAAGGATGTGAAGCTTTATTCGTTTTTTTAGCAAAACAGCTGGCCCCACCGGCGGGGAAAAGGTTTAGTCATGTTTTCCGTTTTCTCTAAGATTATTCCTCGTTTAAAACCCGCAGTGACTCGGAGCCCACGGGACCGAACACGTACTGAGAAACGGGTCAGCGAATGACCCACTCAGCAAACAGATCATGTGACTACGCCGGAAGTTGCTAAACAGGGATTAAGGAAAATGGACT
Organism: Crenichthys baileyi; assembly: GCA_036173005.1. Classification (NCBI taxonomy): domain Eukaryota; kingdom Metazoa; phylum Chordata; class Actinopteri; order Cyprinodontiformes; family Goodeidae; genus Crenichthys; species Crenichthys baileyi. The sequence goes on along the minus strand of JAHHUM010002598.1, from coordinate 241,885 downwards.
TTTCTTTTAGAACTTTCAAGCATTTTGTGTCATTGTGACCACAAACCTCAGAGACTTTACTGGGATTTAATGGGACCGACCAGGGGTCTGAAACCTGCCGCTCCGGAGCCGGAAGTGGCCCTTCAGACCTTTAATAACTCTGACCCTAAATAAACAATACTGTAGTGAAAGAAACATTTTTATTTTTTGATGTCATTTTCTGTAGATGGGCCGTTAAAAAAATATTCATTCATTATTTGCAAAAGTTGTTCATTAGAAAAACACCAGAGTTTTTTTTTATTTAAAAATCACAACAAATGTCCAGTAATAGAAATTTCTTTATTCAACGAGTCTTGTAGATTTTATTATTATTATTATTATTATTAAAAATAACCCAGTTATTAATTTCGTTTCTATCATGAAATCCCAACAGAAAAGTTTGGTCATAATGTGACATAAGTTTTTGTGGTGTGAATACTTTTGCAGCTCTCACTGTATTGTTTTAATTGTGTTAATTAAGAAAGTCTTTGTTTATTTTGGTAAATATTGATCCCATTTTGATTTTTATTTTCAGTGTATTACCGCTTCCTGGTGCTCTTCTTTAACTGCCTGCTGACATTTGGCTCCTACTTCTGCTTTGACATCCCCAGTGTTCTACAGGATCAGTTTCAAGGGGTAAGGCAAAAAGGGTTTAAGCAAAAACCCCACAGACATGCTGTGTTTGTCACAAAAACCAAGGGCCGTCACAGAAAAAACTTTTTTTCGGGCTTTTCTCATTACAGAAAACCCCCACAGTCCAAAGCAAAAGTGATCAATGGGACTGTGGACTGTGTGGAGGGGCTGGGGATGAGTCCTCAGCAGTACAACCTTCTCTATGCCATATATGCTTGGACGTAAGCATATGTACAAGTTGACTCATTTGCACATACGCCAATAAGATGCTTTCCCTGACAGTGAGCGTATCTCTCTGATCACCAGAAATGCAGTGGTGGTGATCCTGGCCGGATTCCTGATTGACAAATTAGGAAATCGATGTGAGTCTGCATGCATTTAAAATTAGTTTCATGACACTACAGACAAAACAGTGACGACAATCAACCTTCTGTTTCCAGTCGGGGTGTTTCTCTTCTCTTTTCTGTGTGTTTTGGGCTCGTCGCTGTTTGCCCTGGGTTCCCACTTCAGAGGAACTTCTTACCTGCTTCCACTCATGCTTACAGGACGTTTATTGTTTGGTTCAGGCAATGGATCTTTGACCAGTAAGGGCAATATTCATACTGTTTAAAATCCCAACCATGAAAGGGGTTCCTAAGGACCTCTCTGGTTCTCCCGATCTTCCTTTCTAGTTGTACAGAACCGCATCACAGCCTTCTGGTTCAAAGGGAAAGAGCTGGCTCTGGCTTTCGGTGTGACCCTGGCCTTTTCTCGCCTGGGTTCAGTCCTGAACTTCTTCCTCACCGAGAAGTTTGAAGACAAATATGGCATGCAGTGGACACTCTGGGGTGGTACGTTGAGAAGAACTGAATGTCCACCCATGAACAAGCATTTCTCACTCCAGATGATAATTGGTTCTGTCTTGTAGGAGCACTGCTGTGTGTCCTTGGCTTTGTTTCTGCGATCATAGTGAGCGCTCTGGACAAGATCGGAATGAGACAGCTGGGCCTCGATGGAGCCATCCAGGAAGAGTCCCGCAAAGTGGTCAGACTCACTGATTTATGTTGATGATTACAGCGTGGGTCAGATGTTTACATACACTCATCATTGGCAGGGGCCTCGTGTTCATTTTGAGCTTTTAATGATTTATTTAAACAGTTTTTTATTTAAGGGAAGAAATGATGAAACAATATCCAACTTCACTGGTTGAATTTAAAGCCTTTTAAATCACTTTAAAATAGTTTTTTTGCATTAAAAGATTTTTTCTAATCCCCACTGTGGTCAAACTTAAATGTAAATATACATCTGCTAGCTTCTGGATAAATGTTCTTTATTAAGCTGCACCTCAACCACACCTGTTTAATATCCACCAACAAGCCTCTGGCATCCTTCTGGCTGAATTTCTGACCATTCTTCTTGACAGAATTGCCAGAGTTCATATAAATTAGTTGGTTTCCTGGCATGCTCCTAGAGTTGGAAAATAGTACTTATGATTTCCCTAAAGTTAGGGTCAGGGCTTTTCCGAAAGCTTAGTTTTAACCTGCTTTATGCATTCCAACTGACTTGTTATAAGTCTGCAGTAAAAGCTCTGTTGAAACACTCATTTACGTCCAGGATTCAACTTTAGCTCATACCTTGAGGTTAATTTGGAGATAGAGCTCTGCTTCCAGTTTTCTATTCACTTTATGCAATGCAGCAGTACCGCTGGCATGGAAACAGACCCTCAGTATGAACCTACCGACACCATGCTTGACAGTTGGTCCAATTGAAGGGATCAAACAGAGAATGGCCAGTGTGCACGACCAGAGTTGGAACAAAAACAGGCCAGGAACACATCAGAAACTGATAACCAGCACTCTCTGTATATCTTCCTTATCTTTTAATATGGACTCCCTGCTTAAGTTAAGAAACAAATACACTGAGTGCTGTTCAACAGGTTTTGGACGTTTGAAAGCCTCGCCTTTACTTGCCAGTAGTCCTCCTTCTTTATTCCAGCCACTTTTTGTAACGCACCAGTACCACTGGAGAAACAGACCCTTAACCCAACGCACCGACCTGCATTTTACTCATCTGACCCAAGCCGTCACCTCAGATGTCAGAAAATTGTTTTGAATGTTTAAGGAAGAACACAGGAACCACTGAGGGACTCAAGTCTTCTGTAAAGTGGAAGCTACTGGAACACCCGTGTGTCCAAAATGAACCAGTGACCCCCAAAAGAAGCTCCTGCTCTAAAATCGACACCTTGAAGCTTGACTGACAATTGTAGCTGCTGTGTGGACAGGCCAAATGTCTTCTGGAAAAAAGTTTGATGGAAGAGGAATGTTTGGTGGAGTCAGGGTGAGGCTTTCAAGCATTAAAACATTGTACTCACTGTCAGGCATAGGGGAGGCAGCATCATGCTGAGGGGTGGTTCTTGCTGCCAGTGGTGCTGTTGAAAAGTAAAATCAAAGGGCTGCCTCCAAGGTTAAAACCTGGGCACAGTTAGATGTTCCAGCAGGACAATGACCTGTATGTATTATCTCTCCCTGTTGATAAAGAAATGGCTCATCATGCCCATGATCTTGCTGATGATGAGTGTATGTGAACTTCTCACCTGGACTGTATGTGACCTTTATTATTCAGACCACAGGTCTATGCTCCATGCGGGCCTAACTGGCCTGAGTTTTCTGTGTTTGGGTGTAGAGGGTTCAGGATGTGAAGCTGTTGTCTCTGAGATACTGGCTGCTGGTCCTCACCATCATGTTCTTCTACAACGGCATTTTCCCGTTCATTGCAGACGCCAGGTAGAGTTGGTTCATTACTCTGAAAGCTGCTACGTGCTTGTGTTTAACCCAGGATCACACATGAAGCTGTAGCTGATTCTGTATCTTTCAGTTTAGTCTCACTGCATTCATGCAAAAAGCTTGATTTATTTAATTTTTTTCTGTGCAGCAAGTTCATTCAGGATAAATACAACGACTACAGCCAGAAGGAGGCTGCCTATGTCGCGGGGGCGGTGTACGACAGCTCGCTGGTTCTCTCAGCCAGTGTGGGCATCCTCATAGTAAGTGTCTGACTTCCTCTTCCTCACCTGCGTTCTGTCTTCAATCTGCACAGAAGTCAGATTGAGTGGTATGAACTTGAACTTTTAGGATTATGTGGGACTTCGGGGTGTTTTTGCTGTGGCCTGTGCCGTCTTTACGTTGCCCGTCTTTGGACTCCTGGCCTTCACCTTCGTCCCTCCGCTGGTCTCCACCATATGGCTGGGAGTCACTTACTCCTTTGCAGCTGTAAGTTTGATACGGTTGTTAATAATTGTGAATTATTTATACCACATATCAGATTATTCAAGTCATCACGTAGAACCTAAAACAGATGCTGACTATCATCAGGACAAACCAACCCACTTGATACCTGCAACATACAGCGCCTTGCAAAAGTATTAATGGCCTTTTAACCTTTCCAAATGTTGTCATATTAAACCCACAGACTTTGAATTTGATGTGATAGTCCAATAGAAAGTGCTGCATAATTCAGTGGCATAAAAGCTTACAGGGTTTTAAAACATGTTTTATGAATACAAATCTGAAAAGTGTGGCATGCATCTGTTTTCAGTCCCTCCTGAGTCAGTCCTTTGTAGAATCACCTTTCCTTGTAATTACAGCTGCAGGTCTTTTGGGGATTTTTGCCTATTCTCCTTTAAAAGTAGCTCAGTTTTATTTAGGGGCATCTTAGTAAAGGGGACTGAAAACAGATGCATGCCACACTTTTCAGATTTTTACTTGTAAAACCCTTATAAAACCATGCATCATTCGAGTAAAATAGATGTAAGTTTGTGTTTTGTCTGTGATAAAATGTGGTTATGGGGTATGAATACTTTTGCAAGCCACTGTAATCAAGCATTGACTAAAGCTGTTTGTTAAAGGAGAAATTTGGACAGTGCTTTGCTGTGTTCATGGTTTTCCTCTCTGTGTTGCGATCCAGTCCAGCATGTGGCCTTCCATTCCCCTCGTGGTTCCTCAGGCCACACTGGGAACAGCCATGGGCCTGGCCACCTCCATACAGATGGTTGGGATCGGGGTGTCCAATCTGATTGTTGGACAGATTTTGGGCAGCACATCAAGGTAATAAATAGCTGTAGATTTGGTTTTATTTGCTGTTTTTTGCTGCAACCTAATTGATTTCATCCTTCTGCCTTCTAGTGAAACTAAGATCCCATTATGGCGCTGGCAGAGGATGATGATCTTTATGTTGGGCAACACCATCTGCTGCATCGTGACCTCCGTGTTGCTCAACGTCGTTGACCACAGACAGGTCAGACATCTCTGTGGTCCATTTTATGAATCAAGTTCTGCAGCACAGAGCTAACGGTGTTTTTTTTAATATATATATATATATATATATATATATATATATATATATTATATATAAATGTTTCTGCAGGGTGGGACTCTGAACAAGACCACCAAGAGGTCGGGGCAGGCAGAGGGAGACTCGGAGCGAGAGCCGCTCAACCAGAGACAGGAAGAGGAAGAGCAAAATGAGGCTAATGGGTCTAATGTCACGTCTCGTTCTGTCAATTCATGAGTTTATTTTAAAACACCAAACTGCAAGTTTGTCTGTGCCATTACATCATAGAACAGATGTTTTAGAAATGTTGATGCTGTGGAAAAACTGGAGTAAAATCCTCATTTAAAGACAAAGGTGCCTTTTTATCAAAATAATATTATTTTTTAGTGGATTTTAATGGATTTAAGGGGATGCAGAGATAGGAAAACCAGATCATTTTTTTAAAATGACATTTTCATGTGGGTTAAATGACTCAAATGTCACATTTACCACCGAGTTTAAACATTTAACCCAAACACTTTCTCCAGATTTTTACATTAATTTCTTATTTTTTAAGGAGGCCTTCATGGTTCCCAGGCTCAATTCTCTGCAATGCACAAATCCGCCACTAGATGTCACTTTTTTGTTAAAAATTTAAATTAAATCGTGTAAAGTTTGTATTTTGCCCTTCAGGTCACAATCTACGCCACATGTTGCTAAAGTGAAACATGTTTTTTTTTTTAAGAAGCGGTGCACATTTTATAAAAATCAATGTCTATTACTGTTTCGTTCATGAAATTGTTCTCAACATGAATTTATAATTGGATGCATTTTGAATTTTACTCTACACATAAATTATTATTTTATTCATGCTAATCTTTATCAGATAGGATTGGTAGAGCTGTCATGTTTTCTTTAGCCTACAAAATAATATAAATAATAATGCAGGAGGCATGAAAACAGGTCATTGCGAGTATGAACGCTGAAGGAGAAAAATTGGTGTTTTAGTTCACCTGTTCTAACTTTACTGACAACTTTCTCAAGTCCTGTTGCTGAGACGTTTCGGCCCCATTGGTGACTGGATCTTTGTTTGTTTGTGACTCTTTAGTCCGGATCCTTTAGCCGTTTGTGGTTCTAAATGTTTCATGTCATACGTTCTTATGCTACTGAACTCATTCACACGTTTGAAGCTTATCATAATGAATTGGTGCTCCCTCTGGCACGTGTTTCGCCACTTTTTTTCTCCACAGAGTTCTGCAGCGACATTTTCAGCTTTTAGGGCCTGTTTTGATCACCTAATAGAAATGCAGTTTTCTTTAACTGCACTCATCCTGAAAGTGAAGTGAGTCTGATTTCTGTTGGTTTCCATTTTTCTTTATTAATCTCAGTAAAACCAAGCATGTAGTTATTAATGTTTCCATTATAGCTTCAGCCATACAGTATTAACACTCTGGTATTCTTTCTCTATGTTGTTCTTATGTGAGTTTAAAGGGAATCGGTACATTTTCTGCTGAATGAATTGATTGAACTGTACTTATTTTATAATTGTTGCCTTTTATGGGGATTTTAACACTACGCGTCCATGTTGTAATACCCGAACTAATGACTGCATAACTCCATAAATGATTATGTAGTAATTTGTTGTTCTTTATAGAGTTTTTCTTAGAATAAAACTGTCACTTATGTTTTAAATCTGCTTCTCCTGTGTCGTTCAGAACCTTTTTAGTGAATATAGCATTTGTGATATATTCACTGTTATTTATTCCTCGAATTTGCACATATGTTTGCCAGTCTGATTTCATTATTTTACACAGTACACGAGTAACTGTTTTACCAAATGCTTTTTTACACTCGAGTCACTTTTTGGTTGGCTACTTTTAAGTTCTGCTTGAGTAGAAATACATGGAGGTATTGCAGCTCATACTAACTTGACCCACCTCTGGAAAAAAAACGGGAAGAAGTTTTTAAAGTTACCTTTCAAGTCCTTTTTTTTGTGATTTTTTTTCATTAAAGTCCAAAAAAGGTGTCGGATCGGGGAAAGCGAGAATAAAATCAGGAGGCCCCCAAAAAAGGGCAAGTTTAAAACAAGATACAAAAAATCCTTTCCTTTTTTCCCTTTGTAATTATATGCTCTAAACATCTTGGTGTATCGGGCTGTTTTTCAGTTGTGTTTTATTGTGGCCAGTAGATGGAACTCTTCACCCCTTTTGCAATAAGTATTTTTTTTTGTTCAAACCTTTTGTAGAGTGATGGAAAACATTTGATCTGATCAAAAATTAAATTTTTTTCCCCCACTTTAAAAATTTTTGCTGTGTGTAAAAAGGAAAACTAACACAAACACCCCCGTAACACCCCATGTCACTTTTGTACCCCAGGTGGGTGCAAGCTATGCTGTGGGGGTTTTTGTTCAGAAAAGTTACAGAGAAAAAATTTCAGAGCTGAGGGAAAGAGGGATGGAGCTAAATCCGGGAACAATCCTGGAAAAAAACCCTGTTGGGGGGCCCTGGAAAAAGACCTGGGACTGGGGGTGGGGGTTTTCACCTTTCAACGGGGAAACCCCCCCTGAAATGCAGCCTGGAAAACAATGGATGGTTAAAGATAAAAGGCATATTCATCTGTTAAAAATAGGCCTTTTAAAAAGTCCAGACCTCTTAATCCAATTATGCTTTACATTGTTTTTTGATCTTTTCCATAGAACCCAAATTAAAAAACTTTAAAAAAGGTGAGGTGATTTTTTTGATAAACCATGAAAAAAATAAATGGAGTTGAATATTTTGAAAAAAACCCTGTAAAAAATTTCGAGCGGGCCAAATCTGTAATAAAGGGTCACTGGGGGGTTTTTGAGGAAAGAAAAACCCAAAGCATTATTTTCTTTCACCCCCTCACGCTGTCACCTACTCCATGTATGCAGACTCCTTAAAATACCAGACGGTCCAGATAAATATCAACGCACTAAGGAGGGATTCTTTCAGCTGTTTCTCCATCTACTTCCATTTGTTGTGAAATTTTGGGGAGGGTTTTTTCTTCTTTTTAAATTTCCCCCCTTTAAAAATTTTTTAATCTGCTTTTTTAAAAAACCCCAAAACCATAAATAAAACACAGACATTATTGAGTTTTTATGTTTTAATACTAAACAATAAATCAGTTAGATATAAACAAAAACAAACAAGGGTATTTTCAGCTTCAAACCAAGTTTAGAGGTGATAGAACAGATTTGCAGCTGAGTTGAAAATATTACATGACATAACTTTAATTAGAAAGTGTCTAAAATGATCAATGTCCTGTCTACCCTTGAACAATGTGACATCCCCCGCTTATTTGCAGAAGGGGGGCCTGCTTAGTTCTGCTTTGCCCTTTAAAAGGGCCCTAAAACGTTGTGGGTAACTTTTTCAGCGGGCCCGGAAAAACAAAACCCTTATCTGTTAATTTGATTGCATGCTTGTAAAGATTAATTGTCGCTTGTCCAGCTGTCTGTTTAATTAGTTCTAATTCAACCAACAATCAACCAGTGTGGCTTGCATGGAAATCTACTTGAGCTTTGTATATTATTTTTTAAAACCTTTGAAGTAATTTTGGGGGTACCCATTCAAAGTAACTTTTTTTTAAAAACCTCTCAATCACTTGGTTTTCTGGTAAAAAAACAGAAAATGAGGGAAGGAAAACTAAAATGGAGCAGAGAAGGTTACCTGAGCCAGATTTCCAGGAGAATTTAAAACCTCCATTTGCCATGAAGAGAAACCCTAAATATACCTCACCTAATCTGCTTAGGGGCCCTGTGGTAGGAGCTAGTCTTTGTCCTGATGGAAACCACACACACACACACACACACACACACACACACACCACACACACACTGACAATGGTAAAGAGTCAGAGAGCAGCTTAAAAACCCGGTGACCAGCAGAGCAGCCCAGCCTCCTTCAGGTCTGCTGCCTGGTTTCAAACCCAGAGTTGCTCTGCAGCTCGGACTGTTTGGCTGAAGCTCTCGAAAACATGAGCAGGTCAAACCTCCTCAATCTCAACAGCCTGGGCAAGATATGCGGCTCTGGCAACAGTAGCGACATGGTGATCCTGGACCGGGTCAAGAGGAAGAACTCTGTGAGGCGCATGTCCATCATCGAGGATGGGCAGCTGGCTGAGGTCCTCTACCTGATCCCCAAGCAGTGCATGATGGAACAGCTGCCCTTCATCAACCCAGCCGACTACATCCTCTGTGAAAAGCTGGCAGGGATTCCTGCAGAGGTTTCAGGTAATCAGTCTCTGTTCGGTGGTATTCCATGTTGTGTCCACCTGTTGTATGATATGAGAGGATTACTGGACAGTATTCAGCTCTCATAAACATTTAACTTCATTCTTTCCACAAACTAGAGATGCCCTGATCAGGTTTCTCCTGACCGATGCTGATTTTCTGTTTTCTTTGAGGTCTGACCAGCCGATTTTTATTTTTTAATATACTATAACATTAATAAATGCGCTGCAGGTTCTCTGGTAGAGGTAAGAGATGTGAATCCAATGCATTACTGCATACAGTAAAGCCCATAATTATTCACACCCCTGGTTACGTTTTGGTTTGAAATTATTTTTATCCAACCAGGAAGTTTGTTTTTGATCAGTTTAAAGGCAACGCAAGGCAAGTTTATTTCTATAGCACGTTTCTGTAGCAAGTTGATTCAAAGTGCTGTACATGAAAAAAAACAAAAAGAGACATAGTAGGAAAAGTACATTGGAGTGGCATAAAGGTAATTAAATAATTAAAGACAATAAAAAAATGAACAATTAAAAAGATCAGTCAGTCAGTCATTTTCAACTGCTTCTTCCATAGTGGGTCACGGGGAAGCTGGTGCCCATCTCCAGCAGTCGGGAGGGAGCCGGGGTACACCCTGGACAGGCAATTAAAAAGATGATGATAAAAAATAAATTAAATAAAAAAAGTAATGATAAAATGATTGATAAGAAAATGAAAGGAAAGTTGGACTGAAAACTTAACTAATAATGTTTAGATGGCCCAGTCAAAGGCCACTCTAAACAACAAGTTTCTAATCTTGTTTTAAAGCAACTTAGGGTTTCAGTGCTTTTACAGTTTTCTGGTAGTTTATTCCAGATTAATGGAGCATAAGAACTAAAAGCTGCTTCTCCATGTTTGGTTCTGGTTCTGGTTCTGGTTCTGCAGAGTAGATTTGATCCAGAAGACCTGAGAGGTCTGGGTGGTTGATACACTGACAACAAGTCTGTAATGTATTTTGGTGCTAAGCCATTCAGTGATTTATAGAGTAACAGAAGCATTTTAAAGTCTATTCTCTGAGCTACAGGGAACCAGCGTAAAATTATTTTTTTATTTTAGATTTTTAATTAAACAAAATGACAGGTCAGAAATTATTTATATCCTTCTCAGTAATCAATGTAAAAATGTTTATTTCCATTACAGCAATCAAACCCTTCCTAGAATTGCTTTGCAGCTTTTTGCAGCTTTCTACTGATATTTTGATGATTTCTCTTTGGTGATGAACTCACAGAGGTTGGAAGGGCTCCTTGCCATCACCCTAATCCATAGCTCCCTCCACAGATTCTCTATCAGTTTGTGGGACGGGGGCTGCCTTGCATTAATATGTTTTCCATACAGCTAGAAAAGCATCCAGGCACTCTAACTTGTTTTCCGGCATCTTATTACAAGGCGTGAAACTGAAGAAACAGTCTGATGGAAAATATTAGTGATTTTGACAACCTTGGTGCACCTTGATGACCAGTAGCTACAGAACCCATCCCTCTTCTGCCATTACTCTTTTGTCACTACTACTTAAAAGTACATATATAAAAATAGCTTAGTAAAATCAGACTAAAATAAATGAGGGGATTTGACCGACAACCTTCTCTTTTATAGAAAATGTATTTTTGATCCCACTTGAGGTGAAAATGGAGATTTGTTTGAGAGATTAATGGAATCGAGTCTGGATTTTAAAATCAGTGTTTGAGAACATACTGAAAGCAAATAACATATAACATGTATTGAATATGACTGTATAGCTCACTTATCAGTATCAAGATAAAATTTTTAATTGAAATTAAGGCAGGTAATCATTTCCAAATACCTCCCAGCGGATGAGCCGTCAGATTTCCTCCCTTTTCAGCACAGATGAGGTCATGGATCAGACAGACAAGAGAGTTTAACAGCTCTCCAGCTGAACACACACACACACACACACACCCTATGTGTTTTCAGACCTCCCCCTTTTCTCTTGGAGCAGCGGAGCAGTTAGTTGGTTTAGTCTCCTCGCTCTGATCCGCTGCTCTGCTGCAGAGGGGAACACTCAGCAGTCATGAAACAGAAAGGTAAAGTCTCTTTATTGTTTTCTATAAATGAAACTTTATGGTTTATCTTTCAGTTATTTTGATTTATTTGCACTTTATTCATGCCTACAGGTTTTTAAACCCCAGTAAAGTTGGTTTAGGATAAACATGACAAATATGCAGCAGATTTCACATCCTCTCTTCATTCTTTTTGCTCTTCATTTGCTTCATATTTCAGAAAAATCCCTATTTATGAGTTTGTCTTGGTTTCTTGGTTCCTGTGTGGCCTTTACACTGAAATTAGGTTTTATTTGTCAGGAAGCTGAATGGAAATTTGCTGTTTTTGTGGATTCTAGGAACAAAATGATATAATTTAAACCATATTTTAATTTTTTTCCTGAAGATTGTTCATGCTCAGCTGTGAACACACTAAAACACTAAGTTGGTTAAAGTGCAAAGACAGCAGTAGTTGTTGTGATATTAGGAACAGCTCTGATTGCAGCGTTTTACAGGACGTCTTATTATTTTGGTACAGGAGGACACAGGCAGATGTCCTGCTGTGTGGGCGACTGTTTAATCTGAGAGAAATCATGGTAATAAGTAACAATATTGTTGATAAATCATTTCCACACCTCAGTTAACTCCATGAAAGTCAGAGAATAGTTTATATTTGAATAACACATAACTGCTGCCATATCTCTTTCAGTAAAACAGAACTCAGGGTATCACTTATAATCAGTTTAATTCCACCTCACACTATATTTACCACAGATCACCATTTAAAGCCAATTACTAGCCATGAACCACACAGATGGAAATTTGTTGGAAGTACAAAGGCCTCGTGACCCCGTCACACTGTTGTCGATCTGGCTTTTGTTTTAATGTAGGAAGACATGATCCCATAGGAAAATAACACCTCAGCATTGCCTTACCATGGAAATAACCAGGCAGCATTCACAATTTGATCAGCAGATAAAACAGACTGCCACAGATTTCTATAGATATGATTAATAAATCTGCAGCATGATCACCTGAGCTCACACACGCCTTTTAAGCCGCAGATGTGCACCACCACTTCAGACTTGATCAAGATATTACTTAATCTGACATTCCGTTGATCAGATGCTTCATTGGCCTCAGCACCCTGGATGTTTGAAACTGAAAATGAAGCTGCTGGCATGGCTTACCTGCTAATAAATTCTGCTAATAACAATCTGACCACTTGGGGGCAGTTTGAGAGCGCTGACACTGAAATGCACTGACATTTTATTATCATTGCTCATTTCATCCTCTAATACAAAAAAAATGAAATACACCACTGATCCCGATACACATGCACTATTCAAACCGGGAAAAAACTAAAAGCGACACACATTCTTCAAAGACTTGACAGGACTAAAGGATCCACGAAATCCTCTTTGTTCCCTCACGCTGAGACTCATGCTGCACATGTTTACCAATATGTCAGTATACATGGCAAGATAGCCGACTCTGTGAGAGAGCAGCTTAAATCTTATGCTGTCTGCATTAATGAAGGTTCACCCAGCTCGGCATGCCAGAGGCTTAAAACTGAAAGTGTAACTGATGGCTTGAACTACTTTCTAGTTAATTCAGCTAATGATTGCCTGACACTTGCGGGTACCTGTAGAGCATTGATTCCCAGATGGTCAGCTGATTGTTAAATATGAGGGAAAAAACCAGAGAACCACAAAAGGAAAATTTTCTGAAGAAAGAAGCACAGTATTGCTGTATCCCAAAAGCCATGTAAGGGACTCAAAAAACACATGGAAGAAGACGTTTTGGTCAAATGAGACCAAAACCGGACAATGTGCATACTCTGTGAGACTGAAAACTCATTCTGCACAACACCCTGAACACACCACCTCAATAGTGAAACATGGTGGTGGCAGCATCATGCTGTGGGGATAGTTTTCTTCAGCCGGCATAGGGAAGCTAGTCAGAGTTGATGAGAAAGAAAATAGATGGAGCTCAATAGGGGCAATCCTGGAAAAAGAAACCTATTGGAAAGGCCTAGTCAAAGTCCAAACCTAAATCAAAACTTAGAATCTGAGGCAAGACTTGAAAACTGATGTTCACTGATGCTCTCCCTCCAGTGTGACTGAGCTTGAGCTAGTTTGCAAAGAGGAATAGATACAATTTGAAGTCTAGAATTAGGTGGCGTCTGATTGGTTGTTATTAATGGGTAACATAGTAAATGGGGGTGAACACAAATGCATGGCATAATTTTTAGAATTTAAAAACCATGCATCATTTTCCTTCCCCTTCAGAGCCGTGAATTACTTTGAATTGGTCTATCACATAAAACCCCATTAAAATCTATTGGAGGCTGGGGTTGTAATGTGACAAAAGGTGGAAAGGTCAAAGGAGTATGAATACTTTTGCAAATATTAAGGTCAAATATAAATAGAACAAAGTAAAAAGAAACAAACGTAAAAAGTAGACACACCCTCATTCCTAAAGCACACGTAGGTGTAGATTTTTATAGCTGAAGATAAGGGGCTGAGTGATTAGCCGCCCCCTCTCAGGTTTCTCTCCATTTGCCGTCTTTCTAAATTGAACATTTGTTAAGACCTGACACCAGATCAGCTTCGCGGGCTAAAGCGAGGAAGACAGAGCTGCGGGCTGTTTGGATGACATGAGGTCTTTAACACAAGACCTACAATCAAAATTCTCACAATATGTTGACAATGCCAACAAGCCCGTCCTTGTTGCCGGGCAGAACAGGGGTCACACACCAAATTCAGTACTGTAAGGTGAGTCGAGTCAGTCTGGAAACATATTTCTACTTTTTGCAACAAGTTAGTTTGAATTTGTTTGAGCACAGCTTGGGTTATATACGGTTTATTTTGCGTTTTGTGTGTGTGTGTGTGTGTGTGTGTGTGTGTGTGTGTGCGTGTGTGTGTGCGTGTGTGTGCGTGTGCGTGTGTGTGTGTGTATGCATGCTTCCCTACTGTTTGTGAGCTGGATGTCCAACCACTCGAGGCCGACGCGTCCTCATGCAGCCACATTCTTTCCTCTCCTCTGTGCTGCTAATCACAGCGAGGACTTTCAGAGTGGACTGATTAGATTATGAAGGTTTCCTCTGGTTCTGCTGCTATGTGAGCATCGAGGAGATAAAGACAGAATTAGTTTTTTTTAATCCTAAGCAGCATCTTTTCTGCCATGTGTGCAGTTTATGTGGAAAAGGGATAAACTGATGCATGGATGCAGACAGATGATTGCTCTTCAAGGAGTGGGTAGTTTTTTCCAAGTATTTATGTATTAAAACTGAATTCATGAGGGATTTACGTTGAAGGTAAGTGAAGCAAGCGGTGACATATATTATTACGAACTGTGCTTGTGCTTTTGTTTTTGCTTACGTTCCTCACCATTCTCCTCTCTGCTTGAATTTCATTCTTTCAGTTGTTCTGTTAATTGTTGCTCTGACTGTAGATAGAGGAAAGTCCAGGTTAGAAGCTGTTGGGGTGGGATTTGTCAGAGTAAAAACAAAGTCATGTGGTCATTAAAGTGCCTTCAGAGGAGGCATAGAGAAAAACTGAATTCAACACAGCAGCCTTTATTATTCTAGAATAAAAGAGGATTAAAGCAGTTTGAATTACAAAAACCCATTTAGGATGAACTCTTAGGTTTTAAAGGCAGAGGTCAACCGCTGGTTGTCTATGGGCATCTTTTCTATGGCATTTTCTGCTTTGAAAAAATAATTTTGACAGTTCTTGACTGAATCCTGACAGGAACCATTTTTTTTGTCTCTGGAGTCTCAAACATTATTTTTTTCATTTACTTTGAACCTATACAGTGCTGTAAAAAATATTTCCGTTTAACAGACTTATTCTGTTTTTGCTTTTTCAGATCATCAAACATCAGACAAAGCTAACCTGAGTTTAAAAAATTTGTTTAAAAAAATGGTTTCATTCATTAAGGAAACAAACTTCTCAAACCAACCTGGCCCTAACTGAAATAAATTTACCAACATGGTGGTGGTAGTATGATGGTCTGGGTTTGCTTGGTTTGCTGGTGGTGCCTCATTTTAAGACCAAAGGAGACAGATCTTCTAAAGCCAAGGCTCCTAAATTGTGAACCGTGTTGCCTCCACCTGCATTGACTCAAGCAGCTGAGCGTTTTTCTTCAAGAGGTTTTTAATTAGGCCTTGATTTTTTTTCTGTTCTGTTTTAGGATATGAAAGTCTGTTTTAACTATGAAGCACCTTGTGTTCTTCCCCTGAGAAAAATGCTATATAAATGAATTTTTGTTACCTAGTTACCTACTTTGCTGCTGCTCAGGACCTGGACATCTTTTCATAATTGATGGAGCCATAAATTCTGGCTTGAAGGATGTCTGACCTTGTAGCAGTACAATGCTTAAAGCAAACCAGTATGTACACCTATTAATGGCTAAAACAACAAAACAGAATGAAGGCTTTGGAGTGGCCTAGTCAAAGTGTGGACTTAAATCCAATTAGGATGCTGTGGAGTCACTTTAAACAGGTTGTTCAAAATTCTTCCACGTGGAAGTAAAAGTGTTGACACAGAGGGTGGAACAATCAGTAAGCAGGTTTAGGGGTGATTCCATCCATCCATTTTCTATACCCACTTCTTCCATACAGGGTTGAGTGGGAGCTGGTGATCTCCAGCAGTCTGCAGGCGAGAGGCGGGGTACACCCTGGGCAGGTCACCAGTCCATCACAGGGCAACACAGAGACATACGGGACAAACAACCATGCACCCACCCATTCACACCTAAGGGGAATTCAGAGAGACCAATTAACCTAACAGTCATGTTTTTGGACTGTGGGAGGAACCCGGAGTACCTGGAGAGAACCCACGCATGCACGGGGAGAACATGCAAACTCCATGCAGAAAGACCCCCGGCCAGGAGTTGAACCCAAGACTTTCTGGCTGCAAAGCAGCTGAGCCACTGTGCAGCCCTAGGGGTGATTCAGTTTATCATTTAGGAGTCAGCTGCTTTGTGCCCTTAATAAATTCAATCATTATTTGAAAACAAGTTTTGTACATACTCACACTAGCTTTGTGTGTAATTTAAATTAGTTTGATTAGTTGAACCACACACATCTGATAAAAAAGGAAAAACAGAAGAAAAAAGGGGGTGAATGCTTTTTACAGCTCCATACAGAAGATAGGAAGACAGTTTCTACATAAATAAGCCATAGACACAATGCAGTAATTTCTTCATGCCTTCTGCCCCTGCAGTGCTGCATGCCCCGGACAGCTGCCAGCCGTGTCCTCCGGCAGGAAAACAGCCCATCCAGTGCTTCAGATGTGGAGGATTGTGCAAAGGAGAGGCGCTGCGAGTGCAGAGCAGCTACTTCCACATAAAGTGTTTCACATGCAAGGGTGAGTGAAGCCAGGGTGCAGAAACACATCTTGATAAAATGTCTGCTCTTATGAAAGGCCTCATAGTCATCAACTGGTACGGCTCAGTCAAAGTCAGGAACACAAGGGTTATGAAATCACGAACATTTCCTAACCCTTGCACCAAATAACTGTGGCTATTTCTGTCCTGATGCATTGTTGTGTGGGCTTTACTAGGCTGGCGAATGTTCACGTCCACATAAACAATCAATCACAGAAAAGAAATTATTTCGTCACAAACTTAAAAGAATCCCCCAGGCAATTCCATCAAAGTGAAGAATAAATGATTTATTAACATTATATTTACACTTAAGAAATAATCTTAATATAACCTGACCTTTTAGATTGCTATCCGACCTTTATTTTTTGAACAAAATACAGTGATGGTGGATCGTCATCAGGTCTCATGGTTTTGGTTTTATCAAAAACATCTAGAATGGGCTTTTGTGAGCCATTCTGGGTTTGCAGTCAGCTGAGTTATCCGGCTTCGTTGCGGACATATTTCCCCCAGCAAGCTTTTGTCCCAACTAATCAGTCCTGACAAGCTGCTCATGCTGATGCCCTCTCATGTCACTGTGGTGTTCACAGCTTGGAGGACACAAGGACACTTTCAGAAGGAGAAAAACTCATGAGGGAATGACTCAGAATTTGTAGAAATGTGGATTTAAATGCTTATAATCAGATGACTGTCATATAGGAGATTATTTAGGAGCGCTATTTTAGCTCCATGTTTTTGTAAATTAATATCATAGTACTGTTGTTTGTGAAATAAACAAGTGTAGGAAAGAAAATGTGTTAAATCCGACTGTTTTTCTCTGAGTGTGTCTCAGCGGGACCAGAATAGAGCGGTGTAAATCTGTTTTTGGCATCTCAGTGCGTTCTGTTGCAGCAGGCTCAGAGGGACAGAATGGGTTTGTCCGTATCAAATGTCTCCAAACGAGTTAAGAGGAAACAGCGTGTCCTGTCAGTAACCTGTCACTTAGCTGACAAACACACATAGATTTATTTGCATGATTTGATGCGTAGTAATGCTTCAAAAATCCTGGTCAATTCAGAGCTTCTGAAAGCCTAAACCAGAACTCTGGAACCTGCAGCTCAGGAGCAACAAGTGGCTCTTTAGGCCCTCCACAGTGGCTCTTCATACCTTTGGCCAAAAATGTTTAAACCTGAGTAAAGGTTTTAAATAAAAAGGTTAAAAAAAGAGGACTTCCAGCTCTTTTCTGTAGTACTTCATGCTGTATTTACACAGAATTCACATAACAGAATGACACTAATGAGACAATGTTCTTTGTTTAGTTCTTTTTATCATTAGGCTGCAAAATACATATTCTTTTTTAAATTTCAATAAATTTGAAACATTTCATTAAAGAAAACGGGTTTATCGTCTTCTCTTGCTCCAAAGCCTAAGATAAATATTTTTGTGTGTTCTTTAATTTACTTATAAAATACTATACAGTAGATGTCACAAAACTAAAAAAAAGGTCATGTACGTTTTACTGCTCCAGACCAATTTTATAAATGGCTCTTTGAATGTAAAGGTTGCTGACCCCTAGCCTAAACAGATTCCTCTTTTCAATTAGACAGACCACAATTTACAACCTTTCTTTTGACTGTTTTAGATGTCATTAGCAAACCTCTGATTACATTTGGTTGTTTGAATGAAGTCTTAAATGGTGACAGCAGCCTTCAGACTTCTTAGGGCTTTTTTAAGATTAATTAGACTTATTTCCTTACTGTTTCCTCTTTACTTGTGTGTATTTACAGCAAAGTATTGAATAGAGCATGAAATCAGTTTTCAAGTTCAATAAAACTGACATATAACTAATTACAAGTACCGAAATGCGACAGCAGCGTAAATAGCTTTGGCTAGCTGATAGCTAAACACATTAAAAGTGTTGTTTTTAAAACCCAGATTTAAAAATACAAAATTCTTTAAAATTTGAAGCAACATCACTATTTATTCCAAAGTTTAACAGTTTCAAAGTACAAAAAATGTTGCTAGCAGCAGCTAGCAGCTTCTTTGTTTCTCTGTGGGATTTTCACTTTTCCACCATCTGAAAGGAACAGGCAAACATGCACAGTTTCTTCATGTCTATCTGCATATCAGGATTATATACAAGTCAGGAAAATGTACAAGACTTTGCAAAACCTTTATTTGTCCACTGTTGAGAGACATTTTTAGAAGCCTGTTCAACATATTTACAGATACAGTTAAGCCCAAAATTATTCATCCCCCTGGCAAATTCTTTTACGTTTACCAACATCTTTCTTCCTACTGGAAGTAATATAAATGTAGAACAGCCCAGCTAAAATCTGATAGAAAAGGGAGCTAAAGATTAGGGTGATTGCCAGGGGGCCTTAAAACCTTAAAAACTTGAAGCTTAAGCTTTAAATAGAGATTTTATTAGTTTCAAATGCTCATTTTAAATTGTTTTGTTATCTTTCAGAGATACCTGTCTCATTTCTTATCAGAAACAACCTTCTAGGTTGAATGAAAATTATTTTAAATCTAAACCTACCAGGGTTGTTAATATTTTGGACCTAACTGTGGTATTTTTTTTTACTGTTTTACCAGAATTGTTTGATTTGGAAAACATGTCTATGAAGCATTTTGTGGATGCAGTATTTTCTTAAGGTTTCCTTTTGTTTGAGTGTGAATGTGTGTCTTTGCCTATAGTGTGTGGCTGTGACTTGGCTCAGAGCGGCTTCTTCATGAGGAACTGCGACTGCCTCTGCCCGGTGGACTTCCAGCGCCTTCACGGCACGCCCTGCACCAACTGCGGGGAATTCGTGGAGGGGGAGGTAGTCACAGTCCTGGGGAAGTCCTACCACCCGGCCTGCTTTGTGTGCACCATGTGCAAGTAATTCAAAATATTCTGGCAGCATTAGATTTAGGGAAAGAGGTTTTGTCTTATCTCTGTTTATTTTGTCTGCTTCTCAGACAGCCCTTCCCTGCAGGGGACTGTGTAACCTTTAGGGGAAAAAACTGCCTCTGTCAGCGCTGTACTGAACCCGTGTCTCCTTCTAATCAGATCCATCATCCCAGCAGTGAGTACCTTCATGTTGAGCTCTCTTTCCAAGTGATATCATACTGTATAAAATATCTATTAATAAATCATGAGCTATGATCCTCTAGATTCTCAGTCAGAGCACAGATTATGGATTGTGCACTGGGCACTGGCCAACTTTGTTTTCTGAGCCATCTGTTTTTTTATTTTGCCTCTTTTTTTGTTTTGTTCTGAGTCCTTTCAGCACCACATCTTTCAGGGTACGTCCAGAAAAGACATTGATAATTTTCTGCAAGTGCCACATTTCCTTACATTTTCGTATAAATATACTGGGTTGTGTTTTGATGAGACTGGCATCTTTCGAAAACCGACTGATAAATCATTTTGGGATCATCTGTGAGAAATCTGCAGGTCAGTTGAGAGCGACTACATACAGTGCTTTACAAGCATTCAGCATTATAACCACACATTTCAGTGTATTTTACTGGGACAGATCAACATAAGGAAGCAAGTTATTGTAAAGCGAAAGGAGAGTCACATTGTTAAATCTGAAATTTAGCCCCCTTTACTCTGATACCCCAAAATAAAGTCCAGCCTAGCTAACTATATTGCCTCAGATGTTAGTTAGTTCAAAGTTTAAACCAGGGTTAGATTATAAAACAATATTTCAAGATTTTAACATGTCTATGAAGCTCTGTTCATGTCAGCACAGCTGAACCTGCCAAGATGGGCATTTTGCTTGTAGGAGACGCAGGAAACGTGTGGAAGAACACGTGAACCCATCTGGTCAGATGAATCCAAAGTTTAACACCCAAAATGTGTGGCAGAAAACCAACACTGCATGTTGAACACATCATATCCACTGTGAAACATGGTGGTGGCAGCATCATGCTGTGGGGATGCCTTTTTTCAAGCCGTAGGTTAGGGTTGATAGGGAAAATGGATAGAGCTAAATGGAGGGAACAACAAAATGAATAATCCTGATAAAATACACTGAGGTTTGTTGTTACCAGACAAAATGGGAAGAAGTTCAGGGGGTGTGAATATTTTTGCAATGTAAATATACACAAAACCTGCAAGACCCTATGAGAGCAAACAACCAACTTCCCATGCTTTAAAAGAAATGATTACTTCAGTTGGACACTGTTCTCAAGACTACCTGGCTACATAACAGCTCAAAATGAACTGGTTCCCTTTAAAATTAAAGATGTAGCAAAGCAAAGGGTGATGAAGATCCAGTAAGCCCCTGATTTAGAGTATCTGCCTGCAAATCTAAGAGCTTTGAACTCATTTGATTTCAGAAAAAAACATGCAGTTTATATCCAGACATGAATATGGACGTGTTTTTGTTTTTCCAGATTGTTCTGGCTGTGGCAGAGACATCAAAAACGGTCAGGCTCTGTTGGCCCTGGGAGGTCAGTGGCACCTTGGTTGCTTCAAATGTAAAGCCTGCAGGAGGATCCTGAGCAGGGAGTACATCAATAAGTAAGTACACACTTCCACTAATGCTTTCTCATAGCCATCTTTCTCTGCTGTTGGTCTTATTTAGCCAGTTTTACGCCAGTAAATGAACCAATTATGTCGTCATTTTCTAAAATCTGAACTTACCACCAAGTGTGGACTCACATATAGTACATCTTTCAGAGATGGCTTTCCCTACTGCGAGAGGGACTACCAGAATCAGTTTGGAGTCAAATGTGAAGCGTGTCAGAGGTTCATTACAGGAAAGGTCCTTGAGGTAAGACATCTCTCTGTTCTGAATCTCTAGTTATAATATTGCATTTATAAAATATCCTGATCTCTACATGAACAGTGGCATTGTTGCTAAAAGCAGCTGCAAAAACTAGTATTTACCTTATTTGTACAGTGTCAAGGTTTTACAAAACTGACAAACAAATAAATGAATAAGGGAACGCTCAGGGAAGATCTAAAATGGAGAACTGTTGATTTACACATATTGGGAATGTTTTTTGGAGACATTCATCAACAGCTGCAGGGTTCCCTTATTATCAGTTCAAACAACTGTGTTCAGAGGTGCCACCTCCTGCCGGGTTCTGAAAGAAAACCCAAAGTGTCATTGTCAGATGGAAGAGAGATGGATGAGCCAAGGTGAGGCTTCCAAACCTGAAAACAAAGTACCAACTGTCAAGCAAGGTGGCGGCCGTATCATGCTGCTGCTCTTTTTCAACCCTCATGTTTTAGAGGACATATTTCCTGGCTGTCAGTTAACACTTGACCGGCTTGTTTTCTTTTTCTAGGCTGGCGAAAGGCACTACCACCCAGGTTGTGCAAGATGCAGCCAATGTGGTAAAATGTTCACAGAAGGAGAAGAAATGTACGTGCAAGGTCAGTATGGGAATTCTCCAGCTGATTCTGTAACGTAGTTTGGATAATTGCGTGTTTATTTTCTTAAAATGACCGGTGTAGCTAACTGTCCACACTTTCACAGGTTCCACCATCTGGCACCCAAACTGCAAAGACGACCGCAGAACAGAGGAAAGCTGCAGAGTAAGACCTGAAGCGTCCTGTCTACCTGTTCTATACATATCAAAGAGTCATATGCAGGATGTCCCTTTAGTTTTACAAGCTGCAGTCATTAGACACTTCGTACATGGGATCTCTCAAGCTTCACACAACATGATGTAGACCATTAGCTTGACAACATCACTTGTTTACATTTCCTTTCCAGGTCGGCAGACCAAAGACTCCCTGTCTCGATTTCTTTTACCCCCCACATGAACTGAAGGTTGATATTGTGTGCAGGCCTGTTTGTTTTCCGCACTGTTAGCATGCTATGCTGTGAAAATAATAACTGATTAATAAATCTGGTAAAACTCTGCTTGTATCACCAGTTTAGGCCAGTTACAGTGCATCAAAAGTATTCACACCACTTTGTCACATTACAGCCACAAACTTTGATGCATTTTATTAGGATTTTATGTGATCGACCAACTTAAGGTGAATAATAAACCACATAAAATTTAGAACGACTGGGCTGCCTTAATATTCAGCCCCACTGAGCTGATACTTTGTAGGATAATATTTTGTTGCAGAAAAGAGTAATTTTGTCCATTCTTCTTACAAAATAGTTTAGGCTCAGGCAGATTGCATGGACAGCATCTCCCGAGCATCAAGTTTCAAGACTTAGCCAGATTCTTAGTTGGGATTAGATCTGGACTTTGACTGGGCCATTCCAACGCATGAGTATGCTCCTATCCAAGCCAGACGTGTCCAAATCCAGTTTTTAAGAGCCTGTGTCCTGCATTTTCTAGTTGTATCTCCGCTCCAACACAGGTGACCCAAATAGCTCAATTAGGACCTCAGGATGTTTCCAAGTTCAACGGGAGCCTGCTAGTGACCCACTTTGCTCGATTCAGGTGCGTCGAACAAGGAAAATACCTAAACATGCAGAACACCGGCCATAGAGGACTCCATTTGGACACCACTGATCTAAACCTATTTATTGTAGCTCTAACAGTATTCTTAGGGTTGTTGCCCAGCCCCTGACCAGCATCCTTGTTCCTTGTAAAGAAAAGCATTCCCACAGCCTAATGCTGCCACCACCATGTTTGACAGTCTTTATCGGGTGTTCAGAGGGTTTATTTTCTGCCACACAATAGCTTTTCTATGTAGTCTAAAAAGTTCAGTTTTAGACTGATCCGACCAAAACAAACTGTTCTGTTTGCTGCCCTTACATGGCTTATCACAGAAACCACGCGTTCACTTTTTGTTTGTCTATCACATATAACCCCCAAAAAATTCTCAGAAGTTTGTGATTGCAGACTGACAAAAGGTGGAAAAGCTCAAGTTGGGTGGAACTTTTGAAAGGCACAGTAGATGCACTGTGCTTCGACGAATCATAAAATGCTTTAGATTGTGCAAGATTAGCTACAGTGAGGTCAGTTTCTTACACTTAGGGATGAATGAAAAGATTTTAATTTTGGCATATAATGTTGACAAACTGACATTCCTTCACTGATTTTGTTGGAAGCTATGCTGTGTTTTTCTGATTTTGGTTTTTCATCTAAATTCTCCCAAATCACTGCAGTGTACCAGTTTACTGTCTCTAACTTGCATGTCAAAAATCAATTAGCACATACAGCTCAGTATACAGTTCATGTCATGAAAACGTTTAATATTTTCTGTCATTCATATGAGAAAGTGCAATGCAGCATTTGTTGCCCATGTGCAGGATTCTTCTGTGTAACGGATCTTGATGCACTGACTCCAGCCTTGGCCCACTTCTTGTGAAGCTCCCCCAAATTCATCAGTGGATTTAGCTTGACAGACCTCTCAAGGCTGTGGTTATTCATCTTTTCCCACTAGACTTTTTCCTTCCACTCAACTTTCTATGGATATGCTACAACATTTTTACAATATTTATTTTTATTTCAGCTGTACTTGTAGATGAACACATTCTTCTCTTAATACACCACACAAACACACTACTGTGTTAAATCTTTGGTGCATGCTATACTCAGTAAGGCAAGACCGGTCCAGACAGTTTGTTATCTTTCAGCCCCACAGATCCTCATCTGAAAGCTCCTGCTCCAGGCCAGGCTCGTGTACTCCCAGCAGCCCTGGTAGAACCATCTGTGTAAGTTCTCATGCTGCCTCATTCCCAGCATCTTCTCTTCTCCACATTTTACGTTTTCTGTTTTAGTTACGCACTTTTATTCGTACAGGGGAGTCTCCTGGACAAGTTGCTTGTTAAAGATGAATCTTTTTAAAAACTTATGAGGACATTAATACAAACTGTATTAGAGTCAGTTTAATTATATTAAAACTTTCTGAAAATTTCTCAACCTTGACTGGTCGGAACTAGCTTTCATGTCTGAGAAAATGTGATTTCAGTTTGAGCTCAGCTGTTATTTACATTTTCTTCATTTATTCATCAGTAGAGTAAATCAGCCTCATATTGAGCAGGTACTCATTTGCTCAATACAAACTGAGATCTCTGTGAAAGAATTGTGCTTTAGTGTCTTACCTGCATTGAGCCTTTTATTGTCTATTCCTGTTTTATAAATGAAGAAAGCTTTTTTGCCCTTAAAGCACCTCGCAAGCCAAAAACTTTGTTGTTTGCCTTCAAAGCCTTGTAAATAACTGGTAGATGTGAACAGAAACAAGGTGGGAGAACGTGTAGAATCAGGCTACCTCATGTGCCAAAGTAACAATAATCCAGGTGCTGCGGGATTAAAGCTTGATTCCTCCCTGCTGAGATGTAAACCTTTCGATCTGTGTGTGTGTGTGTGTGTGTGTGCATTTCCTCCTCCCCTGCCCTTCTAGGCAAAAGTAGATGATGAGATCATTGATTACCGAGACTTAGCAGCAATTCCCAGAGTCAAGGCTATATATGATATAGAGCATCCAGACATGATGTCCTATAGGTCTGTGAACATCAACCCCTCTGCTCTGGACCAAAGAGGAAACACGCAGAACAGACGAAGCCTGACGGAGGTAACTTCTTCCAAGTTAGAACCAGTGATGAGTCTGTGATTCGCTGTTTATGAGTCAAACCGAGTCTTGTTTTACTGTTCTCATATTTAACTGCAAAATTATTTTTAACCCCCCTGAAGTTTTCCACACTTTACACATTACAACTGTAAGAATTTAGGATTATTGATTATAAATATTTATCAAAAATATTATACTTAAAAATCATATTTCAGAAGTAATAAATTCTAGCCAAAAATCATTTCTTACAAATAGAAATCAGAGATACACTCTGGTGTTGTGATTGCTGGGCTAACAGCACCTAATAATTACAATTAGTTAATTGTCATTAATAATTGTTAATTATTAACCAAAACCACGCTAAATGTCACTGCATTATCAACAGGTTTATGGTGTGGAACACTAACCTTAGTTGACAGAAAATCACTCTTACACAAAATAAACACAAACGCTGTCTCTTTATCTATGTGAACCAATAGTCCCTCTTGGTTTAACAACAATCACTATTCAGGTCCAACAACTTTCACCTAAGTAAGCATGCACTATTCTACAAAAGGGGTGAACTAATAAACCAAAACTAAGGATGCGCACTGAGTGTAGATGAAAACCAAACCAACAGTTTATGGACAGAAGTGGGAATAAAACAACAATTTGGATTGACTGGGTAAATAAAACTAAATTAATAAACGGTGAAGCTTCCTTTGGTCCGTTGATGTGTCTCGATAGCGGCCGTCAGCTGGTAGAACGGTAGAACCAGGCCAGCTCAGACGCGGTGCCCAGCAGCCGGACTCCATAGCCACTAACAGCTGATAGCGAACTAGTCTGAAAACAAAGGATCATAAACTCTGAGCGTGAAACCCATGGAAAAATACAGGGCCATAAACGGTGAGACAATGGAGATGGGCAGAGACTCAACACGAGGCTCAGCTCTCAGCTTCAGCCTGCTTATAAGTCCACTTTAACTCCAACTGAGTCAGCACTAAGTTGATCAAAAACACAAAAGTTAATACATTAGACCAGGGGTCTCCAACTCCAGTCCCTGAGAGCTACTGCCCTGTAACTTTTAGATACATCCCTGCTCCAACATGATTCATCCAATGATTGAATTACCTCCACAGCACGCCTTCAAGTTTGCCAAAGGCCTGGTAATGAGCTATTCATTTGATTCAGGTGTTTTGGAGAAAGGGAGGTATCTAAAAGCTCCAGGACATTAGCTCTTGAGGACTGGAGTTGGAGACCCCTGCATTAGACTAACTGGTGGTGATCCTAGGCCACCTTAATCTATTCCTCATCCTGCCCGGAGTAGCAGGAAAATTTAGATCAATAACGAAAAGAACGCAGTTACTTGATGACGGCTTCTTTCTATTCAGCAGACTTTGAAGATGGGTTGTAGGTATGCAGAAAAAGGGGGTGGGGGTCGTGGGAGCGGTCAAGCGTCCATGATCAACTCAAAATGACCAACTTCTGACGGTTCACACCGGAGTAGCAGTTAGCATTAGCTTAAGCTAGCTATTTATTGCCTCTGCCAGTGACGTCAGAGCTGCAGTGCATGTTGGCATGTTGGGAGGTGGAGTAGTTCGTATACCACACAAAATGGACGGTGGCCCAACACAACCGACAACATCAGAGTATTATATTAGGATTTTATCTGACGGACCTTCACAAAGTAGAGCAGATTGGTGAAGTGAAAGGACAGTGATGCATTTTTTTTTCCCCCCATTTTTTTCACAAGTAATCTGAAAAGTGTGGCGGTTACAACGGCAAGGGTTTAAGGGTAGGACTCCACCAGTTCTGCACATGTAAAGACGATATTTGTGCTCACAAAACAGCTAATGCTCAGTCAGATTGAAAGGAGAGTGTCTGTGAACATTAATTTTAGAATCTCTCCATAGATTCTTAACTGAATTTAGGTCTGGACTTTGACTAGTCCACTATAACATAAATTTAAACCATTGCATTGAAGCTCTGGCTGTACATTTAGCTCCATTCATCTTCCCATCAACTCTGACCAGTATTCCCGTTCCTGCTGAAGAAAAGCATCCCCACAGCATGATGCTGCCACCACTATGTTTTAGATGTGTTGTCAGCCACACAGAAATCTGGGCAGAAACCTTCTTCTACATGTTTATTGTGCCTCCTTCGTGGTTTGTGACAAACAGATTTGTGAAGTGTGGATCTCCATCCTCTTTCCGTGTTCAGATGATGGATTGAACAAAGCTCTTTGCTATGTTCACAGCTTGGGATATTGTTGTAGACTCTAAACTGAACCAGATATTCTTCCCTGACCTGTCTGCTGTGTTTCTCGGTCGTCATGATGCTGTTTGTTTTCTGATGTTCTCTGAAGAACCTCTGAGGCCAGAAACAGAACAGCTGGATTAATACTGAGGCTAAATTACACACAGGTGGACTCTGTTTACTAATTAGGTGACTTCTGAGGACAGTTTGTTGCATTGAATTTTATTTAGAGGTGTCAGAGTTATGGGAATTAATGTAAAATGTATACAACACTTCTTTAGGTTTTTATTTGTAAAAAATGTTGATAATGTCATGTTGGGTGGAGGTGAAGCAGCACCAAAGTCCCTACAGTAGGATGGGAGCCGCATGGTGAGTTGAGACGAGAAGTTTAATAATGACAGAAAACAATAAACTTACAGACAGGAACTCAGAGACGAGGAACTGGAAGACGACAGCAGGGAATCTGGTGGAGAACAATGAAAACCAGGAGGGTAAAATGCTGAGGAAAGTGGAGTATGGACCAATGAACTGGGAGAGGAGCTAATCAGAAGGAGACAGCTGGGGACAAGGGAGCCTAAACAATACAGAGGGAGAATGACTAATGAACATGATGAGCATGGAGAGCAAGGAGGTGACCAGAACACAAGGAAACAAACCAGATCTATAAGGAAATAACTGAACACATCTAATACAGGAACCCAGGAAGCAACACAACTAAACAGAAGGAATCTAAATAAACCAGAATGAACAGAAAAGCACCTGGCTGAGCAGAAAGTAAACAAAACTCAAAAACCTGACACAGATCGATCCTGACAGATAATCAGGTATCTTTTTTTCATCCACTTGACACTACTACATAACTTTGTGTTGGACTATTAGATAAAATCCCAATAAAATACACTGTGGCTGTAACGTGTCAAAACTGTGAAGTTCTAAGGGTGTGAATATTTTTGCCAGGCTGTGTGTTTTGGACCATTAGTGTTTGAATATTTTCATTAACCCAAAAGTCTTATCATACCATTTATCCTATAACATTTGTCAGAAGGTGCATCCTAACTTTAGATTTAATGGTAAACCATCTGAAAACAACTTGACTGATGCTTTTTGTTTCCTTCCTCTTATACGTCTGTGAAAAGCTCATGAAGTTCAGGCTGATTGATACTTTCATGGCTACTGTATAAACATTGTTTTTTGTTTTTGTAAAAAGCATTTCACCTAAATTGTTTCACTGCCCTCCTTTAGAGTGCTCTGACTTTATTGATTTGTCCTCTTTTTTGTCTGCTTCAGTCACCAGGAAACGTGTCTGAAACCACAGAGGTATAAAACACTAACAGACGTCAGTAACAGCTCCAGGTAAGCGCTCAAGTACTTTCTCATTGCTTCTCTGTCTTTTCCTTTTTGCAAGGAGAGTTTTGAAACAAGACCATGCATGCCAAAATCTTCAAGTCATGGAACTTTTGGAGGTCAAACCATGTGGTACCGTCATAGCTATAGTCCCGCTCTGTCTGGTTCACCGCAACATTTCCACCGACCAGGTGAGAATGAGCATGGAAATGATCCCTGAAAAAAATATAATGTTGTCAAACAGGTCCTTTGCTTGTTTTTCTATGTTTTACCACCTTTCCTGCTCTCCATGTGTCCATCTTCCCTAATACTTTCTCCCTTACTCAGTCTTTGTGACATAACAAGGTTGTCCCTCTTTACTACCCGAAAACAAAAATGACCCCCGCCCCGCTTCTCCTTTAATTCACCACTTTCTCTCTAAAACAAGAGGTAAGGCTCCTCTGCTCCTCTGGAAACCTTCTTCCTTCTCCTTCCTTTCAGAGTGACTGCAGTGCCTTGAGAAAGTATTCTTACAACCACAAACATCAAGGAAATTTTGTTGGGATTTTATGTGACAGATCAACATAAATTAACACTCATCTCATCCTGGACACGCCATCCCCCACTGTGGAGAACGATGGTGGCAGCATCATGCTGTGGGGATGCTAGCCAGCAGGAGAACGACCCTAAACATACAGCCAGAGCTACAATAGAAGGGTTTAGATCAAAACATGTATTAAAAGGCCTAGTCAAAGGCCAGACCTAAACCCAACTGAGAATCCGAGGCAAGACTTACGTTGAAGTTTCTAGCTGTAAAGAGGCAAATCAGAAGAATTTCTGGTTGTATGAATACGTTTGCAAGATGCTGTGTTCACCGTTATTCTCAAAATCTAATAAGGATATAAACTCTACAGTTATGTTCAATAAACCAGAGTATATGTTCTGAGTAGGCTTTTGAAAGTAGCCACCTTTAAGAGGATGTTACACATACTTTTCATAAAGCCTGCATTTCTGTATTAAAATGCTTTTTTCGGGGGGGTGGGGGGGCTGATGTAATATTCTCATTAGCTGTAAGCAGAAAATCGTCATAATTAACAGAAATAAAGGCTTGAAAACACCCATCTGTGTGTCATTTTTCTAGATAACGTGGTTCACTTAGTGAATTGAGTTACTGAGATAAATAAACCTTTCAATAATCAGATTTATTGAAGACGACTGGAACAAACAAAGGAAAAAAAGGTTATTTTCCGGTAAAACAGAGCCACCTAGTGGTTAATGTTCAGAAGCCTCCCACACAGACTGCTTCAGCAGCAGTGACTGACATGTTCTCTGTCCCTCTGATCAACACTCGCTAACCACTAACTGATTGAACAACTTTGACTCATGTGGGTGCAATAGTGAGCGCTGTTAATCAGAGTCGACAAGAAGGACAGATGTTAACGAGATTCTGTGGTATTAGTGTGAAGATCACTGCATTTGCTTTTGTGTGATCAAACATTTCCCTGAAATACTGTGGGATTTTGTTTTTACAGCAGCAAACACACACACACATATTAAAGCAGAAGCAGTGTTTTTTGTTTGAGGCAACCAGAGGGACAGAATTGTGGACTCAAGCTGATTTTCTGCTAACTTTGCATCCTCCTTTCAGCAGATGAAGGCTTCGATTTGTACAGGAGGCCTCCAGTTTATAAACAGCAAGGTATAGCTTTCAGTAACCATTTTAACCTCTATATCAGGCTTTTTACATTTCTTAACCAGAGGTGTCTGTAAAGGAACTGGAAAGCCAACTGTCCTCATAGTTTGAATATAAATACTGGGTATTTGAAGCAAATGCACATTCTGTGCAAGTATTCTATGGGAAACATGAAATAAGTGGGGTGTTATTAGGAGCACAGTTTCACAGAGCAGTGTAGAAGAAGCTCTGAAAGCCCGATTTCCCCAGGAAGTCGGATCTATTTCAGGCAATGAGCTGAACCTGGCCGTAAGCCGTTTAATGAAGAGCTTATCTGTTTGCTTTCACACAGATCCAGATTCCTCCATATCCCAAACTGCTTCTTTGCCCGGATTCAGCCAAAACTTCCTGAGTTTGGTAAGCTCAACATGGCTTTTCCTGTTCTGGAAAAGAGAGAATGGCTGTTTAGGACTTTAACTGGTCGATCTATTAATAAATTTGCAGTATAATTAACTTTAAGAGTTGAACCAAACAGAACATATTTTATAGATTTATGTATTTTCTTCACTGGATTATTAGGGGAGCACAATAATACAATCTTTTCCTATCCTGTAACTGTTTCCCGGTTGTTTCTGCTCTTTAAGCCTCAGTCAGCTGATTACTGCCACACCAACAGTGACAGATTCAGTAAGTATGCAGGTATTATCTTTTCCACAACACTGCTCATAATTCGTACTATTCAAACTTTTTAGATACTATTTTTAAACTGGTGATATGTTCTTCTCCTCTTCTTGCAGACTTCAAGGTAAGAGAGCAACTCATTTCCATGAAGTCCTGAAGTCCTGGTCATGCATTTGTCACCATATCTTCTTCAATGTGTGCAACTGCATGTTCTGTGAAGGAAGTTTAGCTAAACATGGATTCGTTTCACAGTTCTAGTTCAGTGAATCACAACAACTCTCTGCCGCTTTGCTCATTTTATCTACAAAGTAACTTCATTAACACCTCCAGTAATCTAACCATTCATTGCTCGTCTGTTGATTAATGGTACTGTGACCTCCTCCCTCTCTGCATGTGTGTGCTTCACCTTGTAGCTCACCAAAGATGATCAACTCCCACTAACACGAACGGATAGAGGAGTGTCTATGCCTAATTTATTGGATCCTAAAGCAAGTATTGTTTTTTAGGCATGACTCTATATCTTTACTACCTATTATAACAGTGGAGGCTTGTGGTATTTTTGCACGCTTTTAACTTTAGTCTTAATCGTCTGTGTGCCAGTGTTGCTGCTGCTTTAAAAATCCTTGCCTAGATAATTCACTTTGTCACACAAATGTTAAGATATGAATAAAGAGTGTCAACCTATCTTTGTTCCATGAAGATCTACCCATATGAGCTGCTTAAAGTCACAAACAGCCGCCGGGTGAAGCTTCCCAAGGATGTTGACAGAACAAGGCTTGAGGTAGGACAATATTTCCTTGTAAAACCACCTGCTTCAGTTTGTCCCATGAGTCTTTGCTGCATGTTAACAGATCTGCTGAGGCGAGTAGATCTTCATCAGTGCAAACTGAGCATTTGCATAGTTTATCATAAGATTAATTAATGCTATAATCACGTCATTGCTGCAACATATAAGTAGCACTTGCGTTAATTCTGTGGCAGTGGTACATATTTGCAGGATACACTCTATTGCCAAAAGTATTGAATTCAGGTGTCCTAAGAGGCCGAGTTGGAAAGGAACACCTAAAGGTTCAACAAACCAAGACATCTTGAGCAATTTAATGTGGCCAACTTTTTGGGAACAGTTTGAGGATGGCCCTTCCTGTTCCAAATAATGCAAAAAGGTAGGTCCACAAGGCAAGAATGAGCAAGTTTGATATGGAAGAACTTGACTGGTCTACACAGAGTCATGCCCTGCCTGTGAAAGCACCTTTGGGATGAGTCAGAGCAAAGACTGAGTGACAGGCCATCTCATCCAACATTAGTGTCTGACCCCACTAATGCTCTCCTGGAAGAATGGTCAAATATACCCATAAACACTCCCAAACCTTGTAGACATTCTTCCTAGAGGAGTTGAAGCCAATGTAGCTGCAGAGGGTGGGACAACATAATATTAAAGACTTTGTATGAAAAATTGCAATGTCCTCAAAGTTCATGTGTGTGAAAAGCCATGCAGTATAACACTTTTGGAAATATGGTCTTTGGCTGTCAGCATTTAGGTCATTCACCAACAGCTTTGAATCTCCCCAAAACACTGAAACACAAAGCAGATAAACAACAGTGTGATGAAGCAGAACATGGGCATAATTTTATCTACAGCTTTCTTCTTTGTGATCTGACTTTTTTGTTCTTACCTGCTTTGTTTTTCACAGCGCCACCTATCTCCAGGTTCGTTCTCTGAGATCTTTGGGATGAAAATCCAAGAATTTGACAGACTTCCACTCTGGAAACGCAATGACATGAAGAAGGAGGCGAATCTCTTCTAAATGTTTGCTAATGTCATTTTTTCTTTTTTTTTTGTTGGTGTTTGAAATTGACAATTTGGCACCACCTTACCATAAGATTTCAAAAGATCTCTAAACAGTTTATTATTTGTAATTAGTTATTTATTGATGAATAACATATAACTGAGTTATAAATAGTTAACAAACCATCATTGTAACAAACAGTATTCCTAGTTCTGGCAGTTCTAGTTATGTCTATTTGACTTTAATGTTTTTGTTGAATTTGGCATAATGCTGAGACATTTTTATCGGTAAATGGAGGAGTTTATTACTCTAAATAAACATTTCTGTCCATTAATGGCTATTGAAGGATGAATGTTAGCTGCTAACACACCAGCTGAACACGGTTAGATTAATACTGGATAGTTTTCAAACATTTGTAGAGATATCCCAGTGGTTCAGGCAAAAAAGGGGTAAAATTTATCCTGAATCTTTGTAATATGTTTGTATCTGAGACTGTCCTGCAGACGTTTTTCCTGAACATGAAAGTTGGTTATATGATCCTAAAGGCCTTTGGAAAATGTACATAATATTTTAAAATATTTTAAGAGGTTTTAGTTAATTTCATTTCTGAATTAATGTGCAAAACATTGACATATGTTTAGTGACATCATTGAAAAGATCACAAAAGTGCATATAAGCTGTAAAATCATGCAAGGACGACTAACAGAAATGCTATATTCTTTGTTTTGAGTTTCAAAGCTGCAGAAGCTCTAAAACATGAAATGCTTCACTTAACAACTGACTTATTTTTGCATTTAAAATATTTCTGCTCGGAGTAGAGCTGCTGCTCCTCCACATTGAGAGGAGCCAGTCGAGGTGGCTCGAGCATCTATACCGGATGCCACCTGGACGCCCTCCTCGGGAGGTGTTCCAGGCACGTCCCACCGGGAGGAGGCCCAGGGGACGGCCCAGGACACGCTGGAGGGACTATGTCTCTTGGCTGGCCTGGGAACGCCTTGGGCTCCCCCCGGAGGAGCAGGAGGAGGTGTCTGGGAAGAGGGACGTCTGGGTGTCTCTGCTGAGTCTGCTGCCCCTGTGACCCGGTCCGGGATGAAGCGGAAGACGACGAGTACAAGTACATGAATATTTCTGAGTACTATTTGCAGATGTTTTTCTTTTCATGTTTTACCACATACGTTTATTCATATTGCTGCTCGATCACCACTTTAAGCGCCACAAATTAAAATCTTCCTTCTTATCAACTGCGTATTTTTATTGGTTTCCAACGAGTGCTTCAGTAAAACACAAATTTCTCTCACTTTGGAGCATTCAGCTTGATATCTCAGAAGCAGTATTGCATTCTCAAATCATAAAATATCTTTAAACAGACATGACTTTTCATTCAGATGACAACAAAGACGCCACCTCAGCTAAAGATAAACTAATCAATGGAGGAATAAATTGTGTAATTATTTCTATAATAGCACCTGGTATCTGTAACTCATTAACTTCCAGAAGTTGGCTCCAGGCAACACAGTGATTTGAAAATGTACAACCAACAGATGGCTCTGCAGCCTAAAATGAAAAGCACAGAAGAAGTCACTAGTTCTTGTTCTCTTTTAAAAAGAGAAGCATTACGAATGTAACCTCTTATGCGGTTCCCTTTATAATAGGTATAAAGCATAAAGCAATAATAACATAATGCACAATATTAACACAATATTAGTAGTCAACTGTAGTTTAAATGATGCTAGATACTGAACATGGTAAATAAATGAATATTTCAAACTTCAAACTGTTCATCAGTTGCTTCTCTTTTATCAACAAAGCAAACAAACTGGCCTTATCAAAATCCAAGACAAAACAGAACCCAAGAGCTTTATGATGTCATAATATATATATATATATATATATATATATATATATATAGGTATATATATATTATATATATATCATATACTATACTTAGTATATATATTATCTATATAGGGGGTGACAATGAAGCTGAAACACCTGTTTTAGACCACAATAATTTATTAGTATGGTGTAGGGCCTCCTTTTGCGGCCAATACAGCGTCAATTCGTCTTGGGAATGACAGTCTATATACAATTCCTGCACAGTGGTCAGAGGGATATTAAGCCATTCTTCTTGCAGGATAGTGGCCAGGTCACTACGTGATACTGGTGGAGGTGAAAACGTTTCCTGACTCGCTCCTCCAAAACACCCAAAGTGGCTCAATAATATTTTCGATCTGTGACTGTGCAGGCCATGGGAGATGTTCAACTTCACTTTCATGTTCATCAAGCAATCTTTCACCAGTCTTGGCGTGCTTGTATTGGTGCATTGTCATCCTGATACACGGCACCGCCTTACTACAATTTTGAACCATTGGATGCACATGGTCTCAAGAATGGTTCGGTAGTCCTTGGCAGTGACGCGCCCATCTAGCACAAGTATTGGGCCAAGGGAATGCCATGATAGGGCAGCCCAAACCATCACTGATCCACCCCCATGCTTCACTCTGGCAATGCAACAGTCTGGGGGTACGCTTCTTTGGGGCTTCTCCACACCGTAAACTCTCCTGGATGTGGGAAAACAGTAAAGGTGGAACTCATCGAGGAACAATACATGTTTCACATTGTCCCACAGCCCAAGATTTGTTGCGCTCCTTGCACCATTGAAACCGACGTTTGTGGCATTGCGCATGAGTGAACCAAAGGTTTGGCTATAGCAGCCCGGCCGTGTATATTGACCCTGTGGAGCTCCCGACGGACAGTACTTCTGTGGAAACAGGAGA
This sequence comes from Crenichthys baileyi, assembly GCA_036173005.1. Taxonomy (NCBI): domain Eukaryota; kingdom Metazoa; phylum Chordata; class Actinopteri; order Cyprinodontiformes; family Goodeidae; genus Crenichthys; species Crenichthys baileyi. The sequence goes on along the minus strand of JAHHUM010002598.1, from coordinate 206,335 downwards.
GTTTGAGGTGCTCATTTAATTCTGGCCGTGATTTGGGCAGCCGGTGGGTTTTATGTTTTTTGGATACAATCCGGGTTAGCACCCAGAACATCCCCTTTCAGACAGCTTCCTCTTCGCGTCCACAGTTAATCCTGTTGGATGTGGTGTTCTCGTCTTCTTGGATGGTATGCTGACATTACCCTGGATACCGTGGCTCTATATACATCACAAACTTTGCTTGTGTCTTGTCCACAGATGCGCCAGCAGAGACGTGGTGCACCAACAATTTGTGTCCGCTACTTTTTGCAACTGCTGGTATGTCACCCATGAATGTCATTCGGGTGTGTGCATTTCAATATTTTGTAGAAACATGCAAAAATCTGTGCTCCTTAGCCCTGCTATAGTTGAACCTTCACACCTCTCTGCTCTTTAATGGTGCAATGTGCAATCAATGAAGACTGGCTACCAGGTGGTCCTGTGTGTCCATAATTTAGCCATGTAAACCTCCCACGGCTACAAAATGACAGGTGTATTCAGTTATCATTGTCCAGCCAAAACCCCCTGTATATTATATCATATAATATGATACAGGGGTGCGGGTAGCAGAGGTGAAAGTGTGGCAGACAAACATGCGCATAAGAAGCTAATAGTAGAACTGTTATCAAAAGGAATTAAAAACACATATAATGTTTCAATTTAAATTCATATTCCATAGACGGCTACGGAATGATGTTAACAGATTATAAACTGTCAGGCTACAAGTCTTAATACCTATTTTGACACAGTATTAATGTAGTTGTAGTAATAAAAATAAAAAATGCGTAAAGAGATATGTACCCTTCCGTTTCTTTAAGATACTTGCTCTATTATAACAAAATAGTGTACTTGGACATATATAAATAAAATAATAAGAATATTTGAAGTATTATTTGCTACATTATTACCATTATTATTTTATTTGAAAATAACATCAGTTCACAGAAAGGCTGCGCATCGCCTTCTTTATCTTCTGTTGAAAAAGAGGATTGGTGTCATCAATAATACTTTCGACAAAAACATAGTTTGGAAAGGAAAGTCTCTCGTATTTTCCTGTCGTGAGTGCCTCTTTAAGCCACCTACTTGCTGAACAGAAGAACGCCCACATTAAACAATCACCGAAAGAGTTTGACAGCACGTGCTCTTGTCGGATGATTTTTCATTCGACATTGTTGGAGCGTTGGTCAGTGATGTGATTGTTTGAGATAAATATAGCTAGTCACTCAGAGCTCCATAGGCCGCCGACCTCTCACCTTCGGCGGACGGTGTTGTGGCGCAGAACGGACGATTTTTACGAAAACGTCGACCGCAGATTGCGCAGCAGAGTCCGTTATCAGCAGTACCGTTCTAGAGTTGACACGATCCACGGATCCAGCTGCGTGACAGCTCCGTGGTGGTCTGCGTGTTTAAAGTTGCTTTTAGTAATGCTTTATGCTATGCAATAGGAGTTGATCAGGATACGCTAGATGCATTTGGGTAGCGGAGATTTAACGACGATGTCACTTATTTGATGTGTGTTTCACGATCTGATGAAAGGCGGCTCTCCCTCCGCTTTTCCTTTTCTCTCTACCTTCGTGATTATGCGTGGGTTGCAGGCCGTTTAGCTGCCGATATGCTCGTACTGTGTGTCAGCTTTGAGCTGTGTGTGAAGCGAGGACCTTTGTTTGCAGCAGGCGTCGATGCGCATGTGCCCGTTACTTTCGATTCCAACCCTGATGAAGCGTCGTCACTTCGCTGCAGGGGCTGTAGCGTACGGGTTTGGAGATAAAATCTAATCAAATAACTGACACCTGTTTCTACGCAACGGCTAATGGACCAACTTTCTGAGGAGAGCAAAAAAGTTAGCTATGTACGTTAGCTGCACGAGCCGACCCCCGAAGGCAGGGGGTCCGGGCGTGGGGGGATGGCACACACCATACGACTATGGATAGCGCACATAGCTCCGACATTTCGATACCACTTAACGCAGCGGCAACTAACCGCCTCAGGCCACGCAGCACAGGTGAACCCACGCACTGTTACTGTTGATGGACTTCACGCATTCTTCCTCGGTGGAGCCCAACATTTCCCTGCGTGCTTTCGAAGACTGGCTCCTCAAACACGGGCTGTGGTTTTTTTGTTCCTCGTAAAAACTTTCGCCTTTTCCCGCTGACCATCATGTCACTGAAGGAAAACGCCTGTCGGAAATTTCAAGCCAACATTTTCAACAAAAGTAAATGTCAGAATTGCTTCAAACCCGAGAATCACACCTTGCTGAACGATGAAGACCTGAATCAGGTACAAAACATGTCCCTATATATATATTTATAAAGTTTTAAGTCAATTAACCCAATATTAATGACACTCCATGTAGATGTTTCAGATCGTTTTTCATGCGTCAATGGACTGCTAAGGGCAAAGGTGAAGCTAATTGAACATAATTAGCTTGCAGTCCAAGGAAAGGCGCATATTGACCTTAATTTATGCATTTATAGTTGTCATACATGCTGTCTGCTTGAATCAGAATACTAGCGAACCAGGCAAATACTGTTACATTTGCTGCCATCTCCTGAATAGCAAATTAGAGAATGTTTGGTTATTTTTGATTTATTTAGGTATTATAGAATAGATAGCTGGCAATGAAGCGCTTAAACTGAAGCACAAATGCAAAAGCTGGCACAATTTATATTTTATGTTTGTGATGCTGTGGGGACTGGTGGGTAACTGGTGGTAAATGGTCTCCCTAATCAAATTCTGCCCTTGGGCCAGCTCAGTCTATAAATACTATTATTTCTCTTCCTAATGTATAATAATCATTTTCCTGTTGTTTATTGTATATGCCCAAATAAGCGGTGAGAGGCTGAGATTCCAAGGAGATAGCTCAGTGTCATTTTATTGTGCAAGTGGAGCAGAAAGTTGACTGGAACAAAAGCTCACAATGCATCAGAGCATGTTGAACTTCTGCTGATGGATCTGTTAGTCTTCGGTTTAGATGAGATGTTTATAAAGTCATACCCTGCCAGGTTGATGGTGTACAAGAATGATACATTTGTTACTAACACAGATTCCGCTTCAGTTTCCAGGTGTTCGCTAACCTGGATAAAAAGAAAACACTTTTCTGTTGGACTGGAAAGTGTTTTTGTTTAACTTGATATCCAGAATATGTATTTTTCCATGGTCTTCTTATAAAGAAGAAATTCAGCTTCTGACCATCAACATTTGATGGCAGAAGCTCCAAACATGACAGGTGCGTAGTGTTGGAAGTTAAAGGACCTGGTTGTAATTCAACCTTTTGGCCTTCATGCTCAATGCTATGTGTAGTAGGGAAGACTAACCCTGCACATCACCCTGAACACTCCATCCCTCATTGTGAAACATGATGGCGGCAGCGTCATGCTGTGGGGAGACTTTTCAGCAGGGACAGGGAAGCTGATCAAAATTGAAGTGAGGCTAGATGGAGCTAAATTCAGTTCAATCCTGGAAGAAACCATGACGAGGAGGCTAGGGTAGAGATTCATCGTCCAACAGGACAACAGGTCAGTTATAATGGGACGAATTAGCTCAAAGCATATTCATGTGTCAGAATGGTCCAGACCATAATCCAGAGTCTGTGGCAGCACTTAAAAAACTCATGTTCAATTACTATTTGCTGTAAGAAACTGTAAACATGTGTTAGATAGGAGTTTACTGGTTTTAATTAAACTTTTCGACCCTCATGCAAAAGTCTTACACTACTCGTTTCCTGAACACACCATCTCCCTGTGAAATATAGTGATGGCAGCATCATGCTGTGGGATACTTTCTTTACCATGGACAGACATGGATAAAGCATTCTCTCACTTTATTTTATTTATATTTATATGTGAATAAATGTTTCTCTGCAGCATAGAGCATATTAGATTTTAGTCCACATACATCCAACACACACCCTCAAAAAAACTTTTCTTAGTTGGTTTAATTAAATTGGCCTATTTTGTTACTAGTACTGTTTTATGGTTAACTACTAGTTTTGCTGAAGGACCATTGCAACAAAACAACAACTCTCTTTTGTGGATATTTTTAGAATAAACTCAAATTTCTCTTCCTGTTTTTATGATCAGAGGGGGCCTAAAAGTGGTTGTAGCCAGTGCTGGCTGAACACATTAAAAGGGCTCTGTTTAGGCGCTGAAGGGTAAAAAATGACCTACATTGATGCTGGTTGTTTCTCTGTTCTTCAGGGATCTGTTATGAGGTTTCTGTCAGGTCATGTGAGCAGAAATATTTTTCTTCGCTGATTTCACTTTCCTTTTAAATGTTTGTTCGTTACAGTATCTCAGTGTCACCGTTTTTCTCAACAGTTAGTGTCATTTATTTGACTTTTGTTTTGAAATGTGAGGTTTTTTTATGTCTTTATGGACGCTTTATTAGGTCTGTTCAGATTCTTGGCTGTCCAAGGTTAAGCTTAAGCCCAAGTAATTTTGTTTACAATCGTTCAGCGGAGAAATGTGCTTGTAATCAAAGCGAAAGAGGATTTTGTTGCAGATTACTCTCAGCTTTTTAAGGATTGAAGTTATGACTGTAATCAAAACCTCTGATTGGAAGATATGGAGGTGCCAGGCAGCTATAAATGCCAGAGCACCACAAGCTGACTTGAACACTACCGTTGCACTGACCGGAAAGTGCAATGGGATTATGTAAGGGAGTTAATTTAAGCTCCTTAGGTGTAGGGATGATTTTAGAGTAAACTTTTAATTGCTCATCTGTATACATAATAATGTGGTGGGTATACAGGATGGGATTTTCTTGGCTCAACAAAGAAACGCTGACTACTGCTGTGGCTGCAGCTCAAGTATGTACCAGAACAATTTAAGAAAGGTCCAACTGCCAGCCCAGCTCGCTCCCCTTCAGCGCTTGTTTGATTTTCAGTTCTGTAGCCACAAAAGCTCCCAAATATTTCTGCTACTTCTCTCTTCAGCTTGTGATCCGCTGTTAGCTTCTGCCTGTTGTTACCTCCACCCACCCGCCGGTCCGCCCACCAGCACGATTGCAGGGAAAAATCATGTGTGTTTGGCTTTTTTCCTCTTTCTCACCTTTTTTCTGAGGCAGCATGGTGCTCTGGAATAAAGCCAGCAGGAGAGTGCAACCTGTGGTCAACCCGAGGCATTTAGTGACTAAGTCTGATCTTGCAGTGAAAATAAAACGCGTGGTAAAATGTTCTGAAATAGAGTCAGAATATGTGATCGCACCAAGTAGCAGGCAGTTAAAGTGCTTTGCTAAAGCCTTCATATTGCTCAAATTATTTCACATTTTGTCACATTGCAAACACCCACTGAAATGTATTTTATTGGGATTTTATGCAAAAGACTTGCATAAAGTATATAATTCTGAAGGGAAGAACATCACGTTTGTTCAAAAGTTTTAAACATAAAACTCTTTTACTCTGGTATCCCAAAATATATTCTAATGCAACCAAATGCATTGCATTTGTTGGAGAGGATTAGTGATTGTAATAGAATCAGGAGGACCAAGGCCAACACATGGACGTCCACCTTAACTGGAAGGCCATGCAAGGACCTCATTAATCAGAGAAGTATAGAAGAGACCAATGGTACCTCTGGAAGAGCTGCAGATAGCCACAGCTCAGGTGGGAGAATCCGTGTACTGGAGGATTATTAGTTGTGTGCTTCACCATTCTGGCCCTCAAGGAAGAGTCACAAAAACACTGTTGAAAGAATAAAGCCATAATTAGTCCCGTTTGTAGTTTCAAGCCATGTAGGTGATCCAACAATGTGTGGAAGTAGGTGCTCTGGTCAGATGAGACCAAATTTCCCGTCCTTATAAAATCCATAAGTTTGTGGTTAAGTCAGAAAAGGTTCAATGAAAACCAATAGTTTGTTGCATGTAGGAGCAACTAGCAGCTGTAACCAATAACGTGGATGTTGCTAAAACCTATTTGAACATTGTAATAAGTTGTTTGGTTTTAACGCTTTGTGTTTGGTCCCCCCCCCCACTCACCAGGCAAAGCCCATATATGGAGGATGGTTGCTGCTGGCACCAGAGGGAACAAATTTCGACAACCCCTTACAACGATCTCGAGTAAGTGTTCTAGCTCAACTCACATGTATGTTAGTCAAGTTTTAGCAAAGCCCGATGAAATGAAGGAAATGAAAACATGTTACACCTTTATGTTGTTGTACCTGATTGGTGTCATGTTCTCTGTATCAGTAGCGCTGACATGATTAATCCTTTAACTTTGTTACCCTGTCTGAGACCCGTTTGACAAGGTGTTGCTTCGGTTCTTCTGGCTGTTTGGTAGAATCTGCAGATTCCTGTGGGAGTTGGGCCCTCTATCACGGAAGGCCTTGTTGTGAGGCACTAATGAGTCTAATATTGACATAATTTTGGGATTCCCACCTCCCTATCATCATGTTAATGGCAGCTTTACTTTATCAGCTCTCAGATTATCTCGTGGTGGTGATTCCCAAAAAAGGAACGAGGGAGGATGTGGGGGAGGAGAGGGAAGGACCTAGTTCCCACAGCCACACTGATGGCTTCCATATGTGTTTTGGGAAAAGCACCCCTTGATCTCCTATCATCAGACTTGTGCTGCCACTTTGACATCATCCCTGATACTCTCTGCTTCATCTTACAGTCCTGTTTTTACTGCTGGGCTGTAATTGGTGTCTTATACGTAGTGCTGATGTAAGTAGATTGGTCAACAGACTAACCAGGAAACTAATAACAGAGTAAAATGGCTGATGTGTTCAGTGACTAATGTTTAGGACCACTGCATTATACCAGCTTGTTAGTCTGTGGCTTTATTGTGATCCTCAGCTTGAAATATTCAGTTTGTTTGTTACAAACATCTCACTTATGATTTTTCAATGGCAATATTGGTTGTGTTTGGAAGATCACGTTAACATCACAGACCGATCGAGATGACCTAATTACTCTGATTCTCGTTCTAATGCCTGGTTCACGCGTCAAGGTTTTAAATTCGTAGATATAACAGGTTTGGTCCAACAGCGTGTGGTGAACAGATTTCACTCACAAACATTCAGATGTCAGACGGGAAATCTCACAAAACCTCTCGAGATCAAACATGAGTTCAGAGCAATCCTCTTCCGTGTTTCCGTCTCCTCGCTTTCTGACTGGCATAAAACTCCTACCGTGTGAACCAGGCATCAGGAGAGTCAAAGTAATTTGTGTAAACCTTCTCTAAACTTTGAGTAAATATAAAACATTTTTACTGGAAATGCATCGATAAGAACTTTGTGTCTGTTTTCTGTGAAGCTGAACATTTAGCTGCTACAGACTGAAAAAGTGGGTCTCTCTATAGCTTTAAAACGTTGCTGATTTGTCAGTATCTGACCCAGTATCAGACCCAATTAGAACCAATAAAGACAAGCAGGCCAACAGTTTTGTGCATCACTATATGCAGACCTTCTTAGCCCTTCCACAGCTCGTCGTATTCGTAGCTTACAGAGAAGCTGTCGGCGTTTCAAGTATTTGGTTTTGTTGAATAACAGCCCATGAACTTTAATACTGAAACAAAACTCTGTTAGATTTCTGGAAAGGGTAGGTCTGATTGTAGGGTTAGGATCAATACAAACAGCTGGAATGCACTCACCCACACATTACTGTAGATCTTTACGTGCATGAGTGGAAGGAAAGAAATGTTAAACTGGGTGATCTGGACCAGCTGATGCTTGTTGATGAAATGTCCAGGTTGATTGAAAGCCTTAAATGTGTTTATGTTTAGTAAGCAAGCAATGAACTTAGTTAACACTAAGATGTCAAAGATTGTATGTTCTTAGACATTAAATGTTCATTCTCTGTAAATTAGGGACCTCCATAACAAATAAAAAACAATCTCAGCCTTAAAAACAAAGCTTTAATGAAACTTGTATTTGTTAATTGTTAAACCTGTTAACTATGCAAAACAATGTTTTTCTGACAGAAATGGCAAAGAAGATTCTTCATCCTCTATGAGCATGGGTTACTTCGCTATGCGTTGGACGAAATGGTGAGTTTAACCTTATCTGACTTACTGGAGCACTTGGGGATAGTTGCTAATGTTTAAAACAGAGCCATGCTCTGTTTTAAACTGGCTTTCACTGTAAACACTAACACGAAACTAAGCAGCACGGTGTCTGAAGGAATGAAGTGACACCACATGGTGTTCATACTAAAGTCATGTGATGGCCAGATTGTTTGCTCTGTGGTTAACACACTCTGCACACACATTGTGCAAGAACCCTGCAGTGACGACCTATGAGCATAAAACAGGTTATCTTTAAATGATCTTTTGTGCTATTTTGAAATTAACCCATAAACCAGGCATCTCTTGGGGGCTCTGTACACAGCCGTTTCAATGTCAGTTCTATGCTTTGCTGGATATTGATTGACCTGAACCAGGACTCCGCTTGTTTTCCTCTGTGTGGAACGGACTTTAAAATAAGGTTAAAGCAGCTGTATTAAAAACTGCATCTAGTTGGTATTTACTTTCCCTGGTAGTGTGAAAACTCAGTTTCTAGTTTTTATTGCTTGTTTGTGTTGTATCGTCATTGAATGTGTGAAGTAACCTGTAAATTCTACTGTAAATACAGCAGGGGCCTTAATGTTTTTGTCATCCTTGGGCCTTTTTTCCATGATGACATGAGGAGGAAAAAGAAGGTTGATGTGTTTACAGAATAGAAAAAAAGAAAATGGAGATGTCCTTTGATTCGTGGCTCTCAGGATGTCACTCTTCATCTTTTCATCTGCTTTCTGAATAGAGCGTGAAAAGGAGAGGGGGCGGTCAGGGTCTCAAGCTGGAAATATCAAGTGACACTAAAAATAAAGCCTTGCTTGTCATTCAGGAGCTTTAGAATAATAGTTTTATGTAGAATAAAGAGCTAAATTATTGATATTTTAGTCTGTTTTCCCAGTGATACCCAGGCATATTTAGTTTATTCTAACCTTTCGCAGTCACTTTTTATGTTAATATTCAGAGTGGGCTGTATTATGTGACATTGCCAGTACTGACTTCCTGTAACCCACATCACAGCCTCCATGTTGTAGGACTAGACCACTTTGTGGATGAGAAGGTGCCCCTGTGTTTTCCTCTCAGCCTCGCTTTCAGGCTCCTCAGTCTTGGTGTAACCAAACCCATATGGGCTGTGGTTGCACCCTGCAGGATGTGGCGCAGTCTTGATGGGGAATGGAATAAAATATCCTGGAGAGGTCGATGATTTAGGGTTGCCCGCCTACAGTGATCGCCCAACAAGATGCACCTCTGCTATTATTTTATGCTAAAATCACTCACAGGAAGAAAAATAATGGAGATTAAAAAAAAGCATTTTGTTGCTACTCAGGGTCTGTTGCATGTTTACTGAATTAATCTTTGCATAGATTTTGAAAACATGTTAAATTTCACACCATACAGAATCGAACCATTGTATTGTTTGCATCCATTGCCTGATTTTTCTAAAGCAGCCCAACACCACCATGTCAGGGCCATGTTGCCAAGGCAGCAGGCTTTGTCTCTTTGTTCAGCAGCAGTTGACCATGATATGTGTAACGTGGGGCAGATTATGAAGAGCTTTAGCAGTCTCTGTCCTGACTGTAGCAATACAAGACAAAACACAGAGAACAAAGTGTGGGCTAAGGTTTCCTGTAGACGCAATTCATTTGGTGAGAAATTCTTTCACTGTCATTGTAGAGACAAACATCAGACACAGCATCAAAACAAAGGTGCAGCCCAGGTTTATACAAAGCACGGTCTAGTCTAAACTGTTTGTGTGGCCATTTCAGCAACAGGTGTCAGAAATTATTCAATTCAGTTTTACTTGTATAGCGCCAATTCACAACACGTCGTCTCAAGGCACTTTACAAAGTCAGTTAAATCCAATCATACAGATTTCAAGACAGGTACATACATTCCAATTAATCCTAACTATCAAACAGTCCAGTCAGATTCTGTTATTTATTCAAACTGGTTAAAAAGTTTTTCTGTCTAAGGAAACCCAGCAGATTGCATCCAGTCAGTGACTTGCAGCATTTACTCCTCCTGGATGAGCATGTAGAGACAGTGGACAGTCACTGGCGTTGACTTTGCAGCAATCCCTCATACTGAGCATGCATGTAGCGACAGTGGAGAGGAAAAACTCCCTTTTAACAGGAAGAAACCTCCAGCAGAACCAGAACCAGGCTCAGTGTGAGCGGCCATCTGCCACGACCGACTGGGGGTTAGAGAGAACAGAGCAGAGACACAAAGAGAACAAAGAAGCACTGATCCAGGAGTCCTTTCTATGGGAAGGAAAAGTGAAACATCAATAGTTATTGCTCTTTTAGAGGCTTTTCGTAGTCCTTACCACAGAGGACTTAATGAGCTAAGTATCCTATATTAGAAAGATTGGATTAGAACCAGCTCTTACCAGTAAACTCTCAATGATTATTGGTGTCGTTTGATTTGTTTATCTGTGTTTGATTTTCTGTATCATTGTAATGTTTTCACTCATGAACAGTGCTTTGAGTGCCTTGTTGCTGAAAAGCGCTATATAAATGAAACTTGACTTGACTTCATCAAGTAGAGAAAAACAGCTAAGCAGATAAACTCTGAGCCAGTTTTCAAGTCTAGAGGATGAAAGAGAGCACATAGAGTTAGTCACAGTAGAAGCTCAGCCAGTAGCTACGTCTAGGAGAGAGAAAGGGTTAAACACGGAAAGACAGGGCCAAGTGGATCATCTGTAGAAGGTGAACATTAAGATGTTGCCAGCAGAAGCTTTGACAATGCCCCCCCTCCAGGAAGGTGTCACAGCTAAACTCAGAGTCGGGCCAGGTGTAGCTTCTAGAAAGAGAAAAAACAGATAGAGAACATAAAGATAAAAGCAGAAATAACAGCAAATAACGCAGAATTGGAGAATAGTATGAGAATGTAGCAAAGAGTGAAAGTGGTCATTATGTCCTCCAGCAGGCTAAGACTATAGCAGCATAACTACAGAGATAGCTCAGGATAACCTAAGCCACTCCAATGGTACATTCACACCGAACGCGGATTCTGCGCATATTTCGCGTCATTTGTGTGCTGTTGCTCGCTTCACATTCCGCGTTACCACGGCAACAAACGGCAAAGCTTCGCCACGTCATCAAATAGGAAGAGCTTCTATCTGCTGCTTGCTGGTTTCAACTGAAGATGGCGGACATGGATTTCACGGACCTAATTACGGTGTTTTACCTGTGGAGAGCCAAAAATCTTCATTCTTCAGGGACGGGAACAGTTCGGAGAGTACCACCGCCTTTTCCAGGAGCTGCATCTGGATGACGGTCGATTTCAGCGGTACTTCCGTCTATCCAGGACCCAGTCCGAAGATCTGCTGTCCCGCGTTGGGAGACGAATCGGCCTCCGGGGCACCAACTACCGGCACTATATCCCCGCTGCTGAACGCCTGTCCATCTGTCTTCGGTGAGTAAATAAATCTAAGCTCAATAAAAAAAACAGCCGATTTTTAATGTCCACATCTCCTAAATATAAGACATTTATGCCTAAACATAACCAGGCCAGGTCCTTTCTGTACTTGTCTCGGTAAAAGTAATTAGTTGAGTCATACAACTCTGGCTTGCCGCACACCGCCACTATGATCTGGTCCTCCATCTTCACTGACAACCGCTTCTTCTCCGCTGCGGTCCTTCACCCTACGTCACAGCCACATCCAGTCCCTGATTGGTTGACGCGACGCGAATTTAGGAAAAAGTTCAGATATTTCAACTCGTCCTTCGCACCCCCTCGCGCCGCTCCGCTCCTGAACGCGACTCTACATAGGGATAACGTGTAAATCGGCTGCTCCTATCGCAGAATCAGCGTTCGGTGTGAACGCACAATAACTATAAGCTTTATCAAAAAGGAAAGTTTTAAGCCGAGCCTTAACAGTAGACAGGGTGTCTGCCTAACGATGTAAATGTAAAATAAATATAGTATAAATATAAAACATAATATAAAACACATCATTAGCCCTCATGGAGAGAAGATGTATCTGTGGGATAGGAACTTGTTACATAAACCATTTTACACACATTAATGTGTTTCTGCAAAAAACAACATTAGCTTCTTGATAGAGCTGCACAGTATATCCGATTGCATTTGTCATCGCAATGTCAGTACCAGCAGTGCTGCGAAGGACTGCTTGGATGTAATATTTGGTAAGATATATTTCAGGTGCTATGCTTGTAAATTCTGCACACCAGTAACACCTGTCCTGTTAAATGGACTTTTTTCGGCCCTCATTGCCCACATGCATGGATATTTGTTTTGGCAGAGATGCTAAAGCTAACAAAGAATAGTAAAGGCATCATGTTGAAGGGAAATATCAATAAAGTCTTTGCAGTATTTAGCAGTACTATTACAACTACTGGGGTTGGACAATGAAACTGAAACACCAGTCATTTTAGTGTGGGAGGTTTCATGGCTAAATTGGACCAGCCTGGTAGCCAGTCTTCATTGATTGCACATTGCACCAGTAAGAGCAGAGTGTGAAGGTTCAATTAGCAGGGTAAGAGCACAGTTTTGCTCAAAATATTGAAATGCACACAACATTATGGGTGACATACCAGAGTTCAAAAGAGGACAAATTGTTGGTGCACATCTTGCTGGTGCATCTGTGACCAAGACAGCAAGTCTTTGTGATGTATCAAGACCCACGGTATCCAGGGTAATGTCAGCATACAACCAAGAAGGACCAACCACATCCAACAGGATTAACTGTGGACCCAAGAGGAAGCTGTCTGAAAGGGATGTTCGGGTGCTAACCCGGATTGTATCCAAAACACATAAAACCACGGCTGCCCAAATCACGGCAGAATTAAATGTGCACCTCAACTCTCCTGTTTCCACCAGAACTGTCCGTCGGGAGGTCCACAGGGTCAATATACACGGCCGGGCTGCTATAGCCAAACCTTTGGTCACTCATGCCAATGCCAAACGTCGGTTTCAATGGTGCAAGAAGCGCAAATCTTGGGCTGTGGACAATGTGAAACATGTATTGTTCTCTGATGAGTCCACCTTTACTGTTTTCCCCACATCCAGGAGAGTTACGGTGTGGAGAAGCCCCAAAGAAGCGTACCACCCAGACTGTTGCATGGGCAGAGTGAAGCATGGGGGTGGATCAGTGATGGTTTGGGCTGCCAAATCATGGCATTCCCTTGGCCCAATACTTGTGCTAGATGGGCGCGTCACTGCCAAGGACTACCGAACCATTCTTCAGGACCATGTGCATCCAATGGTTCAAACATTGAATCCTGAAGGCGGTGCCGTGTATCAGGATGACAATGCACCAATACACACAGCAAGACTGGTGAAAGATTGGTTTGATGAACATGAAAGTGAAGTTGAACATCTCCCATGGCCTGCACAGTCACCAGATCTAAATATTATTGAGCCACTTTGAGGTGTTTGTGGGAGCGAGTCAGGAAACGTTTTCCTCCACCAGTATCACGTAGTGACCTGGCCACTATCCTGCAAGAAGAATGGCTTAAAATCCCTCTGACCACTGTGGAGGACTTGTATATGTCATTCCCAAGACGAATTGACGCTATATTGGCCGCAAAAGGAGGCCCTACACCATACTAATAAATTATTGTGGTCTAAAACCAGGTGTTTCAGTTTCATTGTCCAACCCCTGTACATGTTTGCCTTGTACTGTGCAGTGCTACTTCTTAACCTCAGTCTTACAAATTCTTGCCAAAGTATTCATACCCCTTAACATTTACACATAAAACACAATCTGAAAAGTGTGGCATGTACTTGTATTTAGCCACTCTGAGTCAATGTAGAACCACATGTCACTGTAATCATAGTTGTAAGTCATGTCTGGATCATGTAGAGACCAGCTTTTTTGTCCATCCAGGTCCAGGCTTTGACTGGGCCACTCAGACCCATTAATGTACTTTGATCTAATCTACTCGTAGCTTTGGTTGTATTTTTAGGGTTGTTGTTCTCCACCCTAGTCTTTACTGCCTCTAACAAATCTACTTCTAGTATTGCCCCATATTTAGCTTCATTCTTCTTCCCATCAACTCTAAGCAGCTTTATTGTCCCTGTTGAAGTAAATACCCCGAACAATACTCAACTCTGACCCATTTTTATCTCATAGTTACGATCCATGTTATGTTATTTATGTTTTCTTCCTTGTGGAGGTTTAAACTCTGAGTTGGTCTCACTCTGAATCACTTTCATGTTGACTATATTTTATTCCTCCTTTTATTTGCAGAAAAAACTTGTTTGGGACTGTTTCTGCAAACAGACTCTCCATTTTGTGTATTCAATCTGGTCAGTGAATGTAATTTAGCTCAGGCTGAAAAGAAGTATACCTTCCAAATAAAATAATGCTGCCTACTGAGTTGCACAACAACAAAAGGCTCATTCAGGGACTCTTCAATCGTATTCGCTTTCAGACTGTATTGACTGCACTTGATGGTCAGTGTCAGAGCCACATAGCTTTCTGTTTCAGAGAGAACATGATGTTCTCATGACATATCAGCTGTGGTAGTCTCATTCTCATGTCATCTTAGCTCAATTCATTTTCTGTGTTTACTGGAATTTAAATAGTGAACTTCTTCCCCATAGTATTGTCCAACAACACAGAGCGTTCTGACAAACTTCCTTCAGGTTCCCACACATTTGTGCATTCTTTTCACTTGAGACACACAATCCTGCTGCCTTTCTCCTGAATCTCCCTGACATGAGCATATACAACCTCAGCCTGTGTTTGCCCTGTGACTGGTAAGACCCTTTGACGTGTGTAAATACTCCCTCTCCCTTTCCTAAAGAAATATAAAATTTAGATCTCATGTTAGTCAGCTTTGTAGAGCTTTCCTCTTGTGATGTTTAAAAATGAGGAGGGTTTAGTGCGGATGAGTCGGTACCCAGTTGTTCATGTATTATTGCCTGTAGGACTTCTGGACAGGCAATAAGCAGAAGAAACGTTTCACCCTTAACTGAATAAAATGAGTAATACTTTCCTGCTTCCTGCTTCTAGTATTGAGGGCAAGCTGTGATAAATCTAAAGTTGCCACATACAGCCATACCAAATAATGACTAGCCCTATTTATTATTCTATTCTTTATTAAGAAATACATATCTTGTCTGTTTACATTTTGATGTTTAATCTTAATTGTGTAATTATCGCTCTCATTTAACAAAAGATATCAACAAAAGTCTGTCCTAGCTGAGGAAAAATGTTAGTACACCCTAGCCCCCATTAGACATTTGTATTTGCATTAACGGCTCGTTTCAAGTCATCCTTCCCCATCTTGGTAGGATAAAGATCTGGGCTTTGACCCAGCTCTACTATTAAACAACCCCAAACCATGACACTTCCAGCTCCGTGCTTCACAGTGGGAACGGCACTCTTTTCTGGAAACTCTTTATTGGATTTACACCAAATACAGGCATCTCTCTTGGGCTTGAAAATGATTAGCCAGTGAGGTTATTTGGCAGATAATTGAATTAGCCACATGCAAAGTTGATTATCCACAACCCGATTCCTGCACTGCTTAAAAAACTCCTATGGTTTAAACTGGGCTGGAATGTAACTTATTACAGCTTAGACAAAGAACTTTTAGGATAAATTCTGGAGACTAAAATGTAATGATGTAGTGCTGGCTGTGAATAGCTACAGTAACTAGGTCCTGCTTGTCACTGACCAGCGGTGATCTCTAGAAGCCAGGCGTTGGTTAGGAAAACTACCACACAGATCCCTATTCTCTGATGTCACAGAGCAGAAGATATCTCACAATCTACACTGGGTCACTGGCCCAATCTTTGTCAACTTCTATACAACTACTTAAATCTGACTGTTTAAAACCCAACTTGTATATTTTTATTAAACAACTAGAGACCTAAAGAAGTGTAGAAATGAATAAATATCTTTCTTTAAAGCACTATTCTACTGACAACATAAATCAACATATTGCAGAAGTTGTATTCACATTCTAGATAACATAGGACCAAACAATAGATTCCTCCAAAACTAAATAAGCTGTGAATGGCGTAATCTCCGGTTGATCACTGTGTTGTTGTGCAGTTACACCCTCACAAAAAACATGGACAAGAGAAAAAAGGTGAGATTTTAAGCAGCTGCCATGTTTTAACCATCCATAAAACTTTGATTATTTTTCTTTTTTCATTAAAGTTGCTAAAACATTTTATTTAATTTGTTTTATTTTATGTGCTAAACAAACTCAATACACAATATTTTAATAAAACAAGCAAAGTAATGTGATTTCATTAAAAAAGACCTCAGTTTGCCTGGTTAAATAAAGAAAAAAAAACGCATACATTGTCCTAAATTTTCCAGATTGATTATCATTATCTAGATTTTTTTGTGTGTATTTTCAGCATCAATAACATAGCTTTCATACAATAATAGCTTTAGTCAGCTCCAGGGTTATATGCCATGCAGCTTTAGATCCATGATGTAATTAAAGTTTCTAGTAAATGAGTGTTTGCAGCTGCTTGTTTATCACAGAGCTATGATCTGAAAAGGGTTTCAGTCGCTGGCCTGTCGGCTCAAGGAGGATCAACAAAGAAGCTGACTTAGCAACAGAAGGTGCAGAGAACATGTCTGTGTATAAACTTTCCACATATCCACTAATCTGCTAAACACTGGCTTTAAAGTGGGTGGTTTCTGTGATATGTCATAGTTTAGAGAGACTCATCCACTACCTCTCACTCATTGTTATCCAGAGTCCGTGCTTTCCACCTCCTGACCCACTGGGTCCACATTCCAACTGAGCAGTGATTTGGACACACGTTTTCCATTACATGAGGATCTGCACAGTTAAGGCTTCCTAAGAAAACGGCTGTCTGTATTATGTTCTTACTCAGCCTGGTTCAGCTTTTGAGTTCTGACCCGTTTCTAAATCCATCTTATCTGTGCTTTTCAGTTTTTGCTTCTGTTTTAGTGACCACACGATCCCGGATGTGGTGGAGATAAGGTTTCTTATCTGCGGTTCACTGTTTGAATATGTTTGTTATTTTAGTCAATCGTACTGTACCTGTGTGGCTCGGGGCCAGACCAGTCCTCCAAGCATCAAACCCAGGATGTCAGTCTGGCTGTGAACCTCTGTTTTCTATATGGCCCAAATATATGGTTTAATTTGGTTTCTTTCAGTTTTATACAAAAAAAAAATGCAGACAGATATTTGTTGTTTTTTCTGAAGCCACTGGGCTTAATGGGTCTTAGAATATTGGCTTTTATTAAATTCAAATTATACACAACAAACATCAGTGTTCTTAACCGCACTTTAATACAAAAATAGTGGAGTTGTCTCTCTGCTTGAATGGATGAGCAGAAAAGTTCCCTAGAGATGGTTGCTAAAGTAAACAGCGGGTCACAACAAAATCTCAGAAAATGTCTTGTCTAAATAAGTTGTGCTCCCCAAACTATCTTAGAGTAAAAAAGTAAGAACTTTTACTGATCACAATCTCTGTTTTTTTAACGTCAGACTAAACTTAAACATCGACTACTGCACTGGACAGATCCTCGAAACACAGAGATCTAAGTTCATCTGCTGCTGTTGTACAACAGGTGATGGTGAATATGCTTGATTTGATGGATGGATTTTAATTTCCAACACATATTCAGTCTTTCATCCCAAGAAGGTCTGTATCTCAACTCCTGGCTGAACAAAGACTTAATAGTAATAATAATAAGAATAAAATAGCCTGATTTTGTCTCCATTATCAGCCCTGATTCGCCCTTATCCTGCCTCGGCCCTTTTATCTCTGGTCCATTCCAGTTCTGTCCGGCCAATAAATCGTTTGTGTTGGAGAGAACAACCAACACTGTTGTGTAACTTCTTTTCCCCAAACCCTCCCTTGTCTATAAAGCCAAACTGGGCCTGGCGGACCGCTTGCTGAGCTTGTTCCAAACACTGGGTCAGAACGTTGGCTAAAGGTTTCATTTAAAGTATTAGGGAGAGGAGAGAGCGTGCTCAGAGGCAAGCACTAAGAAAACAGTGTTGTAGCAGACCATCAAGTCTATTTAGTTTATAATTAGACTGAATCAGAAGTTGTTGAGGTTTCCTACTGACCTCCTTAGAAGATGTTAAACTCTGACTGAAGGCACACCTTAATGCTTACGTCACAGTGAGATACTCTAGTTGGACAAAGACCAAGTTTATAATCAAACCTGACGTACCCTCATCATTCATTGCTTCATTGCATCACACCTTTTAGAACTGCCTGCTGACCTGCCAGTCCCATCACCTGCTAAGGTCTAGGGCTGTGCAGTTAAGATCAATTTTAGGTGCAAGTATGGCTTCAGAGGTAGATCTAGGGACAGTTTACGTTGACACATCAGAAAACTGGTGACAAACCAGTATAGGAGTTTATGCAGAAATACTTAAATAACTGTGAGATTTGACTTAGAGGATTAATTACTTTGACTTATTTATGTAATGTGAAACAACACATCAAACTCATGAGACAAGATACAATATTGGGTTAACAGGAATAAGAAGACGATTTTACAAATGGGAGTTTAATCCGTGTACCATAATCTAGTCCAGGTTTTAATCTGGTCTAATTCTGAAGTGGTCAAATTGAAAATGATTTTTCTGTTTTCACAAATCTCAAACTGATCTAAAGAATAACCAGATTTCAGATGCATGCCTGCCCTGCTTGATTGTTTCACTTTAAAATCTTTTCAGCAGAACATCTGTTGTAAAACACTAAGGAAATCTGGAAAAACTAGGAAGGTTTCGGTCTCCAGATATGGATAACTCTCAATTTGGCTAGCTAATAGGAGATAAACCAGTAAGGTTTACCAGTAGCTGTCAAGAATATTGCAAACTGTGCATCTGAGTTGCATAAGAGGCTGCAACGAGTCCTGCCCACTTTAGAGGAGAACACCTCTTTGAATGAGCTAGATGTATCCCCTCTCACTGCAGGGTGATTATCCAGACTGCTATGTCCAGGATTATCCAGATGAAATTCACTATTTTTGGACCTGATTTCTGCCAGGAGGATTAAGTAGGGCACAGCTGAGATTGCACTGTACAAGAAGGTATCCGAAGGCAAAGAGAGAAAGCTCCATACCTGTTCTTTCCATACATGAGCTGAAGGTCCTTTAGTTATAAAGACCTAGAAACAGATTTATAATTGTTAGTAAGATTGGCTGCCTTGTTCTGGTCCTGGTTGCAGCAGAGCTGAAGAAGTCTCTCACTGAACAGTGTTTAATCATGATGTTTATCAATTATGTTCTGTAGCCACTGAGCTTCAGAGTTAAGATTGTTTCTTTGTCTCTGACTCTGAGACCTCTGGCCCAGCAGGTGGATGCAGAGAAATGTGTTCTTCACAGCAGCTTTTTAGAGCATTTGCTAATTTTTGCAAGAAAATTTTAAATCACCTATATTCACTTCCATATAGCTGGCCTAGTTTTCATTTGCTAATGTGGCATCCACAAATGATTTCACTGCTAATCCACGTGTGTTTAGCTGATTATGCAATTAGTGATTACTCTGCTGACACCATGTGATACAACTGAAACACATTTTCAGTTTCTTACTCAGTTTCCAGCTGTTCGTTTGTATGGCACCTCTTTGTACAGAAGCTGCAACACCCTTATCTGACTAATGCAAACTGTGGAGAGCTTCAGGCCAGGCTTGCTTGAAGTTTTAGCTAAAAACTGCTTTACATCAGAACTGTGGTGCTGCTGTCTTGGAGCTGTGCCCCAAAACCCAAAAGATAACCAAACCCATCTTAATTAGATGTCAGTTTAAAATTTGGACACGAGTCAAGCAGGCTTTAATCTTTTTACATAGCCTCTGGCCAAGCGGTTATCAGAGTTCACAAAAAGGATGTTGTGTTTTTTAATAGTCTGTGTATGCAGTAAGTTGATGTAAACAGAGTCTTAATGTAGCGCTCTTGGAAAATGATGTCTGCTATTTCATATTTTACCTCTAGCCCCTAAATTTGAACCCTACCACTACATCTTTTACTTTATTTTGTTCCCAGTTCTTGTATAGTTGGAGGGCGGAGTGGTAGATCTGGCTGAACCTGCACTTTTTTTGCTTTCAAACGCTTGTCTACCAGTGTCCCAGATAAAGAAAGTCTTGCTAGTTTTCCTAAATTCATTCACTATCATTTATGTCTCACCTTTGTAAGAAAATATTTCAACCCCAACCCACTTTGAATAAGGGGCAAAAGAGGTACTCTAAGAAATTGGATTAGCTCTTAAAAAAACAGTTAAAACCAGCAAATTACTGGGGAAGAAACAAAAAAGTATTGACTGAACCTAATACTGATATAGCTAGCTGATCCCAGGCTTTTCTTTCTGCCTTTGAGGAGTAATTACAGTAAACTTTGACTATTTGCCGTTGTGCAAACATTTTCTGATGGCATTAATCCTGGGAAGAAATCCCTTATAGACCCTTTGCTGTACTCTTTTTAAACCTCAGTTATTGTAAGAGAAACGGAAAGTTAAAAAGAGGTTTGAACTCTGAGCTTGAACTATGTGTGAAGGAAAAATAACACTGAACATCACTTTTAAAATGCAATCTTCACTGTCAAGCAGGGAGGTGGCAGCATTATGCTGTGGGGAAGCATTGTTCAGCAGGGACAGGGAAGCTAACAGAGTTGATGGCAAGATGGATGGAGAAATGCTTTCATGCTGTTTCCTACATTTATGTCGGTGTCTTTAAAAACGCATGATGCACGAGTCTAAAGCTGAGAAAATAAAATGGATTTTTTAGAGCATCAAGACCCGCCATATTTTTGAAGTTTCTGTGTCCCTGTTAATTAATTCCTGGTTTGAATAGTGGATATGTGTTTGAATCAAGGGTGTGGAATTTAGTTTTCAACTGTGTCAGGTTAGTACGTCGTTTTGGGTGACTGCCACAGTCTCGTTTTATTTCTGGTCATATTTAGGGATCTATCTGGGAATGAAAATTCAATTCTCAGTGGCCAGATCATCTTTAGTAGTGTGTTGCATGAAATAAAGTGTCATTATGAAGTCATTGCCACCGTATTTAAGTAGCAGTTGTGTAAAAGCTGGCGCAGTGGCGCACATCTGTGGTATACATGGCATGTGAGAGCCATGTGTACCGCATGACAAATGCCACAAACATCTGGGGGAGTTCGGCTTGGCTGGAGATCCAGTTTGATGTGCTGCTGTATTAAATGTGTTATAAGCCAGCGCTGGACCGTTATTCACCTAAGCAAACTTACTGTATCTTTCTGCTTTATTAAAATGCAAGGCAGCTATGCAATAGTTATAGAAAAGTTTGACAGCAATGCATCATTTTTTTTTCTCTTCTTACCAACTATGCACGTTAAAGTTTGTGGGTAAAACCTGAATAAAAGTGGACTTCAAGCGATATTAATTGTGACTTTTTTGACTGGGTGGAAATGGTGGGCGTTATCTGTATAGATGCCTTCTGAGCAAGTGTTTGGTGTGTTGAAATATGTGCTGAAAACGTCCTGGTCCTAAAAAACTATATGATGGGGGACTCAAGTCAGCCCGAGTTCCTAAAGTCGCCACAGACACACTGACCTTGGTACTTTGTGGACTGCTTTTGTCCTGAAGATGCGTGAAAATAAAACATGTTTAATTTTATGTATCCTCTTTAGGGATGCTTGCTATTTTTCTACTGTACAGAATACGCTCCACTTGGTATGCATGCACTGGATGAGCAGAGCAAATAAACTTAACAGAGGATTCCTTCATTCAGGAGGAGAGGAAGGATTTCATGTAATAAGGACTCACTATTCGAACAGAATCGGATCATGTTAGCATTTAACAGAAAGGAAATGAGCGAAATTTGGCGAATGTTTGAGATCCCATCTGAGGGAAGGAGGGTAAAAAGTAACCTCTGTGGGAAAGTAGCTGTTCTCAGACGGCGCGAGTCTAAACAGCAGAGACGACATGACACAACTCGACTGCAGCACCTGTTTCTGCAGCAGGCTCTTCTACCCTGTCACTGCCTAGACAGGGACTGACAGATTTCTCACACCCGTCTTCCTCGCTATATTGTTATTCACTCAGGATAATTACTGATATTACATTAGCACAATCGCTAAACTAGACACAGTCCACATACACAAGTGCTCTCATTTAATCATTCTACGCTGTGGTGGTACCACACAGCAGAAAATCAGGCCCAATCTCATCGTCTGGTTTGAAAGGAGTTCTGCTGGCTAAGCAGCAAAGGGTGCCTTCATTATCCAACTTACCCTCCTCTTCCTCCTCCTCTGCATTCGCTGGCTGCTGGCCTCCTAACACAGCAGTAAACCACCCACATTCTCTCAACGCTCTGCAGGAGAGAAGCACCGACACCACCCACAACCCTCTCTGAAATAGCTGGTACATTCGTGCGTGGCTTTTTGATTCTGGTTCTAGGTATCCTTTTAAATGTTGACAGTACTGTTGCAGTTAGCCACTTAATTAGTAATCCTGACGCCTAAACCCTGAATGAATGCCAACGTGGTGAGGTGTTTCATTAAAATGCCTGCAGGACATTGGCCCTCTAGCAGTGATGTCAGCTCCAGTATCATGGTGTTTTCTTAAAGCATCTTAATGTTGAAGGCACTAGTTTCTGTTCCGACTGCTTTGTAAACCCTCATCTGGTTTATTCACTGTAAACTGGTTTGAGACTCTGCAGCAAGAGCAAAGGTGACTCTATCCATCTGGCACCTGAGCATGTTTTCCTGCAGCTGTTTGTTGGCATGCTCATCCGTATAAAAAATGTGTTTTCCTCTGTTATCCATAGTTGCCATGGAAAGATTTATTGCATAATTACTGTTATTGGTAGTGAGCAGAGGATGGACCCCGAAGAGACCGGGTTCTAGGCAATGTTCATGACTCAGAATAGAACCGCGCCAGCTAATCAGTTTTTGTTTTTTGGCTCCATTGTTTTTAATGCTCTGGATGTAGAGTCAGAAACTTGGAAACTTTACCACTGAACCCTGTTTGTACAAGTTTAAAGAGGAGCTGTGTGAAGTAATGGCATTTTTATTTGTCACCATGCAGGTTAACAAACATTGTGGCTCCTGCTGCGTTAACTCAACCAATAAAACAGGTGTTGCTGATTCACATATACCCGAACTACGTGAATTACACTGATCTGTGTTGTGTGGCTAGATCACACAGTAAAATGCGAACTTGATACTCCTAAATATATTTAAGTGCAGTTTTGCTATGAAACTTTGTCGAGCCTTTAAATGTTTTTGGCTAACACTGACGCTCAACCAGCACTGAAAGTAACACTGTCAGCTATCTGCCAGAATAAGCAAATACTTCTGCCACTGTGTCATGAGGGAGATGTTTTGCTAAGCTGTGAAAGAATAAAAGAAGCCAAGGGCACAAAAACATTCATGCAAACAGCTCACTAATTACTATCTTCTAAACAGGCAGTTGTTCCCTAATAAAAACTGTTGGGATGATTCATTTCATCTGGACTGTATGCTCAAAAGAAAGCTTTGACTAAACCAAGCTGTTTGCAACTAAAACAGAATCTTTGTACCAGTGAATTTGGTTTAACTATGTATCCTTGCAAAAGTATTGTACTTTTTCACATTTTGTCAGTTTACAACCACAAATCTGTAATTGATTAGAAGTATAAGTGATTCACCAATACAAGGTAGAGCATTATTGTAAAGGAAAACACACCATTCCCACAGGGAAACATGGTGGTGGCAGCACCATGCTGTGGGGATGCTTTCTTCTGCTGGTACAGGGGAGCTGGTCAGAGTTGATGAGAAGATGGATAGAGCTGTTTATGTGCAGGCCAGTCCAGGAGAAAATCTTATTCGATGCTGCAAAAAACCTGAGACCGGAGTGGAGGTTCACCTTCCAGCTGAACAACTGCCCTAAACATGCAGCCAGAGCTACACTTAAATAGAATGG
Organism: Crenichthys baileyi; assembly: GCA_036173005.1. Lineage (NCBI taxonomy): Eukaryota > Metazoa > Chordata > Actinopteri > Cyprinodontiformes > Goodeidae > Crenichthys > Crenichthys baileyi. The sequence goes on along the minus strand of JAHHUM010002598.1, from coordinate 182,477 downwards.
TCAGAATGGCCCAGTCAAAGTCCAGACCTACATTTAATAGAGAAGCTGTAGCAGGACCTTGAAATTGATGTCCATAGGTGTTCTCTTTCTGCTGTACTGACTGAGCCTGAGCTGTTTTGCAAAGAATAGGCCAAAATATACCCTAAAGATCCTGCAGCTATAACTGCAGTACAAAGAGGTTTAGTAAACCCTTTTATTTTATCCTTACCTTTTACAATTCTGACCTACTTGGGTCCATCACATGAAATCCAAATAAATTGGTGCTTGTGAAACATCTCGCAGGCTGCTGTAAGTTCTGCTGTCAAAGCTCAGTCTGATACTTGCATTTTTCCTACAGGAAAGCAGCTGCCAACCTTATCCTTGAAACAGAAAATCAGTGCCAGTGTTTTTGCCACAGTTAGCCTCTGTGTCAGTGATACTGCGCCCACAAAGCCAGCTGAAGTCATGCATGTCCCATCCCATCTATCACTTTATTACCTCCTGGTCTGCCTGTCAGGATTTTTAGTATGAAGTCCACAGAGCTGCTTTACATCATATGAAAGTTCAATGTGCACTGAGGCTTAGTGGTGACTTAGTCAAAAACCAGATCTCTGTCTGTGGAAAATCCAATGTTGGTTACATCCAATAAAATACCTGGTAGGAGGCAGTAAACCCATATAACACAGCTTGGGTGGTGGAGTTTATATTCTCCACCACAGCTACGAGGTGATCATCCAGAGTGGTGAATCCAAAACCTCCCTCTGTAACCGTTTTTTGCCTGATGGCATTTTCTCCTTTCTTCAGAGTTTTCCAGTGGTTTGATTGTGGATGATACTGGAGTTGGCTCCTTGTTTCTAGTTTCCAGTCCCACAACTATGGGGAAAGAAATGACCCATTTCTGCTGTAAAAACCAACCACACGGAACGAAGCGCTTTCTTGCCTCCTAGAAAGATTCACATTCCTTACGAGTTTCCTCACTAACCCGTATATAAGATTAAAAATGCTTTGACTGGGACACCTACCTAATATGACATAACATCCAGAAACCTTTTTATTTAAAACCATTGTAAATCCTCTTACAGTTGGTAAAACAAAACTCTGCTTTATCAGGTGCGTAAAAAGATCTTCAATTAATAGAGTTATATTTTTATCATCCTTCCATCCATACCAGCTTATCTTTGCAGCAGCAAGAGGCGGGAAACACAGGACGAACAGCCATGCATACGGTTATTCCTGAGCAATGTAGAGCAACCAATCAACCTAACAGCCATGTTTTTTGGACTGTGGGAGAAGGCCGGAGTACCCAGAGAACCTGTGCATGCTCTGGTTTCTGCAGGTAAACCCCATGAGAGAGCCCAGGGGGTTTCAGACCCGAGACCTTCTTCCCGCAAGGCAACAGTGCTAACATCTATCCCACCTTGCCATCTGTTTTTATCATTTCTGTGAATAAATGTTTAGCTAAAAGATCAGACGTGGATGCAGATGGCACATTTAGTAGAACCACTGTTTGCTTGTGTTGTTCTTCAGGAGTTGGTTCAGTGACTCCTGCTGAAACTATGCATCACACAGTTCTCTGAATATCTTCAGAGGCCAGACTGAGTTTATTCTGGCTTCATAATTTCCATCATCTGATCACAAAGAGATGTTTGTTTGGGCCTCTTGTCTGTTGGATATTTCCTTGTTGAGGGTTAACAGGAGGAGTGGCTCTGTGGGCCTGTGGTGGCTGACAAACTCACATTGTGTGAACTGGTGCCGATCAACAAAGGAGCCATTGTGGAGAACGGATAGGGTCCAGGGTTGGTGACAGAGATGTGGATTCAAGGGGCCTTCGTCTGGGTGCTAGAGCCATGGTAGATGGTCCACGGTGAGGGTGTGATTCCCTCTGCTGCTCTCCCCCTTCTCCGCCTTAAATCCCAGTCAGAGGTGAGGCTCTTTGAAAACGTATTTTAAATCAAAGGTATTATCAGCATTTGATCTATTTGGTGGACGCTGCAGAATCCAGTGTAGATAATATAAAACATGAAGTTTAAGCTGCTGGAATAAATGTCTTCATTTTCTGCTCTTCATCCTTTTGACTCCCGCTCAAGGACAACATGTGCAACATGTGCTCCAGTTTACTCTAGATTTGTTTACCCAGACAGATGGCTGGGCAGTCCAAAGTTACAGTCTACACACACACACACACCTTTTCTGTTATTCAGCGCTGCTGTTATTCATGACCACCACCCCAAGGCTCCCCACTTCTCCCAGTTAATGCCTTCTTTGAATGTTAATGTCCCAACTTTCATTTCAAGCAGACTCTGGTTCATGCCCAGTGTGAATCGGGTCAAGGCCTTCTCTGGTGTATCCAGCGCTGAATTCGTTTATCATCATGCGAAGCTCTGTGTTGCCTTGACCTTTCATCTTCATGTCAGAAACAGCTTTGCAGTGGCCTGACTCTCCTAGGACTTGGCTAAATCAAACCTACCTGCTGTCATGGTTAGTTTTGTAGACCTTGGAGAGAAATCTTGTCTACTGTCTTTTACAGTATTGACAGCTGTAAAGTAGATGTAAATGAAAGTGACACCCAACAGCAGCAATTCAAGCTGGGCCTTTTCCTCCCCCCAGGGTATGATCAACACAAACCACTGACTTCTGCCCACATCAGAGCCGTCCACTGGCTGAAGTTGCTGTGTTGGTGACAGGCTATGGTTACGCAGCACAATTAAATTTACACGGTCCCCAAAATACCTTTTAATTTTCTTTCTGCCCGGGTCTCATAATTAATGACTCTTTGCCCAGGGCTCTAATTTATAATGTGGTATTAAAAGCTTAAAGCTCCTTTGGTATTTTCTAGTCTTTTTGTGTCTCCAGGTTTATTACTGTCAACGCAGAACCTTAAACCCGTTCAAACTGCTGCCCATTCCCAGTACACTTTGTTACACAGGCCCCATTTACTTCATTGTTCAAACATAAATCCTCCAGTCAACATAGGATTATCCAGGCTTCTCACAAGGCTTCAACGGGTCATTTAGAGGTCAAACGGAGTAACAGTCACAGATTCTCACTGTTGCTACAGCCTTGAATAAAAATGTCACAGAATTCACTGATGATAATTAAACAAAATATTCCTGATCATTTATATAAACTTGAGCAAAATATAGATCAAACCGGCTAAATGGTGTGCATGATATGCCATTTTGCTCTTTTAGTTTTTATAGAAAATCACTTGTTGTGTAACGAGCTGATATCTTCTAAATTAGCTGGGTAATCTGCTCTGTTATCCTGCCTGAAGTGAGTGGCTTAACACAAATGTTGTTAGTAGTTTGCTGTATTGTTAAGGTGATGAGCGGTGGTCCCTTAGTTTCCAAACTGCTGAATTTGACTATGGAAACCACAGAAAAATGTTAGCAGCCTTCTTTCAGCCAGCTGGCTGGCAGTGCACAGCAACAGGTTGGGGAATGGGGGTGTCGTGTTATTTTATTCTGCATAAAAGTTGAGAAAACTCCTTTTCTGGCGTCTCAACATGAGGAGTTTAAACCATAGGAATCATACGATGGAAAATCTATCTGGTAAATGTTGCCATGGCGATATAAGCTGTGATCTCTTCCTATTTTCTTCTTTCTTCTTCTCCTCATTTGTGCTTCCATCACTTTGTGACCTTAAGCATTCTGGTTAATGTTACTTATACAGTTTTTGTTACTTTTATAATGCACGTGCATATTAGCTTAAAGTTTAAGCTTTGAGTTTGAATTGTAAGGTTTTCATATCCATAATTAGAAAGGATTTTGAAATATGATAGAAATTTCGGATTGTAAGAATTTATTTTGTTGATTTTATGCATTTCCTTTAGAAAAGTGAGGAAGGGATTAATAAATCCAGTATGTGATGGGAGGATAAGGATGATGGCCATCAGCAGAACAGTATGTTGTGAGAGGAAAATATGCCTTAGCAGCATGCAAGAAGCTGGAAGAAGTCACAGAGGAATCATCCCAGAAGGTTTTCAGTGCCTAACAAAAAGTCATTTTAAAAATTATTATTATTCTGCAGATTACACAAAAGTTGACCTTAATGAAAATGATCAGATGAAGAAAATTATGGATGTCTGACATGGATCAGGATGTGAAGGTTTTTCTGTTTCCGTCTTTAATCATCTGCAGCGTTGCACAACGTGTTCCCTACAGCAGTAATTAAAATCTAATTTAGTGAACAGCTATTTTCTAAAAGGTTCAGTCAGTTTGTGATCAGTCTTAAATAATCTGTTTATTGGTTAAAAATTTATAACTCATAAATGGTAGGAGGGATCTTGTAGTGGTCAAGCCAACATTAATAAAAATGTATTTTTCTCGGAAACTAAAAGGTGCACATTTGATCTGAATGTAATAAACTTCTACAACTACATTTACTCGAGCCTTTGTCACACTTCCTTAATGCTATCCAAGGATCTAGGTCATGTATCCATATATGCTACAACTACAGTGTAATATGAGCGTCGCCACGGCAAAGCAAAGCTATCCGTGTTCACGTGTTCATAGGCTGCACTGGATGCAGTTTAAACAAGGAGGATCACTGCTGAACTATGACTTTCTCCCAGCATCCTTTACTAGCAAACTGGGAAAGGATTGCAGAGACTCTCCTACCCTGAGTTCAGGTCTGAAGGGTGAATCATAGAGACAGAATGGGTCTGGCTAACCAATCCCTCTGTACTGAAACCCATCTATGTGGTTTCAGTGCTGCTCACATGAGACCCCAGTAGTGTTGAACTTGTCTTATTTACCCTTTTTTAACTTGGTGCAAATTGAAAATGGAATCTTGCTTCTCATTAATGAGGAGACAATGGTTTCTGTAGGACCAGTTGTACATGCTAGATATCCTGTTATCTGACTAATATAAACTAATTTATAGATTGATAATGGACGTAGTTTTCTTAACCAAATGAGATCTCTGTTGCTTGTAAGGTTTTTGTAAATTGACGCCAGGCAAATAAACTAAAAAGAATTAATTAAAAACATTTATACTAAAACGACAGATTTGTGGCACTATTGGTTTGGGATGAGTGGAAACTATCCTGAAAATGATCGATTTGTGTTTATTTTACCTTAGTTGAAATCAAGCTCTCTCAAAAAGCTGCACGTTAAAAAGTGGTTTATGTAATCCGATCACTTTGAGCATTGCAACATATCAAAGCAAGCCCCAGAAGGAGCATTTGCTTGTGCACAGACTGTTACATCAGAGCGTGGCGTGCCAAGCTTGGCTGGGATTTGGTGAACAGACATACCATGCGGAGGGGCTTGTGGACCCGTCTGTTCCCCTCCTCACCTAACACTTTCCCTTCATGTCTCTGTTCTGATCCTGCAGCCCAGCACTCTACCCCAGGGGACCATCAACATGAACCAGTGCCTGGACGTCATCGATGGTGAGTCCAGGACGGGTCAGAAGAGCTCCCTGTGTATCATCACCCCTGAAAAAGAACACTTCATACGAGCCGAGTGCAAAGAAATCATCAACGGGTAAGACGATAATTGGCTACCATAGCAACCGTCATAGACTGTTGTTATTTTGCTGTTACGTCTGTAATGTGACAGGATTGTACAAGGTTCAGAGAGAAACATGGTTGCCAACTACCGTTGCAGCTGAAGCTGCACTGCCCCCTGCTGTCTGCTTCAGGGTTTGCTCGTTGGAGAGTTCACTGCAGTGACGGTGCACATTCTTGACCCCCCACCTCCTCCTGCAAACCCCTGTGTTGAACCGTCAGACTTCAGGACGGAGATCTCCGCGCACCAATGTTGATCTTCAGGAGTCCCTCTCCTCTTGTGTCCGTCTTCCTCTGCTTCACGAGGAACTTTTCTGAGCTGCTTTCTCTGTGGCTGTAGCTTACATGGAGTGGCTATTTTGGGAGAAGTGTGACTCACAACACGCACTCTTCATCGTGTTACCTGCTCCATCACTGAACACCTCCTGCTCTCCTATCATCTGGCCTCCATGTGTTTCGGGGATTTCACACAGCAGTGCCCTTCCTTGCTGGATCATCTGTAACTGATAGTGGAAACATTTTATCATATGTGTGAAGGACTGACGATCAGAGAAACAGCTCCTCATTAATAGGTCTGTTTTTATTAAAAAAACACTTAAGTAGGTTGAAGTAATAGTATAATTTTGTTCAATTTAATTAGACTTCTTTCTTAAAGATTAGGATTTACCCAAATAATTTTAGCCCCTCACTCTATAAGCATGGCTGTGAAATCTTGAATGTGGGAGGCTTATTTAGTGATTCATGCTATTCAGGCTCATTGTTCATCTGAATCTAATTAAACCCATTTGAGCATCATGCTAAAATGTCGCTTTTATAAAACATCAATGCCAAAATTAAAAAATAGAAACAATACATTATCATTTTGCTGGATTACCTGACAGGGTTGTGGTATTTATAGTTTCTATTAGCTATGAATCTTGCACTGCACAATTAATAAGTAAAGCTAAAAAACCTCTTTCCAACATAACTCGTTGATGGGGCTTTAATCAATTAATCTGTCAAAAATGAGCAAATATAAAAAAATGTGTACATAGATCCTCCTTCAGCAAAAACAATTAACCCCTTCATGTCTATACATTTACAAATGAAACAGCCTGAGTATTCAGAATATTGAATATGATGAGACTGGAAATAAATTTCAGTTTTAAATACAACGCTAAAGAAAAATGAAGGAAAGGGAAGCTTTACCGTGTCTTTCCAAACAAATACCTATTAAATACCTGTATGTTTGATTTATGAGTTTGGTTTAAATTAGATTTACATACATAATGATTTTATCTACGTAAATAAATGTGATTATAACGAGATAAAGTCAAGTTGATTTGGTCGGCTGCACATTAGGTCTGAGTATTGGTGTGTTAATCAGCCAAAGGTGGGTCTGAATGGTTCCAGAACTGATACCAGAACTTTGTTGTTCTCTGTAGGTGGCAGGAGGCTCTGACTGTCTATCCCAGGACCAACAAGCAGAACCAGAAGAAAAAGCGCAAAGTGGATCCTCCCACTCAGCAGGTATTGTACTGACTCGCATGTTCTCTGAAGACCTGCTTTTATTCCCAAAGGTAGAACCGCAGAGCTGTAGAGTTCAGATAAAGGTCTTATTTTTGTTACATAATCCTCAAATTTAAACCCTGTGGTTGTTGGGAACATCGCTGTGCTTTAGTGTATTTACAGGTGCAGGAAATCATGTTGTAGAGCTTCTTTTTTAAGGCATTATTCTAAATTATTACAATAATTCTTGGAATATGTATCTTTTGTAGACTCTGACGTTATTTTGTGATGTCTTGATGAAATATGTGTAACATGCCAGCATGTAACTGCTGTCTTGAATGTGATAGAGAATCTGTTGAGGGAGCTAAAGATTATGGTTTTGGCTTGGACTTGGAGCTCCTCACTAAAGATAAGTTGTAAAAAATACTAGTGGAAACATGCAAACAGCTGCTCAGGAATCACTTCTGATCTATCTTTGGATCATGTTTTGTTCAGAGCTCCGGGTCCTCAGTCGTCCTATCCCTGCTGCTTTCTCTAAATGCATTAAAGCCAGTATAAATGGGGAGTTGGTGAGTTACTGAATGTTCTTAAGCACCTGAACTTGCTGTCTGAACTCCACCTTGCTCCTCTACAGTGTGTAGTACCTAAGTTAGCACTGTTCTGGACGCTGTGACCCCTCACCCCAAAGGTGTCGACAGTATCAAACCTTGGCATGCACTCTATCTTCTTCTAGATATTCTTTATTCAGACATGAGGAACAAAATCCAACTCCGGTTTCAGGGAAGGCTCACATGTGCTGAAGCGGGATTTTCCCCTTGTAAGGAATACACAGTACATCATAAGATTTCATTACATAAAATGCTCTCTGTTAAATATAGGCATATGATACAGGAATATAATGCAGACCACCCACTCAGAGAAACAAGTTTTTCCCCCCTTCCTTCCCTCCTTTTTGAGGCCAGGCCAAAGTCGTGGTTAGAGCAGAGAAAATCCTCTGAAGTTCGTTGTCTGGTTGCTCTAATGATGGCGCCCTGAATGAGTCTGTGACCTTCTGCTTACACAAACAGGCCCATTTATGGAGGAACAGGGCTGACACAGTGCTGACCTCGACTGTCCCCCATTTGATCCCCATCGTTCATCTTTTTTTAATCCAACACAAACCTTTCCTGTGTCGATGAGCAAAGCTCTGTCTTCTGCCTGTTTCATTATCTTACGTATTGTTGGACTTTCCTTGTGTTTTTATCCATTTCATACTTCTTGGCTTATTAAAAACCGAATTAATTTACTGATGAACAAATTCTAATTTAAACATACGCTGTATGGTGGGTGAAAAATAGGGTCAGACTTTAATGTCAACTGTTTAAAAAACTTTTTAATTTCATGTATTCCCTGCTCTTTGAGTACTTTTCATCCATATTTTAAAACAAGTTTCTCATCTTTCCGGTTTTTACCATTTCAGTCCAAGTTGTTTTGATGCATTTCTTGCAGAATCACCTGAAGAATCGAGGTCATTGGTCGTCTTTTTTTGTCAATAACGTGTGCCTGCCTGGTTCTTCTGGGAACACAATGCATCTTCGACATAAATAGTTTTGTCCTGTGTGCTGGCATGTTTTGGGGTGTTTACCTCCTGACTTTGTTGCTGCAGACGAGGGATTCATCCCTGCCCTAGCACACCAGAATTGGCATTTAGTCATTCAGCTCTGCAGAGGCCTGGCGACGAAACATTTACTTGGTTCAGGTGTGTTGGAGAAGGGACGATATGATATGCAGGAAAGCAGCTCTCCAGGACTGGACTTGGGCACCCTGCTGTGTCCCTGTCCTCTCCGTCTTGCTTCAATTTTATGTCCTGGAATTTCTCACGGTTTTTGTTCCTCTCCAGGCCCTTTCTGTCAAAGGTAAACACATTAGAGAAACCTGTCTTTATTCAGCATATCAGAAATGAAACAGATGTAAAACTCTCATTAGCTTCTCCGGCATCCAAAGCAGACAGAAGGTTTATGAAGCAGCTGATAGTAAAATCCAACTTGTTTTTAGTAGCATTTTTTCCCCAGCCGATATAAGCAGGGTTTTAGTACAATGTGTCACTTGCTGCATTAACATGTGGCTCTCGTAGTATTATAGTAACCTAAAACATTCATGCTGTTTGTTAGCTTAAATATTTGCACTCAGACTTTTCATCTCTAGCTAAACTTTTACATGAACTCGACTGATGTTGTCGAGAAGGTTTAAATTTCTTTTTTCAGACTCTAACATAAGCTCCACTGAAAGAGCTTTCCATTGGCCGAGGCTGAGCTCTATAACCAGGGTTAATAATGTGTAGCATGATCAGAGTTTCACTGCCGGTCTGCTGTCGGTTTCTATCATCGTCACATTGGCTGTTGACTCTTCGTGTGATAATATGCTGATAGATATTTATCTTTGTGTTGAGGTTTACATTTCCCACACCTCACCGTGTCAGCACCACTTTTCCACTTCCTCAGGGGTTGAAGAAAGATACGTTTCCTTTTCTGTGGTTAAAAACAACCTTTCTTAAAGTTTCTCTGCATTTTTCCAGAATAAATCCAGAACCTTGAGGAACCGGCATATGAAATAAATCATTTATTATTATATTTCTGTGTTAGCACTAACATGAAAGGCTTCTTTGATTGGCAGGACGGAGTAACTCAGATCAAGTGTTTTTCCACTGAAGACATGAACGGACACTCAGTGAGTTTGGCCCGGCCGACCCGTTTATTCTGCCCGACCTTTAAAATCAGCAGCTTTGATGAATCTAAATGTCTTCTGGAAATAATATGATTAGCGGGGGGGGAGGGGGGGCAAAGGAATGATCTTTGCTTCTGGTTCTGATACCAACCCAGTCATTTTAGCACAAATGCATGTTTATGGTGATTGGAGTTGGACGGCTAACGAAGTTGATTTGCTTCAGAAATGCAGCTTTTTCTTATCGCAGTAATTTTATGCACCTGCTGATCACTAGAGGGAAGCCTAAAAATGCTGTTTTATTATATCTTGATGTATTATTTCCCTGAAATCACAGGTGCCTCCACCATGAATGAGCTCTTTGTTCTTTGTCAACTGTTGATGTGTTTCTCTTTTCATCACTTCCACTTTCTGTCCTCTTGTCTTGTTTTTGCTTTTTAAGTTTTAATTCAACACACACTTGAAAAAACAAAACTCAGAATTAGTGAAACCACATGCATGGTTCACAAGGACTGTATAACAGAAATAAAAAGTTAATTTCTTTCATATTTTACACTCCTTTTGTATCCTATCTGTGACCTTACTTCCTAATATATCCTTGATTCACCCCATCACCCAGGAGCCAGGGCCTGCCAAGGTAACTGTGACCAGCAGCAGCAGTGGAGGCAGCATACCATGTATCGCCAACGCTGAGCAGATCCCAATGAGCCGCGCCACCTTGTGGCAGGAGCAGAGCCGCTGGAGCAGGGCCACCATCCCCTGCAGCTACAGCACTTCCTGTCTCAGCCAGCTGAACCAGAGCCAGCCAGACTCCGGTGTCACCACTCGAGATGGTGAGGAAGGAGGCCAGAAAAATCTGCAACAGCTTGTGTTCTCCATGGGTCTCTTTCTTCAATCATTTCATTAAATTAGGTGTTTTGTCACAGATACTCATAAAAATCTGGTTTGGGTTTGGGGTTTTTGAGCATTTTCAAGTAATTAACTGCTTCTTTTACATCAATGTTACTTTGACTAGGCTAGATAAACGTATGACTACTACCAGTATGCAAAGGAAGTGTAATGTTACATAGTGCAATGCAAAGGTTTTCACACCTGTTGAACTATTCCAGATTTTGTAATGTACGCTCACAAACTTTCATGTTTTTATTGGGATTTATTGTGACAAACCAACACAACGATAAAGTGGAAGTAAACTCATCCATCTATCTATCCATCCATCCATTGATGGATGGATCGAATGCACCACCTTTTCCCCGATGGATGGATAGAACCACCTTTTACTTCAGCAACAGCACCAAGTCTGTTGGGCTATGTCTCTCTTTTGCCCAGTTTTCTGCTGAATGGTTCAGGCTCGCTTAGCTCGGCTGGACACAGTCTGTCAGCCTCAATGTTATAGTTTTGCTACTGATTATCAGTTAGACTTAGGTCTGAACTTTGACTGGGCCATTCCAACACATGCATATACTTAATGTAAACCATTCCATGGAACCTCTGTTGAATGTTTAGGGTTGTTATCATGCTGGAAAGTCTTTTGCTTGGTCTAAAAATACATTTATTTAGCTCTATTCATTTTCCAATCAACTCTGACCAGCTTCCTCGTCAGAAAATAACACCCACAGCATAATGCCACCACCGCAATTTTTCACAATAAGGATTTTGTATTTGGGGTGTAACAGTGCAAGGTTTCTGCTACACATAGCATTTTGGTCTCATCTGACCAGAGCACCTTCTTCCACATGTCTGCGGCGTTCTCCATGTGGCTTGTGGCAAAATTTGCACAGTGCACGACTAATAGACTGTCAAAAGGTTCTCCTGTCTTAGCTCTGAATCTCTGCAGCTCCTCCAGAGTTACCAGGGGCCTCTTGGCGGCTTCTCAGAAGAATGCTCTGCTTACTGGTCTGTTAGTTTAGCTGGACCACCATGTGTTGGTAAGTAGGACGAAGGCTTGATTAGTGAGCTGTGATGTTTAAGCTTGGGATATTGTTGAAGAACCTCACCCCCAACTTCCTCCCTGACCTGTCTGCTGTGTTCCTCGGTCTTCACAGTGCAGGTTGTTTTCTTTCCCTGTGTGTTGATCGGCCACATGAAAATAGATAAAAAACATTAAAGTTTGTGGTCCTGATGTGACAAAATGTAAATAAAAATTAGCCACTGTATTTATTGCCTCGTACAGACAGGATGTTTGACACCATGGTGCTCTGACTATATTTTAGATGGCAGCACTGTGAGCCCAGGCCGGAAAGTACGAGTGGAAAGTGGTTACTTTTCTCTGGAGAAGACCAAGTCGGAACCTTCTCCGCAGTCTATACATCACACCCAGCCACCCCAGCATCTGCCCCTCTCATCCTCAGCATCATCCTCCTCTTTAGGAGCTCCCAGTTCCAGGTACAGCTCTGAATCTCAATCCCAAATTTCCCCTCATCAACCCTCCCAAGACCCTCTCCCCTCTCCAAAAGCTCTTATTTCCCCGAGCTACTCCACCATCAGCTCCTCCCAGAGCTCGCTGGACTCTGAACCCAGCAGCAGGGCTTCACCCACCTGGGAGGGGCGTAGTAGTAATGGAGGTGGAGGGAGCACTCGTAGCATCAGCAGCAGTGGAAGCAGAGTCGGTCGGCCCGGCAGGGAGTACACGGCCCTTTCTGACGTGCCTCGAGCTCGCATTCTGAGCTACAAAGAAGCCTTCCGCTCAGAGAAAAACCGGCAGGAGCTGAGGGCGCGGACACGGAGTCCTGGGAGGGAGGAGGTGGTGCGGCTGTTTGGGGAGGAGCGCAGGTGAGAATAATTCAATCTCATGTTGTGCCTAAAATAGAAGAACTCACAGTTGAAATAACTTTAGCTGCAGAAACAGGCAGGAGATACGTTTAAGAGTGCGCTTTATTAATCAAACACTGGAGCATTTGTAAGACCTTAATATAGCATGATAGGTTGTGTAGTTCATGCCATGCTTGAAACATTCAGCATTTTAGTTATTTAGCACCACCCTGTGGCTTCTTCTACCTCTTTTGCTACAGCTTCCTATCGTAGCTTAGCATTGGTTTCACATGAATAATTTAGGGGAGATAAATGCTTGTGTTACTTCATTTTCTGGTTCTTTCTACCTTTTTGCTCTTGCTGTCTTCCTAGTTTCTGTTTCAATCTTTTCCAGGGGCTTCTGAACAGAGCTTCTCAGAGCTAATGCCCAACCAGCCCCTCCACCTCTGTCCCCAAGCTGTTCCCTGCTGGTCACTGCTGATTCCTGCTTTCTCTCATTTCATCTCTGCACCACCTGGGAGCGCACATATGCACTGTTTCGCCTCATATCCTCTAAGATTACAGTGACAATCAGTTGAATCTGAATTACTCATTTGCTTTTACAAGTGCAGTGCCTTCAGGTAATGTTAAGTGTTTTCATTTCTGCCGCCTCTGCAACATTTATAAGAAGCCATTCTTGAGGTTTTCCCTTTTCATCCAAAGTTTTTCTCTCGTCATATAACACCACTGGTATTACTTTATTTAGATGCATGTTTTTCCCTGGCACGTTATTCAGTGTAAAAAGTCTAGAATAATGTTTAAGGCTTGAATCCACTGTATGACATGATTTTAACTGTCGAAGGCTTTTATTATTCTGGTTTGTGGTTTACATTGGTATGTACTTCGGTATCTTGATTTGCATTTGTTTGACGAGCAAAGGCTGCATATTGAGGAATATGGACAATTTGTGTTCTGTAGAAGATCTCGAATCATTAGCCAGTTTGAGGAGAACCAACCGGTGGAGCGAATGGATACAAGCAGTGGCCATGGTTCCTCAGCTAACACAACGGGCCAGCAGAGACAGGGCCGGAGCGAGAGACGCTATCTGGATGGCAAACATGTACGCTGTTCTTCTCGTTAGGCATACAGAAGTGAATTGGTGCTGAAGTGAAGGCGGATCCGTTTTCCTACAATTTCTAACCGTTTTATGTTTATAGGAGATGTCACTGGATACAGGAAAGGACTGCTCGGTCCCAGATGTGTCCAGCTCCAATGTCCTTAATTTAAGAAGAGCAAAGTCTTTGGACCGCAGAGCCACAGAGTCTTCAATGACTGTGAGTTTGTCAAAGTTTCTTTGTTTTGCACATTTCACCATGACAACATATTTATCAAAAACAAAGACACTAATGCAGCATTTCTAAACTTAACTAAAGGTTTAGGAGAAAATAAAAGTTGTTGTTCTGCTTTTGAAAACATTTCCATTTCATCGGACCACAAACACGGATTTAGACAAAGTACCCGGTATACCTAAGGTACCATTTCCTCTGGACCTGAGTAATCTTGTAGGAGAATACCAAATTGACCTAAAGGACCAAGCCCATTTCATTCTTTGTACTTTGGCTTTTGAAGTTTGTCTGTCTGTAATTACACCCTCATTTGTTTGGAGATTAATACTATCAGAGCTTTAACAACTGCAGATGTTCCTGCAAGGAGAGTTTTTTACCCCAGTTAGACATATCCATTAAAATGGGTAATAAACATGTATGCTTTTGAAGGTAGAGTATTCAGTATTCAGGACAACCTTTCATTTCTATTTTTATGAAATCCAGTCTTTAAACCAGCAATCATGAAGGCTTTGCAGTGTAGTTTTTATAGATGTAAGCTGCATCAGCTAAACTGGAAATCTAAGTGGCCGGTCCAGTTCTTGCTCATGACTCTTTGTAACCCTTTTAAAATAATAGTCTGGGGCCCGGCGCTGGTGGTGTGGGGGTTGAGGCGCGCGGCCATGTGCAGAGGCTGCGGTCCTCGGGGCGGGTGTCCCAGGTAGGAGTCCCGGACCCTGCGACATTTGCCGAGTGTCTCCCCCTCTCTCTGCCCCTCTTTCCTTTCTGCCTACTGTCAAAAAATAGATAAATAAAGGCCACTAGTGCCGAAAAAATATCTTTTAAAAATAATAGCCTGATTAATTCAATCTCTAGAAACCCTTCATATATTATTTGACTTATAATTTTGGAGCCGCTGCAGGACTGCATGCAGCAACAGCTGCACAGAACATGTTATTTCCTCCTCTTTAGAAACATATTTTAATTGACTGCTAGAAACACTAATAATGCTGTTATACATTTACAGTCATTTTTATACATAAATAGTTAATCAGCCCTTTTATTTACTATAAATACTGTATGTTTGACCGACTGAGAATCGCACCGATCCAATATACCGCTAGGAGAAACACTGATTACCATATTTACAGCTGTTACAAGTTAGAACTAGCATTTCTTCAGCCATCAGACCGGTTAAAGTTGCGTTGGTTTCTGTTTGGGGACTGACTCCTACCAGTCTGAGTCTGAGCTCTGTTTAGGGAGTGCTGCAGGGGTAATCCAGTCAGCGTGAGGCTGGTTTCTCTTTCCAAGCTGCAGCTGCCAAACCCCCCCACACACCCACTCAAACAAACATGCACACGTCTACACGCACCACTGCCGCCACCGCTACCGATTATAAATAACCAGCCCAGTAGCAAGCAGGGTTGTGTGGCAGAAAGAAACAGACTGTCAACAAATGAATTAAAGGCATTCGGGCATCAGAATGACTCTGTGCCAGGCGGTGACAACACACCGGATGAAGCTCAGCAGAAATAAGGTATAGTTGAGCGATCAGAAGGCAGATTTTAGATGAATGTTTGACTTTAGAGTCTATAAACAGACTGGAGCTTGCTCCAGTGTACAACAGTGTGGGTTTCACTGGGAAGGTCCAGGTCCCGCCAGTCAGTCTCTGGGGTTAAAGCCACATTTCTGCTTCTTAACTCTGTTTATTACCTTGATGTAAACAAGCAAATATTTTATGTTCAGTTCTATGAGCTACTGACTTATAAATGAACTGAATTACAGAATGTTTAAAAAATATATATTTATTATTGTTATTTCTTTGTTTTTGCTGCAGCCGGATTTGCTGAACTTTAAGAAAGGATGGATGACGAAGCTTTATGAAGATGGAGTGGTAATTTGTTGTCATTAGTGGGATTAAAGGACAGTTTGTTACGTGTCTTCTCCTCTGGGGGGATGGATTGACGAATTTCAGGTAACCGGTTCTGTTTTTCTCCTTAGTGGAAGAAACACTGGTTTGTGCTGACCGACCAGAGTCTGCGGTACTACAAAGACTCTATAGCTGAGGAGGTAAGGGTTGGCTGTCTTTCTTTAAAGCTGATTTAGATCCTGAAGACGTTCATTTCTGTTCTACTTTTGACCCGTTTTCTGTAAGGCTTCAGAACTGGATGGTGAGATCGACCTTTCCACGTGTTACGATGTCAAAGAGTTCCCGGTCCAGAGGAATTACGGCTTCCAAATCCTTGTGAGTGTTTGTCTTTCTTTCATCATCATCATTTATCTGTGTACACAGTTTAGCTCTGCATTCTCCCACCAGTCTATAAACAACCTCGGACTCTGTGGTGCTTTAAGTATCAGGCTTCCTCATATTTCTCTGTGAAACAGTCTATTGTCTGACACGGAGGACATCACTTGATTTGTCATCTTCTTGTGAGAGGCTGGCATCAGTGTGGTCTAAATCTGATGCAGCCGTCGCCAGCTCTTCCTGTCTCTTTAGACCCTTCATCCTGCGCAGCGTGTTTACCTAACCCCGTCTTTGTTTACAGTCCCTCTGGTATGTTCATGTGGAGAACCACAGGAGTTCTCATGTACTGATGAAACATACCCAGAAGTATTCTGTTCCTGCTGCTTCAAGATTTCAGTGGAGCAATAATACCTATGAGGTCCTTCATTTGTTAGCATTAGTCTGGAGCTCTCAGAAATAGGATAGTTGTTGCTTGGGCCGAGAACAACATGGGTTTGGTGTCATAAAGAATAACTCCAGCATCTATATCTGCTCTCTGTCTGCCGTCAGCGGACTCAAAGGGTCTGCTGGCGTTGGCTTCGCTTCTGCATAAAGTCTCTATTTCTTTTTTATCCTCACGCCTGGAAATTCACTTCAGTTTGTAAAATCCTGCTGCAGTTTCCACGGACGTTTAATGCAAATCTGTGTTGCAGAGCTGACTAGTGTCCCTGGAGCTTCTTATATCAGCGTTTTATTTATTGCACCAACAGTTTGCCTCACTAAATGCAACAGTGTGTCGTCATGTTTTCACATTTTACGACCACAAACCTTAAGGCAATTTATTATAAAGTAATTGTGAAGTGGAATAAAATTCATACAGTTTTCTATTTGGTTTCCAGATAAGTCTGAAAATTGTGATGTGTATTTCTGCCCCCTTTACTCCAATATCCCTAAATCAAACCTTCAGAACTGCAAAAAATACAATAAAGAGGCATGTTTCTAATAATTTCTTATGTTTACCATTTGAAATGTCTTTTATTATTATTTGGAGTGTCAGTGCTTCCAGTAAAATGTTTTCCTGCTTCCAGAGTAAGGACGGCACGTGCACCCTGTCAGCCATGACCTCTGGAATCCGTCGCAACTGGATTCAGGCCATTATGAAGAATGTGCGACCCACCATTGCCCCTGACGTCACCCGGTAATCCCCAGCCAGGATTAGCGCCAACCCCTGGCAGATACAACACATGCTTTTCTCACATTATTAATTTAAATTCCTATCTCCTCCTCACCCGCTCTTCCCTTCTCTCTCTTCCTGCTCAACTGATATTTTCAACCTGCTTCCAGGAAAAACATCTCTCTGAAACTATCCGTTTTGAAGCCCAGGTTGGAGTGCTTGTGTGTTGAATTCCCACCCAAACAGTGATGTAACTGCTCAGCGATGTCAGTCTCGGCGTGCTTGTCGTCCAGCTACATGTCATGTGATTGAGTCATGCCCCTCCTGTCGGTTATGCTTGTGTAGCGATCCGCGTCAACAAACCAGAGTAATCTGCCCAACACCACAGACTGATGCTAATCGTTGTCATGTGACCGTCCACTCGGCGAGCTGTGGAAATATTTACAAGTTTAAAATCTCAACCACAAACAGAGATTCAGTTGAAAAAAGCAAATTGGCTTTCAGGCAACACGTTTAATATGACACTGATTACATATTAATATTTACAGACACGTGTTTGTCACTAGGGCTTCTCCATTCAAGGGTTTTCTGCACCTAACAGCCTTTTTTTTTCTCTACTCTCTACCCCCTAACCCATCTGACCTTCTCACCAACCTCACATTTTAGGACTCATTTAAACGACATTGATCTTGATGATGTCACTTTAACACTATAGATGTGAGGGCACGTCTGTAAGCAGCTTACCGCCACCAGATTCCTTACATTCATCTCCTAGATGAGATGTTTACACGGCCAGCATCTGCCGTGGATCTCATCTCAGATTATCTAAGCTGCTTTCATTCACGCCGTCTGCCTTATACGTGTCAACGCTTTGACTTGGCTCTATTTATGGTATTAATTCAGGGTATCTGCAGGTCACAAAATAAAATAGGATGTCCCTGAACACCTGAGTGGAGATTCTAGTTACAAAACAAACTATGCAATCAATTTCAGTTTATTAGGCCAAATGACAGATACGTTTTCTGTTTTAAGAAAACCCAACAAATGACATTGATTCTCACTGACTTTACTTACTGGTCAAGCATGTGGCGACAGTGGGTTAGGGACTAAACCACTGCAGCTATTATTATGCTGCTGATAATGTAAACAAGGCAAAAATGTTCAACAAGTGAAGTGAAAACTTTAGCCAATGTTCTTCTGTAATTGTACACAAAGTGTAATAAAAATGTATTTAAAAACCATAAAAGTACAGGTACATGTTAATAAATTAGAATATCATTGGAAAATGAATTTATTTACTAATGCACACTTGGCAGATTTATTAGATGCAGACAGATGTATTTCAAATATTTATTTCTGTTTATTTAGAAGACTGTGGCTGATAGCAAAGAAATTCAGTTTCTAAGAAAGTTTGAAGATTACATAAAGAATCTGCCTGCTGAAAGTATGTCGAAGACTGTGGTTGTCTCTGTTGCTTGTTCAGTTTTCCTTCCACTAAACTTTCCATCAGTATGCTTGGATGCAGCGCTCTGTTTGTGGCATACCTTGTAATGAATCTATATAAGTTTGACTTTGAGGACTTTTCAATAATATTGTAATTTATTGAGATTCACCTGTGTTTTGATTTGTGTTTCATTGATAAAAAATCGGATAAATCTAGTTTCTTAATAATGCTCACCACTTAGTTGTTTTTCCTGAACCACATCATGTTTTTTTCCTGTACAGAAACAGTTTTTTTTTTTTGGCTCTTAAAGTCGAAGCAAACTGTCATCTTTTGCATCAGCTAGAATAATTGTCCTCACTGCCACCTGTGTGCTGCTTGCTCCGTTTAGGTTCAGACTTTTCTGTTCAAGGCAAGGTCTCCTTGATCGTGTCGGTTCAGGGGTGGTGCAGCGGTAGAGCTTGTGCACTAATCACAGAGGCTATTGGTCCCTGACCTCCGGACCGTAGTCTCCTCCGCTTGTCTCCCCCCTTTCTCTCGCTCCCCTCTTTACTGTCAATGGAAAGAAAAGTCAGATCAAGATTTAAATAAAGCATATAAATGATGTGCGCTTATACTGGTCTAGGTGACTGGAATCATAATTTATGATCAAAAAGTTTTAATAATCCTAAAATCCTAAATCTAAGATGGACCCTGCAGAAACCCTATAAATGCACAGCTGTAGAAGGCTGTTGTTTTTCTGTGTCCTTGAATGTATTTATCTGGTGCAGGTAAAAAACACTTCCTACGGTTGTTTACATCTGTTTTCACTGTGCTTCCGTTGATTCAGATCTATCCCGGATGAAAACATGAAAGGCCATGTGATGTTGGAGCCATGTCCACAGGTCACCCCTGACCCCAGCTGTGATGTGCCCAAGTCTGAGGAACTCAAACAGTCGGCAGGCAGCAACGCCGCCACTCCTCCATCTGAGCCACGTAGAAAAGGAGTCCGTGAGCGCAGGCGAGAGGGTCGCTCAAAAACCTTTGACTGGACTGAATTCAAAATGGAAAAGAAAGAAAAGCCGGCAAAAGAACGAGCAGACACTGTTGATCTCAGCTCAACGTTCTCCACCACCTCCTCCTGCTACTCGCCCTCTTCTTCTGCCTCCTCTTTGGCATCCTCTCCTGTGTCTTCCTCCTCCCTGCAAACCTCGTCCATGTCAGGTCCTCTTGCCCCTAATGTGACGTCGGTACCATCCCCGCCTGAAAGCCACGAGCAGGGGAAAATGGACGTAGATCACTCGAGAGCCATCGGTGTGAAGGATGTTGACACAACAGATGGTGTAACCTCAGACGTCCAAGAAGAAATCGAACAACGGTGGCATCAGGTGGAGACGACACCATTAAGAGAGGAGAAACAGGTGCCAATATCCACAGCTTTAGGCAATGCTGAGCGACTGCCTGCACATGAGCTAGCTGCACTGCTGGACAAGGAGGTGAGTCTACCACTGTGTGTCTGATACATATGATGCACATGTTCTGGGTTCCTCAGGGATTTGGCACACTTAGTTGGACATGAGAATATGTTAAATACTATAGCCCTTATTTAGACTCAGTTTCTTTAATGAAGCAACTCTACACACGCTTACAGCCTTACCCTTTGACCTTTTATTTGGCTAGCCTAATTCAATTAAGTTCAGTAAACCCACAGTCCGGCTTTTCTTACTGATGAGCTGCAGAAGAGTTGCTGATGATGAACGAATTATGTTAACTTGCTTATTAACCGTAAAAGAAGTTTCTTTGGACATTTTGCTTGAAAGTTTATTTTTTAGTTATTCCACATATTAAAGCAGCACTGCGTCAGTTGATCAGAGCAACGTCTGTGTTAAAAGAACATTTTTCTTACACTTTTTTTAAGTATTTAGAAGAAATATATCTGAACTGTCTGTCAGATTACGTGTGAAAAAGTTGGAAATGATGGGAAACTGCTTGTTCTTGTTGTTAAAAACCAAAAATAAACTGTTTTTCAGTTGGGACAAAAGCAGAAGGAGCTGAACCGACTACAGGAGCAGAACAACCTGTTAAAGGAGCAACTGGAAGATTCACTGGGGAGAGAACAAAGTGCCCGGCAAGGATATGTGCTGCAGGTACTTCCAACACATCTGAATCTGTACAGGCGTTACGACACGAATACGGCAGTGGTTTAGTTCACAAAATCCAGGTTTTGGTCTGGTTTGCGGTTTTGGGATAATGGAGTTTCCAGAGGAAATGTCAAGTATTCATGTCGTTGATTTAGTCGAGTAAATTGAGTCAAATATGTTAGGTTTTAAACATTATGCCTTTAATACGTTTTTCAGTCAAATCTTAACTAAAGCTGTACGTTGCCTTAATGCAAACTTCAGCTATGACCAAACAAACAAACAAACTCCAACTTTAGTATTTTATTGAGTTAATTACAGGAAAAGACCTTTAACCTAAAGTGAAGAATAAGATAAAATCGTAGTAATTGTTCGACAGTTTAAAATGAGCAGATTTTCTATTACTTGATTCTCGTTTCATAATGGAAATATTCATTTTTGTCTTGACAGTATTTCAAATTTAATCAAATAAATGGAGTCTTCTCTAAAATAATTAAAACTAAAAACCTGATTAGCGGATCATTAAAGACCATTGGATCTACAGGGGTTGGACAATGAAACTGAAACACCTGGTTTTAGACCACAATAATTTATTAGTATGGTGTAGGGCCTCCTTTTGTACAGCGTCAATTCGTCTCAGGAATGACATATATAAGTCCTGCACAGTGGTCAGAGGGATTTTAAGCCATTCTTCTTGCAGGATAGTGGCCAGGTCACTATGTGATACTGGTGGAGGAAAACGTTTCCTGACTCGCTCCTCCAAAACACCCCAAAGTGGCTCAATAATATTTAGATCTGGTGACTGTGCAGGCCATGGGAGATGTTCAACTTCACTTTCATGTTCATCAAACCAATCTTTCACCAGTCTTGCTGTGTGTATTGGTGCATTGTCATCCTGATACACGGCACCGCCTTCAGGATACAATGTTTGAACCATTGGATGCACATGGTCCTCAAGAATGGTTCGGTAGTCCTTGGCAGTGACGCGCCCATCTAGCACAAGTATTGGGCCAAGGGAATACCATGATATGGCAAGCCCAAACCATCACTGATCCACCCCCATGCTTCACTCTGGGCATGCAACAGTCTGGTGGTACGCTTCTTTGGGGCTTCTCCACACCGTAACTCTCCTGGATGTGGGGAAAACAGTAAAGGGGGGATCATCAGAGAACGATACATGTTTCACATTGTCCACAGCCCAAGATTTGCGCTCCTTGCACCATTGAAACCGACGTTTGGGATTGGCATGAGTGACCAAAGGTTGGCTATAGCAGCCCGGCCGTGTATATTGACCCTGTGGAGCTCCCGACGGACAGTTCTGGTGGAAAAAGGGGAGTTGAGGTGCACATTTAATTCTGCCGTGATTTGGGCAGCCGTGGGGTTTTTTGTTTTTTGGATACAATCCGGTTAGCGCCCGAACATCCCTTTCAGACAGCTTTTCCTCTTGCGTCCACAGTTAATCTGTTGGATGTGGTTCGTCCTTCTGGTGGTATTTCTGACATTACCCTGGATACCGTGGCTCTTGATACATCACAAAGACTTGCTGTCTTGGTCACAGATGCGCCAGCAAGACGTGCACCAACAAATTTTTCCTCTTTTTAACTCTGGTATTCCACCCATAATGTTGTGTGCATTTCAATATTTTGAGCAAAACTGTGCTCTTACCCTGCTAATTGAACCTTCACACTCTGCTCTTACTGGTGCAATGTGCAATCAATGAAGACTGGCTACCAGGCTGGTCCAATTTAGCCATGAAACCTCCCACACTACAATGACAGGTGTTTCAGTTTCATTGTCCAACCCCTGTATCTTCTTCCACTGTGAGGCTGTTTAACAGCTCCTGGAAGCAGGAGTCGTTCTTTCCCGACTCTCCTCCATGATGGGCAATCATATTAAACATGTTGCTGCTGGAAGGAGAAATTCATGTTGGTTGGTGCACGGTTGCAGTTATGTTAACCACTTTCTCACCCTGGGATGGACCATAAGATGATCCCAGATAGTAGACAGAAGTGACGTCCTCTCCTCCTGTATGTGACAAACAAACCCAGCGATCCGTTCCGTCCCTAATTCATTCAGTTCACAAACATTACAGCAACATGTCATTTCAAGAAACTCTTGAATAGTTTAGAAGAGTGCAGGTGAGGCTTAATGTACCTCATACAGAAATATGAAAACAATGTTATTGTTATGGAATCTGCAGGTTTTTGTGTGGAGACCCAGGAGTTGGTGCTTTTTCTCTAGAAAGGAAATGCATGGTTGTGGTGTTTTTTAAGCATGAGTTTTCACTAACTTGTTCTAATCGAGTGTCACATCTCCTGGGAAAATAACTGATTTGATCTGTTGAGTTTAAGGTAAGAATCTTGATCAGCAAGTTTCACGCTGTGCTTTTTCTTTCTGCTTGTGTTTGTGCTTCCCAGCTTGGTTTCTGCATGCTTTAACTAATCTGTTTTAAGTGTTTTTTCGTGCAATAAAATATGTTTTTGGAAACTCTGTATCAGCCCCCCATCCCTTTAGGTCCTTTTAGGTCTTTCTCTTTTCAAGTGACCCCGGAAAAAGCACAGTGGAAGCTTGAGGGAAAAACATTTGACAGGAATATTGGCAAGAAAGGAGACAACTTATTCATTGATAGTCCCTGAGATGTGGTTCTCTATAAGTGGTGGGGAAGTAGGGTGATGTCATTAATGAAAATGTCTCATGATCTTTTCAAGAGTGAAACAACACCTTCCTCATCACCACGCAAAGTGCCATGGCAACAGTTACACAACCTCAATCAAGATTTACAGGGTGAGTTGGAGTCCCAGAAGTGCAAGCAGGACCTTGCGCAGCAGCAGATCCGGACCTTAAAGAGGAGCTACACTGAAGCTCAGGATGCCGTAGGCCGCCATGAGACTGACATCCAGGCTCTGCAGAGCAAACTTGCATCTGCTATGGCGGAGATCTTAGCTAGTGAGCAGGCTGTGGCCCGGATGCGCAATGAGCTCAAGCTAGAGCAGCAGCGTTCAAAAGAACAAGAGGACGAATACGGTCACAATGAGGCCACCTTACGAGCCCAGCTGAAAGACAGTGAAGACAGGCTCCGTGAAGTTGAGGCAAGCCTTTTGGAGAGAAACCAGGCCCTCAGGCACCTGGAGCGCCAGCAGGCTCTTCAACGAGATCACATGAAAGAGATACAGAGGTTGCAAGAGAGGCTACAAGAGGTAACGGCTCGACTAACTGCTACCGAAGAGGGCCAGGCACTAAAGGAGGAGCGCCTGAGGAATGAGCATTGCAGCATGCAAGAGAAACATGAGAGGGAGAGACAGAATCTGTGTAGAAGATTGGCTGAGGCTGAAACTGCACAGAAGGAAGTAAAAGATAGATTGTTGGAGGCTGAGCAACAGGTTGAGGCCTTGTTAAGAGGGAGGCGGGCCTCAGGTGGGAAGGAGTGCAAGGAGGAAATGTTAAAGATGCAGGAGCAGCTGGCGCTGAAGACTGACATGGTTGAGACGTTGAGGGAAAGTGTGCGAAGGTTGGAGGAGGAGAAAGGCCAACTCACCTGTCGCTGTCAGGAGCTCCTCAACCAGATCACAGAGGCAGACCGTGAAGTAAACAAGCTCCGCAATCGTCTGGAAACCGAAGAAGCAGATTACTACACCCTGGAGCATTCATATGAGAGGGCTACTCAAGAGTTTCAGAAGATGAGCCAGTTCCTTAGAGAAAAAGAAGACGAGATCAAGCAGACTAAGGAGATGTATGAGAGGTTGATGGAACGTAAAGAGGAGGACCTAAAAGAGGCTCTTATCAAAATGACTGCGCTTGGCACCAGTTTGGAGGAGACTGAACAGAAGTTACAAGCAAAAGAGGTGCTTATTTGTCAGATGAGTCAAAGTCTTATTAGTAAGACTGAGCCCTGCAGTGCTGAAGATCTGCAAGCCAAACTTGTGGTTGCAGAGGATCGCATTGAAGAGTTGCAGCAGCACCTCACCGCCCTGCAGCTAGGCTACTCTGACCTCTACTTGGAAGGCAAACCAATCTCAGACCAGGACAGAAAGGGAGTAGTTAAATCATCATCTCCCTTGTCATCAAATACAGAGCTGTCTATAGATGACTCTAAGACGGACAAAAATCTCTCTGATGATCAAGAGTCTGAAGCTAAGAGACCAAGGATACGATTTTCAAGTATTCATTGCCAAAAATATGTCGACCCAGAAAGTGCAGACGGCAGCCATGAGAGCAGTCTTTTTGTTGAAAGAGACCAAACGAGTAACCAAGATGTAAACGTAGACCCTCAGTCAGCTGACGCAAACATCTCTTATGTTGCACTTTCACACACTAGTGACCCAGAGAAGTTCATCTCCATCATACACACACTAGAAACAAAACTGCTTGCCACCGAGGAGAAGCTGAGAAATCTCACACAGAACCTAGACGTGCAGCGAGCCGCAGAGACCACAGACATCTCTCAGATGTCTGAAAACATGCCTCGTTCCCCAACGGAGGTTGCGAGTGTTGGGAGCGTGATAAGGAGTAGTTCTGCTCTCGAGCATTACACCGACGCCTTGGTGTGTGTTGAAAATGGGCGAGAGAAGGTAAGGGCTGTGCTAAGTGGCTCCCATGGTACCGGTGATTTACACCTGCACTCACTTTCAGAGATCGAGAGCGATTTGTTCAGTGCTTCTCTGCACATTCGACGAGGCCAAAAGTGGCTGGAAGAGCAGTCACCGGCTGTCCATCGAGATCAAACCCCAGAGACTGTAGACAATGAAGCACTGCTTCTCTTTGCCAAAACCTTGTCCTTTGAAGCCGCAGTTTTGAGCAAAATGGCTTTGTTAATACAAACCTCCAAGTCCGACCTGTTGCAAGCTCTTGTTGAGATATGGGAAGACTTGGAGCACATCAAAACGAGTGAAAAAGATTGCTTGGCAATAGTTTATGCTGATGTCTTGACCAGGAAGCTGATGTTGGAGAGTGCATTCTGGAAGGAGCTGGAGAAATCTGAGGCTGATGCTGCTGGGCTGAAAGAGGGCGAAGCAGCTGGTGTAGATAAAAGCGTCGTGTTTAACACCTTCCTTAAAGCAGAAATCGCTTACTCAATGGAAAACCTCAAACTTTGCTGTGAAGAGAAATTCAAAGTACTTAAAGCGGAGTTGAATGATGCCCACAACAGGCTTTTTCAAAGGGAAATGGCTCTTAAAGCAATTATTGATGCTTCAAAAAGACCAGATTTAAAATCTGTAATCAAAGATGTGAAAAAGGACCTTGGTATTGGCAAACAGAAGTTAGCTGACATTCGCCCCCCTGAACTTGCTCCCTACATGGAGCAGATTGAAATGGAAGAAGCTAGAGATTTGGCTGAGCAAATAGTTGATAGACACTTGGAGAGTGTGATGCCCTCTTGTGGTCATCAGTCTATTGAATTGTTTAAAAACACCCATGACAACCTGGCCAAAGAGCTCCAAAGACAAGCAGGGATCCTGCAGAAGTATGCTGAAGAGATAGAAAGCAGCGGAAGCCACCCTGCACTGTCCAAAATGATCCAGGCTGTTTTAGGACGCCAGACATCCCATAATGTTACAAGTACCTCTCTTTGTTTGCGTGAAGCCCTTATACAGGCTCAAGTGGCCTATGTGGCATGTAGATTACGGGTCATGCATGAGCAGGAGTTGGGCTTGTGTAAGCAGACCAGTCAGAATATGGAAGCTCTAGTGCAGCAGCATGCCTGCAAAGTTGCAGACATCCAAGAGAAATACGAGGTTTCTTTACAAGAGGAGCGAGAGAACTTTTCTCAAACTATGACCACACTCCAGAAGGAGAATGAGACCCTGAAGAGTGAGCTCAGCAAACGTGTCAACCAGCTCACCCAGCAGCAGGAGCAACTGGCCCTCCTGGAGGATCGTTTCCGGAAGGAGGCGGAAGAGCTGAAGGAGAAGTGTCAAAACGAGCTCAGTCAAGCAGAGCATTGCCGGGCCTCAACCGAGCTGGCCCTCATAGAGACGGCAGCTGACAGTCAGCGAAAGCTTGAGGTTCTGCTGGCAGACATAGACAACATGGAGGAGCGTCACAACAGTCACGTTAGGAAGCTGGAGGAGCAGTTTGAAGACAGGATCATGGAGCTCCAGCATATCCACAAAGAGGAGCTGGATAAGTTACATTCCCAGTATGTAGAAAGCATTCAGAGTGCCAAGAAACACCTCGAGGTCCTACACTCTCCTCCTTGTGAAGAGGCTGAGATGCAGATGGAAGAGGAAGAGCAGGGGAAGAGGCTGAATGCACAAGACATGTCAGAGGTGGACTCCATGATGGTTCTGAAGGACCGAATCCAGGAGCTGGAGACTCAGATGAATAGCATGAAGGACGAGCTGGAGAACAAGCACCTCGAAGGAGATGCGGCCAGCCTGAGAGAGAAATACCAGAGAGACTTTGAAAGTCTGAAGGTTTTTCTTCTTTTATTACATCCTAGTAAATCAAACATTTAAAGGAGCGAAAAGTAGATAGTGAGATATAATAAGATTTATTTTTCTCTGTCACTGGGAAATGATGTGATTTTTATATTTTAAACTGGGATTACAAGCCAGGTCAACTTCAGCTGTGTAAAGATTATATAGTTTGAATGATGACATCATTTTTTTAAACACGAAGTGGAAGTTCTTGTTCGTTATGTCCTCGTCAGTCAGAGCAGTGGTGTGGTGTTAAAGGTTGTGTTTAGGCCTTCCTGGTTGATCCATTCAGAAGATCTGATGTTCATCATCATTACTTCCAGGTCAGGAGTTCAAATGAGAATAGCCAAATTTAACAACCTACCTTATCGGTTCCCATTGGTACAAAAGTCTTGAAAGAAACTTCAAAAAAGTGCAATTATCGTAAATAATATTTTCTGTTATACTGTTTCCTTTCTTGTAAAATATGAGCATGTTTGTTATTCATGAAAAATATAAATAGTGACAGCTCTGAATGGTCGGTGCAAGCAGGATTTAGTTGTTTGGACATAAGCACATTTTTCTTATAATTGAAAATAAATGGTTGCTCAGACTGGAAATAAATCTCCTTTTAATGCAGATCAGAATATCTGGTTGCAGCATATTTATGTGTCAGATTCCAGTTAGTTTATGTTGCTGATAATAATCTTCTGTTTGCACTAGTGTTAGTCATGGAGTACCACAAGGTTCTGTGCTTTGGCCAGTCCTGTTTTCATGTGTTCACTTGGTAAAAGCATGAATTATCTGATGATTCTCAGCTGTAAATCTCCATTTAGCCTTATAAATCCAGTCAGTTCATTATGACTGGAGCCTGCATGACTTCATTCTCTGCTTTAACAGTTAAGCCAGACTCCAGCTGGGCTTCCTTCAATAACTTTATACCAGTAGGCATTAAATTGTCACCTGAATTAGACAGTTTTATAGTATAATTTAATTGAATTGGAGTCTTTTTATTTATTTTACCCTTGTGTTACTCAGCATTATGGTAACATTAAGCGTTAAATTATGTTTTGGTTTCTAACCTATAGAGGCTGCATCTAGGGTTGGGAAACCAGGATATATTTATGATTTATGGAACTGGCAGAAATAAAAAATGATGATTGACTGGATGGATCAAACAAACATCTTAAATGAAACAAAAACTGTTATTTTGTTTAATTCTTTTTTTACCGAACATCTGTCCTTTCAGTAGGTATTAAAATCACACCATTTCCCATGTCCATTTATGGTATAAACTAGTCTTTCTATAAAACTCTTCTGGGCAACAGCTTCACCGCTTTAACCTGCTCTACTAACATAGCCGGGCTTTAGATCAGGATCTGTCCTCGGCTTCTGTCACCCGTTTCTGCATGCAACCTAGTCACCTATTATTAGACACTTAATACATAGTCACAAATAAATCACGCTGTAGGTGATGAAATGCATCTAACTGTTGCACAAATAACTGACAGACCTTTCTTTTCCTAGGCCACGTGTGAGCGTGGTTTTGCTGCAATGGAAGAAACCCACCAGAAGGTGATTGAAGACCTCCAGAGGCAGCATCAGAGGGAGATCTCCAAACTCATGGAGGAGCGAGAGAGACTGCTGGCTGAAGAGACTGCTGCTACTATCGCTGGTAAGAAAAGCATCTTATAAACATGCTCACTTTGTATTAAACGGGATGGTCATTAAACATGCGATACCTTTCTTCAACGCAGCTATAGAAGCAATGAAAAACGCACACAAGGAGGAACTGGAGAAGAACCAGCGCTCCCAGCTGAGTGGTCTGAACTCCGATATTGACGAGCTCCGTCTGCAATATGAGTACGTTCCACTTTTACAAGAGTACCTGAACTTGTTTACATTGTAAGAGATTTCCAGATGCTTCTCCGTACATCAGAATATAGTGAAAAAGTTCACTGATTTAACAGAAAATTCACTTGAAACTATGAAACTAATATATAGATTAATTCCACTCAGTGAAATATCTCAAACATTTATTTCAGTTCATCTTAATGATTTGACTTTGAAACAAAACCTTTAAAAAGGTCTTATAGAATATGGATGCTTAGGGTGCTGTATGCGAGGATATCAATGGAAAATTGAGTGGAAGGAAAAAGTGTGGTAAAGATTACTAAACATGATTAACTTAATGCTGAAATTCTAGTTTATTAACATGCAGCTGTAAGGTGTATAGTTGATAAGCTCACTTGTTAGTTTCGCTTTTCATATTGTTAAAAAATGCTAAATGTTTGCTCCTGAAAAAGAATAAGTTTGGAGATGGTAATCATGTTCTTCACATTCAGTTAGATAAGTAGATGGACTAAAACAATCTTTACGGCGTTTGGAAAGGAGCTTTTTCGTCAACTTCTCTGAAAATCATCTTGTTCCTGTTGTGTGGTTTTCTACTCATCCCTTTCCTGTGGAAAATATGTATTTAGAAAAAAATCAGGAGAGAATTCAGGTTAAAATTGTGACGCTCTGGTTGTTTAGGGAGGAGCTCCAGTCCATCCATAGAGAACTGGAGGTTTTATCCGAGCAGTACTCTCAGAAATGTCTGGAGAACGCTCACCTGGCTCAAGCACTGGAGGCAGAGAGGCAGGCCCTCCGGCAGTGTCAGAGGGAGAACCAGGAGCTAAATGCCCACAACCAGGTCAGCATCCTGCTCAAGTCCCGCATAGACAGGAAAACATTTCTATCTACAGGGTTTAAACTCCACCTTCTGTCCTGCAGGAGCTTAACAACAGACTGACCACAGAAATCACTCGCATGCGCTCATGTTTCAGCGGTGAAACTGCTCTTTCACCACTTACTCATGGCAAAGACGTGTACGAACTGGAGGTATGAGGAAACCTACCCACACTCACTGAAGCCCACTAATAAGTGGGGGATGATCTGAATGAGCTTTGCTTGTTATTTTTTAGGTGCTGCTTCGAATAAAGGAGTCAGAGATCCAGTATCTGAAGCAGGAAATCCACTCTTTGAAGGATGAGCTGCAGTCTGCTTTAAGGGTGAGCAAAAATCGCAGTTTTCTGCATCTTTAATACTTCCCAGGTTTAACTCCAATCGATTATTTTGCCAGGACAAGAAATACGCCACAGACAAATATAAGGATATCTATACAGAGCTGAGCATCGTGAAAGCGAAGGCTGACTGTGATATCAGCAAGCTGAAGGAGAAGCTGCTCATGGCCACAGAAGCCTTGGGGGAGAGGAGTGTTGATGACGCCGTTACATCTGGATACGGTTGGTACAAATGTTGATCTCCCAGTGATCTGAAAATCCTGTTTTAGTTGGTCTGGACCAGAGATGGAGACTCAAGTCAGAAAATCAGTTTTTTTCTCTCGTTGTCTGTTAGTTTCGTTGTAGGTTCTCGTGTCTTATTGGTCATTTTTATGTTTTTTGTTTTCTTTTAAATATTTTGGAGCTGTACAACAAGGACACTTCCAGCAGATATCAAAATAAAAGCACTTCTTGTTCTGTTCATATTGAAGTCCAACAGTCATGTATTTATCTAATGAAGAAGAGGACAATATGAAGACAAGGATAAACATCTGTCAATTTAGTCATTACAAAGATAAACAAGCAGAAATTCAACATTAACTGCTTTTAATCTCACATCACTTAGCAGAAATGCCTGTTTATATGTCTAATGGGCTAAATATTACATTTGAACAATTTTCAAAAGAATATATATTAGCTTTAGCAGATTTTGGTGAATTAAATATTGAAGTATTAAAAGACAAATATTAAATGTTCATGTAATAATTTAGGCCGAAAGACAAACAGGTTAGAAGTCCTGACCTAAAGCGATGCAGAGTTAGAGATGACCCAGATGTTGACTTGGACTTGGAAAAAATGACTTGTGAACATCTCTGGTCTGGACTAATTAAATAAGAGATGGTTATTGTAATGAACTGTGAGACTCAATAATATTTTTAATGTGTTTTAGACATTATGAAATCAAAAAGTAACCCAGATTTTATGAAAAACGAAAAGTCAACAGCCTCCAAGCCGCTGAAAGGCCTAAGGTCAAAGGTGAGTGATGTTCTTCTCACATTTTAGTTGTTTCTCAGCTGATTATGACAGTGAAGATGTTTCAGTGTCCTTCCTGCCACCTTCAGTAGAAACCTGAGCCAGGCCTTAGTCAGGATGTTTTTACCAGGAAGTCTCTTGTGCTGGAAGTTTGTCACGTGTCTGTTTTGTCCATCAGTCTGTCACTGAACAGGTCTCATGGGATAGCTGACACTCCCATTCTGGGGGGATTTCCCCCTCCAACCCCTGCCTAAAGATGTGCTGTAGGTATAGCATGATGCAGACCAAAGCATGCCCCTAACTATCCTTGCTCGGGTTCTCCCCTCACACTCACACCTTTTCCGCCCTTCCTGCTACTCACCACAGAAAGGTGGATATTATAAATGTAAACGGTTCAGAAAAAAAACAGCTTCTTACTTTCCTTTCAGTAAAGTGCATTATTAGTGATTTCCTTGGAAGAGGTGGTATCACTTATTTTTATTAAATGTTCCTCTATTGATGCTGGTGTTTTGCTCCTGCAGGATCTTGCAAAAATTTTCACACCCTTGAACATTTTGTGACAATCCCAAATTTCAGACCAACACAGGGTGCTGGATAATTGTAGCAGAAACAAAACGATTCAATGTTTTTAGAAATAAAAATCTTCTCTGACACCTCTAAATAAAACCCAGGAACCTTCAGCAGTCTGCTTCTGGCCTCAGAGGCTTCTTAGAGTACAGACAGAGCCCTGAAGACCAAGGGCCACAGTAGACGGTTCAGGGAGAACGTTGTGGAGAGGTTTAGAGGTTCCACAACAAAATCCGAAGCTCTGAACATCTCAGAGCTCTGTTCAATCCTTCACCGGAACATGGAGAGAGGGCGGAACCCCTGCAGACCTTCTAAAGACATTTGCAGCTTTCCTCAATAGCGGTAGATGGCCGGGTAAGGAGAGCATTAATCAGAGGAGAAGCCAAGATACCCTTGTTTACTCTGGAGGAGCCGCAGAGATTTAAAGCTCATGCTGTCAGGACAACTATTACTTGTGAAATCTACAAATCTGGCCTTAATGGAAGAGCCCATCGCTGATAGAAAGAAATAAGTCCTATTTGCTATAAACCGTGTAGGGCTCACCATAAACATGTGGAGAAGGTGCTCTGGACAGATGAGACTGAAGTTTAACTTTCTGGCCTACATGCAAAACCCCATGTGGTAGAAAACTAACATTATGAATCACCCTGAACTGACACCTCATAGTGAAACATGGTGGTGGCAGCATCATGCTGAGGGGATGCTTTACCTTAGTAGGGGCAGGGAATCTGGTCAGAGCTACAATGGGGTTTGGATCGAAGCATGTTCTTGTGTTAGAATGGCCTAGTCAAAGTCCTGAGTTAAATCCAACTGTCCATCCAATCTGACTGAGGTTAAGCTGTTTAGCTTAAGAAGAATGGGCGAAAATTTCAGTTTCCAAATGTCCAAAGCTGGTAGAAATGTAACCCAAAAGCCCTGCAGCTGAGACCGCAAGTAAAGGTGGTTCTGCAACATAATGACTCGAGTGGACGGAATATTAATTCTTCACACTTCTCAAATTTCTTGGCAAAAATGTAAAAGAACCTTTGTATCATTTTAGAATAGAACAGAAATATCCTTTATTGTCCCTCAGTTGTACAGCAGGAAAATCGCAGCTCTTTGTCACATAAAATCCCAGGAAAATAAACCAAAGTTTGTGGTTGTAACTATAGAAATGTGGAAAAGTGGTTGTGAATACTTTTGCAAGGCAGTGTGTGTTTGTATTTATCTTTACGTTTGGTTCAGCAGTAAGTTCTGTTGTTGAGTGTGGAAATATTCACTTATAACACTTTTCCATGCATCTTTTTATTTTGTGTTAAGAGAGAAGATTTATCTGTTCTGTCCTCAGGAACCGGCAGGAAATAATCTAAAATATTGTCTTGTCTTCGACAGAGCCTGAAAGAGGGACTGACTGTGCAGGAACGCATGAAGCTTTTTGAGGCTAAAGACTCCAGAAAGATTTAAATATGTTGAAATGTCAAAGTTCCTCATTTATCTGGTCGGACTGCCTGGGATGAGCCGGCTGGAGCTTTTTACAAGATATGATAAAAACTAATCAGACCTGGATCTATAGCTTCCATTCCTCTAAGTTGTCATATTGTAATTCTTATTATTATTATTTAATTAACTGGATCCAGATTATAAATCCTGTGATTTTATCTTTTTTTTAAAACAATGTCAGTGAAACTTTATGAGGGATTAATGACACCATCATCATTTTCCTCTCAGTTCTCCAAGACGCCAAAACACACCACAACGCAGTATGAATAATATCTAACTTCCAGTATGAATTATCTGCTGTATTTTATTCTTGTTACAGTGTTTATATCTGATGGTTTTATTGTGTTTGCTGTTGCACCAGTTGAGCTGTACGTAACTACTGGATGCGTGTGTGGTGGTGATCGGTGAGGCGTCTGCTGTACTGTTGGTTTGAGTGACGCTTCTGTCTGAGAGTTATCCAGGGGAGGGTGGGTGTCTGTGAGGGGGCTGTAAGATGGGTGAGGGTAAGGGGGGAGATTGCACTTACTTGACTACTTGAGGAAGCTTGTTTTATTTTTATCCGTCTAAGATTGGTGTAGTGACTACAGATCAGTTATTGCAGTGCAACCAAACATGCTGACCCGTGTTCATATTCAGTGAGAAGCAGTGAGAAGTAGTTTCTTGTTGTGATAATGGATTTCTAATTACTTTTTTAAAGCTCTTAAAACTTGGCTTTGTATTTTCTGACATGGTGTGAGGTTATGCTCTTAGCAAAGCTAACTGTTTAGGACCCTGCATGACTGTACAGCATAATTTAAGCTGCAGGATGATTACGTCGCCTCGTTTTTCCCTATTTTATGCTTTAGTGTGAACGTTTTAAAAAGATCTAGCTTTGCTTTGGCAGATGCTACTGTGTCGATGTTGACATTGAGATGTTTTACTGTAGAGCAGCAGTCTGAAAGCACTTGGCCCCTGTCTCTGACCGCTCACTCTAATCTAGACGTGCCTCCGCTGAGTGAAGAATATAAATAAATCCATAAAACCTGTGCAGCTATGGAGACACACTGTATAGTATTCGAACCACACATTGTACATATGAGGATGCCATACAGAGGAGTTCTGTTTTGTTTTAAACTTTTACCTTGCTCAATAGCTCTACATGAATATATATATATATATATATATATTATATATATAATATATGAATATTTTTTATTTCATTTCAATTTGAATGTAAAATGTCTAATAAATGAAGTGTTTGAAAAACTAGATGGTCTGTCTGAGTCCTGCTGTGGAGCGAAACTGTGAACATCTAGAAGACATCGGTCCTGTGTTAAACAGTCACTATTCTGCAAAGCTATTTTCCTTCCAGTTAAAAAACCACTTAGACCTGAATGTTCCTTCCTGCTTAAAAAAGATTCAGTTCAGTCTAAAATTACAACAAGAAAACAGGCTTCTGCAGGAATAAACTGAAAAAAGAAACAGACAAACATGGATGCACACATTCATACCTAAAAGCAATTCAAAGAGACCAATTAACATAACGTATAGTTTTGGACCGGGGGAGGAAGCCAGAGTACCTGGAGAGAACCACATATATAAACGGGGAGAACATGGAAGCTCCATTTAGCAAGGCAACAGTGCTACTCCGGGCAAACTCGTGTTTAATTTACAATTTAAAGCCTCCAATGTGTGTTTTAAGTCCCTAACAGATTATGGAAAGAAATAAGATTTATGTGAGATTTTATTATTGTGTAACAGCCTTTTGTGTGTTGGAGAAGGGATGCATCTAAAAGTTGCAGGATAGAAGATCTCGAGGACTGTGGACCCCGTTACTGAATGAAGAAGACTTAATGTTGGCTTTTTTCAGAACCACGGAATACTTTACAGATAAAGTCAAAAGATACATAAAAGATGTGAGAAGCTAAGAAAATTATATGACGTCAATAAACGTCTGGCTTTCAGTCAGGCTGGGAAAGAGCCTTCCTGTTATCCCTTGAAAGCGTCACAACAAAGTTGCTCTGATTAGACTTTGTGTCAAAGATGATGGTTTTGGAAATGCAGCCTTTTAGGTTAGGATGCACATAGGTCACACACAGACCAATGTGTTGGGAATGCTAACTGTGGTTATCACGAAATAAAAGATGCTAAAAACTGTTTAAAATGTCAACTCTAATTCAGTTTTTGTTTTAAATTAATAGTAAAAGCTTGAAAACTATAGTTTTGTACCAGCTAAGTATATGTTGACTCTTCAGCCGATTAATGGAGCCAACCATTGCTCTCCTCCAACGTCTACCTCCTCTTCCTCCTCCAGGTCTTTACTGTCTTTTAAAGCGTCCTTCAGTCTGACCCAGAAGGCATCCTGCTCTTCGGGGTTCTCCGGCCACAGCAGGTAAGTCTTTCTGTGCACAATCCTACGCAGTCGTGCGTAGGGGGACGGGCAGTGCTCAGGGATCTCCTCCAGGAACACCAACAGAAGGACGTCGCTCCCATCACACAGAAGCCTCAGACTGGCCAGCTGAAACTCCACAGAGCACCACTCACTCTGCAGGTAGGAGCGGGTCACC
Organism: Crenichthys baileyi; assembly: GCA_036173005.1. Classification (NCBI taxonomy): domain Eukaryota; kingdom Metazoa; phylum Chordata; class Actinopteri; order Cyprinodontiformes; family Goodeidae; genus Crenichthys; species Crenichthys baileyi. Next base: position 146,730 of record JAHHUM010002598.1, on the reverse strand, counting down.
ACGCAGATGGTGTGTCGAGAGCTATAGATTGCTGCCTCGATGTTCTCCAGAACCGCAGCACCGGGGCGGAAGTCTCTGTGGTGCAGGCACAGCCTGAGCCTCAGTGCACCAGCATCTGGCCTCTCCAGATTAGGCACCAGCTGTCCCATCACCCAGTCCTCGTCCTTGGAGCTGTAGGAGATGAAAGCATCATACTGAAATTTAGCTCCTGCACCCCTCTTTCTTCCCCTAAGCCTCGCTTTGACCATGAGCAGCAGGAAGCGCAGGGTAGGACCCTGGATGTGCCAAGTCAGACACACAAACACAAACAGCACATCCATCACAGTGCAGGAGATGAAGAGAGTCAAAGAAATCTGGTCATAGGAGCAGGCCTTGTCATCAAACTGCCACAGGTAGCGAGACTTGCCGTTGTCACACTCCAAATTGTACAGGTAAGGCACCTGGGAGACATTTAAGAAACAAATGAACAACCAGGAGGACTGCGTGAACTGGAACTGATAGCTTGCATCTGTCGGTACAGCTGGTGGTACCTGTATCTGAGTGTTGTTTATAGCCCAGGTTTTGAACCAAGCGTTATCACAAGTGCAGCTTAGTTGGTTTTCTGAAATGTCAAAAACTCGCAGTCTGAAAACACACAAACATCCAGGGAGTTAGTATTCAATCAAAAGGTGATGCAACGGTAGTTAAAATCCCAGAAACAAATCAGTTGCAATGGATGACATTGGTGGTGAAGTGTTAGTGCAGAAATGTGGGGATAAAACAGCTCTCAGAGACGCCAATAAGTCAAAGAAATATCAGTGACAGAAGGCCCATAATGATCATGGTTCAGGCCATCAAGAACTATGAAGTACTGTCACGAGTGGAGGTCAAGTGGAGGGGCTTTTGTGTTGGAGTTTCCTCCAATAACCGAGTCGAAAGAGGGAAAGTCCTGCTGACTGCAGTTCAGACTACCTGATTACCTTGGCGTCTCTGGGGGTTGTCCTGTAGGGGGTGCCATCTGGGGATTCTGTGTCAATCACACCCCTGTGAGCGATAAAGGGGTCACCCACAAGGGTATGATTGGTTAAACACCCTCCAAGATCTCACTCTAAGATGAGTTTTATAGTTGGAAATCTGTCTTCTCAGGACCCCTTACAGTTTACATATTGGGTCAACTGATCTATAAACAACTTCCTGTCAGAAAGACAGCAGAGCATAGGTGTGTGGAGCAAGACATGCAGCATTAAACTGAGCACAGGGGTGCCTCAGGTATGTGTACTCAGTCCTTGTTTTTCTTCCTCTGCTGATACATAAAACTGATGATTTTAATATGGACTCCACCTGTTCAGTCAATGAGAATGATCAGCCCAGATCTATCAATACTTTGAGGCTACTTAAAGGTCCTGTTAATAGCCGGTAGTGTCTTGTGCTTCTTTAATAGCTGCTAAAAACTAAGCTTTCCATTAGCTCGTGTACCTTGGCAGATTATCCAGTATTTCCTTGCTCAATGTGTGGATGTGGTTTGATTCAACTCTAAGAACTTCCAAGGAATTATTTGGAGGCAGGAGGTGTGCTGGTAGGGTGTCCAGGTCAGCCCTGTTTAACATCAGCTTTGAAAGGCCTTTTAGAGGTAGCAGCACTGCAGTCAGGTTGATCTCTTTCAAATTCACTCCATATATGTATAGGATCTTCAAACTGATCAGAGGAGCAAAGGCGCCAGGATGTACGTTCATCTTGATGCTGTTTCCAATTTGCATGCATTTCAGTTTCTGTAGACCTTTGAAGAAATCTGGTCCAATGTCACCAATGCCATACCCTCCAGGTCCCTGGTATCTCATTTCCAGATACTTTACAACAGACATGTAAAATCATTAGTTAGACATGCAGGAATATTCAGTGCAACATTCTTTTTATTCTGATCATGAATATAAAACTAACATTTACCTCCAGTGAAGTTAGGTGGATAAACGGGGCTTCATAGGATCTGAAATGGAGGCGGTTGTTATAGAGAATAATGTGGGTCAGTTTTTTAAGGCCAGAAAGAATAGATGGCGTCACCCTACTGATCCGGTTCCCACTTAGGTCGAGGTATCTGTTGGGTTAAAGGGATGCTAAGGATAAAGTAGACAGGAAACAAAGATGATTCATGTGTCAGACCATAATAATCACCTTAGGTTTTTCAGGTCTTGGAAGGTGCCTTCTTCAATAAAACAAATTAGGTTCAAACTGAGGTTCAGCTTCTTCAGCCTGTACAGATTCCCAAAAGTCTTCTTCTTGAGCGATTTTAGCAGGTTGAACTGCAGGTAGAGCTGCTCAAGTTGGGTCAGGGCATGAAATACATTTGGTTCCAGCTCAGTGATCTCATTTTTCATGAGAGACAGGCGATGAAGACTTTTCAGAGGGACGAACCATCGAAGGTCAATGTTACGTATTCTGTTCCTGTCCAAGCTTAGAAATGTCAGCTCAGTCAGGCCTCTGAATGTGTCTTGCTTAATGTCCACAGAATTTTTGTTCAGATAAAGTGTTTTCAATGCTGTAAAAACCTCAAATGTTGAATTTGATATCTGCTTTAAACCACAGTTGATGAGATAAAGTTTGCTCGTGCTGCTCATCTCTGAAGACAAACGAGCTACATTCCCTAATTTTGCTTCATTGATTATTAACGTGGTTGGAGTGGGACAGTCCAGAAGGCTGGTGTTGCTCGCAGGTAACTTGGATCCTTTCAGGTCCACCTGCATAAAATAAAATTCACAAAAACACATTAAAATGGTTTGAAATAGAAGCAAAAGATACTAAGGCATGGAGTACATCTACCTCTACTTTGGAGACGTTGTCCATTCCTCTCAAGACATCACAGATCATCCACGGAGACTTCTCAGCAAATATAGAAAAAGATACATGGATGAGATCCCTCTTTGTCTGTCCAGAAAGCCCCATTAGACCTTCTACTTTAACCGACTGAAGGAGAAGAGTGCTCAGCTGCTGGTTTGAGTCAAAAGTATCTGGCCTCAGCTCCAGTTCTGTGTTGTTGGACAGTTGGATGTACATCAGGGCAGGGAAACAGCTCACATTCACCTTCTGGATGTTGTTTACTGAAAGATTCAGATACTTTAGAGTTAATGAGCCTCCACATTCTTCACAGCTGAAAGACCTGAGCCTGTTGAGAGACAGATCAACGACTTCAATGGCAGGGAGGAGATTAAAGAGAAGACCGAATACACCTGAAAGGTAGTTTTGGCTCAGAAGAAGGACTTTCAGACTGGTGAGTCCCTCAAATGTGTTCGAGTGGATGTTAGAGATGTTGTTGCAGGAGAGGTTGAGGAATACCATGAGATGAAGGCTTTTGAATTCTTCACCTTTCAGATTAAACAGCTTATTTTGACTCAGGTCCAGATGTTTCAGTCGAGCAAAACGAGCAAACGCTCCAGGTGGGATGGCTCTGATCATGTTCTTGGACAAGTTGATTGCAGTTATGTTTTCAGGGAGCATGTTCACCACTCCAGAAATGTTATCAATCATTCTGTTGAAGCACCAAATGTAATCCGCCTCTGCATAATTCTGAGAGCAGCTCCTGAAGCCAAACCCGCTGCAGGCAGAGATGTTTAGCAAAAGGAGAAGCAGAGCTGCTCGCGCCATCTTTGCATCATCTGCCACAGCTTCTCTTAGAGGCAGCAACCATGAAGACCAAGAGATCTAGAAATAAAGAGCGGGCAGGTGGTTTCGTCAAGAGGAAGCTAGAGGCCTTCAAAAACATATAATCAAATAAAAACAAAGTTTCAGGTTTTTTTTTAAAGGGGAAATAAAATAAACATTTCCTTCTGGTTTGTATAATACAACATCATTACTAGAAAATATTAGTTTTTACATTTTTTATATGTTTAAGTGATGCATTAACTTAGAGTCTAAATGCATCAACACTTAAGCAGATAATTAAAAGTGAGAATATATAAAACAAACATCCTTAGATTAAACAGCTAAATGCAACTTTTGGGAGTTAAAATAAAGTCGCTTCCTTTTATTTATTTCTTATGGTAAACTACTAGAGATATCATAAATGGTTCATGAGAAGAGGAAGATTCGCTGTAAACGTCTGATCAACAAACAAATGCTTTTTATTCGAACTACCACATAATACAGCAGAAAACAACATCCTAACGTGCAGAAATAGCATTTTTCCTCCTGAATTATGAAAGTTAAACGACGTAAATATTGAAATATTAGAACATACCCTTCTCATCGTGTTCAATGCACATCTGCCCTTTGTAGTCTACTCACCATCTTCATAGACTGTTGCTAATTCTGAAAATATGTTGCATCCTCTTTTCGTGAAGTTCAGTGCACTTCTTCAATCATTCACACCTCTCAGTAACATGTATCTGCAGTTGGGTTGTTTCAGGCTTCTCCTTTTGAGCGATGAGTTTGTGAAATCAACAGCGTTGCAGCAAAGCCTTATCTTGTTTTTGTCCACAGGAGGGAGCCGTCAGCTTTGGCTCTGAGCTTTAACGAAGCTGAGAGATCTACACAAGTACAGAAGAAGCAGCAAACATTATTTGGAGCTCTGAGCTGTCTATAAAAAGCAGAAGTGGACACAGAAGCAGACCTGAAAATGATCACATCATTGGTGCTTCTGTCAACCAGCGTGCAAGGAAGGCTTATGAATGTTTGCTGAAGAGGTGCAGGTCTGACATTTGCACCAGAAACAGCAAGAAGAACCAGGCTGGTTCTGAAGGAGCAGAGACAAATTCTGTTTAGCTGGGAGGAAGATTCCTTCCTGCCAGCGTGGTTCTCTCAAACCAGGACCCAGACGTCCAACTAACTGACAGTTAGAGAAGCAGCTATGAGGCCCATGGTAACTCTGAAGGAGCTGCACAGAACCACAGGCCAGGTGGGAGAATATGGACATGTCAACTGTCAGTTGTGCACTTCAAAAACTGGGGTTCATGGAAGAGAAGCAAGAAGAAAGCCGTACGAGGTCCTGTTTGCAGTCTGTTACTAGCTGAGTAGAGGACCAAGCAAACGTGTAAGAGAAGGTGCTCCGATTAGACCAGAACTGAACTTTGCCTCCATGGTGGTGGTGGCAGCATCATGCTGTGGGGATGGGACAGGAAAGCTGGCCGGAGGGGAAGATGGATGGAGCTAAATACAGGACAACCGCGCTGCAGAAGGCTTGAGACTGGGGTGGAGGTTCACCTTCCAGCTGGACAACGACCCTGAATGTTCAGCCATAGAACCTATGAAAATGGATATAAATGCATGCCACACTTTTCAGATTTCATTAGTGAAACATTTCAAGGCAACATATTAAATTCTTTCCGCTTTACAATTATGCACTACTTTGTGTTGATCACATAGGAAGTAATACAGTAATGTGATGACGGGTTATGAATACTTTTCAAAGTATTTGATCTACCTGATGTTTATCATTTTGCTGTTAAAGATGAGAATAAAGTGATGAAGATAAATCTTAAAGTGACCTCTGTGACCTCTTAAGGTTGAACATTCACCAGTGGCTCCGCTGGTCCTGGCAGCTGACCTTTGCCTCTGTGATCTGGGGGTGATGGTGGGGAAGGGCCCCCCTCTTCTCCTCAGAGCAGTCAGAAATCTTTAGGTTTGCTTTATCAGGGGCCCCCGGCCTCTGGCCCTGACCTTTTCAGCAGGGGGTCTCTGACCTTCAGGAGTAGAAGCACAGGTAATCGCTTTGAGGGCAGTTTGGCTTTAGGAGCTGCTTCACCTTTATTGCAGTTTGTGGCAGCAGGATCGGTCCTCCATAGTTGGAGGTGTGCTGCCACTTTAGATGTTTGTCTTCCTTGGTGGTAAAAACCGTGTGAAGAAGGTTTATTGTTTCTTCCTGCAGCATACATGTGCCTTCATGTCTGGACTGCATTATTTAATTGATAAACCAGATTTTAAATTTTGTCTCAGCTGGATTAAAAGAATAAACTCTCTTGGTTTATGGTGTTTAATACATTTTATATGCATCAGATTAAATGAAGCAGTCAAACAGAACATTATATAAACAGCATTTCCCTTTAAAACATTTTCCACTAATTACATTTATTGGATTTACATTATTTTACACATTTATTTACAAGATTGTCTCCCAGCATGATTCTTAATGGACCGAATGCAGCAACCAGTGGGTTCAGTAGATGAACGTACCACAACCACACCACACCACCTTCACATTTTCATTCTCGTCATCTTCTAAGGTGCAAGTTTAGCTGTCAGGGGGGGTCAGAGGACTTGGGGGACACTGGGCTTCCAGTCGCTGAATGGATGAGGGTCTCTTTGGAGGTTTGAGGGAGGAGGCGATGTCTGTAAACATGACTGATCGGCCATCAGGGCAGAGCAGGACGCTGGAGTCTGCTTCACACTTTGTGGTTCGACTCGGCCACAAGGCCTCTGCTGACCTCAGGCTGAGACCACCCGGATGCAGGACTTCAGTGTTCACGACTGACACCTGACTCATCTTGATCAGCATGTCCAATGACTGCTTACGCTTCTCCAGAGATGCCCTCATCGGCTTCCTCTCGCTCTCGTCCTCCTCCTCTTTCTCCTCCTTCTCCTCCACTTCCTCGTCCTCCTCTTCCGTCTCCGTGGGGCTGGCTTTAAGGCTGCGGCCCTCTTTCATAATTTGCTCACCAGGTGAGTCCGTCGACTCCCTCTTCACCGACAGGTCAAGAGGTCCGTCGCTCTGGCCAGCCGTGCGCTCCAGAGCCTGGTGAATGTGGGAGAGCTCGTTGCGGATTTTGTTCAGGTGCGCCCACAGGTGTCGCTGGGCAGGAAGGTCCTCCTTTTCCAGGTGGGAGATTTTGCGCTCGGCCTCCTGGTACTCCTGCAGAGCCTTGGAGAGATCAGTGAGGAGAGCCGCCACCGACTCTGAAGCACCCTCTTCGATCGCTCTGGAGGCAGCCAGGTCTTGGCTGTTGGTTCCAGCACCAGCTGACAAACAGACCGCCTCACTGTTTGGACTGATGAGAGGTTTGTACCAGTGGTCACTTGGCCGGGTCTGAAGCTGAGCATCTTGTAAGCTGAAATAAGAGATAAAGAGTTTAGATTGGACACCTAAAAAGTTTAGAATTCGTGTGAAAAAAGAAAACTGATATTTCTGAGAATCTCTACCTGGTTTGTAGGAGAGGTTTGTCAGCTGATGCTGTCTCGAGGTTCCTCAAAAGGTCCAAAGTGTAGGCCATTCCTTGCTTTTTCTCTGCAGGTGCTTCATGGCCTGTCAGGGGACCTCCTGTCCTCTTGAGACCACAGGTTGCTTTGCCTTCCTTGGCTGTAGCTTGTATCTTATCCCCCACTCTGCTGCCCTGGTCGGGTGAGTCTCTCTGAGGTGACACCCAGCCAGTGGGGGACGCGGTGTTTCCTGGCCTCAGAGTAGGAACTTTCCACAGACCGACTTTAGGCTGGAAGCCAGACAAAAGACTTGCATCTACACTGCTTGATGGTGTCTTTAAAGATTTGCCGGCATCACTCTGAGCGCTCGCTGGTCCAAAACTGTGCTCACACAGAAAGGGGTAGTAGAGGCGCGGGGGGATGAGAGCTCTGTCTGGATGAGTGCTGGATGCTGGGTGCATCAGCTGAGCAGCCGACGCCAGGAAGGGAAGCTGGGCGAACTGTGTGTGGGTCTGAGCGGCGACATCGGAAGCTGCAGTCGGAATGGCTGAGTTCATGTAGGAGAACAAGCTCGGGCTGAGGGGATAACCTACTCCCAGCACTGACAGGTTGAGTCCGGTGGGATCCTGGAAGTCCACCAGGTTGGGTGGAGGAGGGTAACAGGGGATTGAACCGTTCACTCGCGGCTGAGCACCCTCTGCTTTAGCTTTCGTATGGCTGGATGCAAACAGCCGCCACTGCTCAGACAGGAGCCCAGGACTTGCTACACATGTCTTTGGCAGCTTGTAGTGCCTCAGCTGGGCCTCTACCTCTGCAGAGCGGGCTCGTAACAGCTGATCTTCAAGAGAAAGCATGTCAGCCATCAGCAGCTCTGACTCTGGCTGTTTGCTCCTTTTGTTTGCAGCCTCCAGAGACTCTCCTCTGCTGTTGTTGGAACTTTCTTTGGCCATTCCAGGGATTTCTGCTCGCTCCTCTCGCCCTCCCTCTTCATCATCCTCTGCTCCCTGAGTTTCTCTGCCCTCACTGTCCTCCTCCTCAGACCTTCGTTGCCCCTGCTTCTCCACGCTGCATATTTCCTGCTCTAGTTCGTCTTTCCCTGCAGCATGCAGGCCGTGCGCATGCTGGAAGGGACGCAGCTGGTCTGGATGCAGGATGTTACCCTTCTTGTACGGCCAGTCCGACTCTATGAGCAGAGACAATGAGTTCTTGCAGAGACTGTACTTCATGTGGTTGTACAGGTGGGATTTCTCCATGCAGGTGAAGGGACACTGAAAGCATTTATAGTTGTAGGGTTTGCCCCATGGTCGGGGGATGTAGTGCGGCTTCTTCGGTTTTCGCTCCTTGTGTTTGCCGGCAGACGTCACTTTGCAAGCTTCATCCTTTGACATGATTAAAGGTCGTTTCAAGCGTAGGTGTAAAACAACTAGATGTATTCAAGCAAATCTAGAAGCTTTGTTTTTGTGCTATGATGCATTTCATTTGATGCAACTTTTCCTTTATTCCTGTGAAACAAAAAAAGAGACAAACACATAAAGAAAGCTGCAAACCGACAGACTGATTTTAAATAAAAGAAGGTTCTATGTACACTGGTGCTTGGTTTAAAATATACTAAACATATCTGTTATCTGCCTGAGCTGAGGGTTGCCACTAACCTAACTGGAGGGAGGCCTGTGCTGCCCCTCTCTCACTGTACCTGCCACTATTCATTAGCTCCAATGCAGCACCAGGCGGTCGCAGGGCCCCCAGGCAGAGGGGCTAACAGAGATGTCACAGGGGACCCTGCACCTGTGCAGCGAGGCTAGGGGACGGGCCCTGGGAGGGCAGCTATAGGCACCTCCATGCTGAGGATGGAGTTGAGCTGGTAGGAATGGGAGAGAAGTTGGGGGTTTGAGCCCGGATTGCTAATGAGAGAGCCTGGCATCATGCCTAAAGGGCGTCATTAGTGCCAGGACTGGGATCTGGGTCAGGACGTGGTGAATAAGTTCAACTGCTCCTACTGAACCGTATCGTCTTAGTGTTTCTTCATTTAGAGTCGGGTCAACATTGATAACTAGAAGAATATTATGTTCCATGGATAAAATGTTTAGACATGTACTTTCTTGGCATCTTCTGTCAAACTTTGCATTAAAATATCTGTTATCTCCAGGTCTTATCTAAATGTTATTTTGAAAATCTAAATAAATATTACTCTTATACACAATTTTCATTCAACTTCCTGAAAGGAAATGAGATTGGCATCTCACAAAATGTAATAAACAATGTAAAAGAAGGAAATATTTAGAAAAAAAAACAATTGCATGTTGAAATTTATTTTAATCCGTTTTATTAATCAGTGTAAAAATCTGTTGGTATTAAATCCAGCAAATCCTTCTTCTAATTGCTGAGCAGCTTTTTGCATGTTTCCACTGGTCTTTTGGCCCCAGGTATTTAAAGTTGGAAGGCCTCCCTACCATCACCCTAGTCTTTAGCTACCTTTATCAGATTCAAGTCCGGACTCTGAGTGGGCCACTCCATAATGTTTCTATGACTTCCAATCAGAAGTAACATGTTGGTAAAATTAACAGATTGCTTTAAACCTAAATGTGCCCTGGGTGTGAATAATTTTGGGTCAAATATATCTATAAAATATGCATTTACTGTCTTCCATATAATTAATTTAGTTTCTTTTTATATCTCGTTTTACTTTTCCCCTTTTTTCCTAATTTTTCCAGTTTCCTCAGCTCTGCTTCTTATTCGTAACCGTTTATTTTATATCACTGCATCTTAACTAGAGATGCACCAATCCGTCGGCGTGAGATCAGAACTGAACAATTTCTCCATGATCAGTTCTGAAAAATATTAAGTGAATGCATCAAATCGCAGAACTCCCAGCGTTATCAGTTTAAAGCATCAGCCAGCAGCATGTACTTTGAGGAACCTTTTACTAAAAATCATATGAAGGTTGGAGACAGATGCAGAAATGGGGATCATCTTGTACCAAAGGAACCTGCAGCTCACTTTTTGTTTTCTTCAGTCTGAAAAAATAATTGGTGTCAACCAGGAGAAGCCTGATCGGAGCATCTCTGAAAGATATCCCTTAAAATGGATTAAATAGTTTCTTTATGCTTGAATTACTTTGTGATCTTTTCTACTGTGAGCCAAGCCGTTGGCTGGAGCCTGCAGTGAATTGAGGAGGCGTCTTCTCCTCAATGTGAAGTCTTTTTATTTTGCCTCTGTCTTCAGGCCATTCAGAGATAAAAGTCAGTTAGTTTTGAAAGTTTAGGGTCCATGCTCTCAATAAATTAAATAAAAAGAACCTTTTTCGGCCCATATTTGTTTCTTTGCAATGAAGCCTGATGTGTCAAAGCTTTGAGATAAAACCCAGTGAGGTGAACACAGGTGATGGATGGTCAGTTCTTTTGAGAGACGGCCTAACACGCGGTGGCAGACTGGTCTCCCAACTGGACCCTCAGAACTGGCCCGTTTGATTGGCTAACTTGTGCGCCTCAGGGCTCTGACCTGAGCTCTGTGCTCATAATGGAGTCTAACAGCTGCAGCTACGAGCCAATCAATAAAAATCATTTTTACTGTACCCCCCCTCTCCTGGCCACTGCAGCAGCCTCTCCGCCTCCTCCTCTTCCTCCACCCCGCCGCCCCATATCCAAACCCTGTGGTCTTGTTTTAAGCTTTTAGGGATGGAATCAAACAAGCCCGGCCGCTTGAACATCTATCGTTGCAATTAAGAAGCTTCACTACACTAAAAGCTTTGGCAGCTGACGTGTGAGAGCAACCAGCCTGTTGGAGGGGCTGCTTCCAGCATGGATTTCATGCAAACAAGGGATTAGTTTTCAACTTAAATGTATGAAATTAATTACCTAAGATGAGAGTTGAGGTGGTTTCTGTGTGTCCACTTCTGAAAGAAACGTAAAAAATAATGGAAATACTTTAAAATCGTAATTTTATGTTCAATTTTTTCAATAATGTAAAAATAGCTATGAAACTGTTGCTGAAGAAGATTATTAAATTAACAAACTGTAATTGGTAAAAAAAAAATAATATTTAATCATCCCTGAAGCTAAAAATGAAGTTGACGTTTAGGTATTTTACAAAACAAAAAAAAAAGCAAAACAATGCTTAAACATCCTGCATATCAGGCCTATTTACCTTTTTGTAAAAATATCACCAGTTTGCTTCCATAAAGTGCATATAGAAATATATTCATTCATACCTAGAGAAGGTCCCGGTGTGGCTGTCTGTCACTTCTCTGGAGCAGCAGCAGCAGCAGCAGCAGGGCGGCGCGTCCTGAACAAATGGGAGCGCAGGAGCGAGAGTTGAGATATATATTGACTGGGAGCACTGCCCTGGGGCGCTACAATACAGCAGCTCCCCCTCTCCTCCCTGCAGGCCCCCCGCCAGATCGTCAGATGTGGGCTCCACCTTGCAGCCCGGACCCAGAACACCAACATACAGATTAATGGCAAAGGTTAGGTTGATGATGCTTCGTGGTAAAAACAGGGAGTAGGGACGTCTGTTCATCTGGGGTTTGAAAGGGACTATATCTGCAAAACGAAAGATTTTAAAGGCTTATTTCTAATTATTTACCAGAGTAAATTGTATAAAAATTAAATTTCTTCACCAAAGTCAGTGAGATGACCTAGAACTACTCAAAATAAATATAAATTATAATTATAATAAAAGGTCCTTTTTTCATGTTGAAGATTTTACTGCAAATCATTCAATATTTTTTCTGCAATGTGAAAAAAAACATTTTAAAGATTTTCAATGTTTTTAAAATCTGTTTAAATCTTCAGTAAAAATAGAACATAGTGCATAGTTTTTAAAAATTGAATTCATAATTTTGGTTTGATTTGTAGAAATATAAATAAAATAAAAATTAAGGTAATTATGTGAAATAAATATATTCAGGTGCTGATTTCCATTAAACCTTATCACTCACTGACTGTGTGTGTGTGTGTGTGTGTGTGTGTGTGTGTGTGTGTGTGTGTGTGTGTGTTTGTGTGTGTGTGTGTGTGTGTGTGTGTGTGTGTGTGGTGAGTTTTATAAATAATAAATGAAATGCAAGGTTGAAACAAATGTAGGAGATGAATGAAGGTTGCAGTTCTGCCTTGTAATGTGCATTAAAACTGTCCTCACTGTGTCACCGTCCCAGCCTTGTTTCCCACAACGTATCGACAGGAAAACAGTAGGGAAGTTTTAAAGCTACTTGAGGTGAAACTCTTTTCTCTTGCATCATTAACATCCAACATTCCTAAAGAGAAATATCTGAAAATGACAGCTCAGATTTGCTCTTATTATTTACTGGTCCTCAGACTTTTGATCTGCTCTGCTAATCCTGTCTTTTGTTTCGGACCTCTCCTGGTCTCCAACCCCTGGCTCTCAGGTCTGGTGAGGGAACGTCGCATGCAAGCCTCCTTTGAGATCTCGGTCGGTGTCGTTGGGCCGGGAGAGTCGGTGGGCCCTTCACGAGCCACCGGGCCGGCTGTCACTCAGAGGCGGACAAATGCAGACTGACAGGCCGCTCCATAGAGCCTAACCATCTGTGCCAAATGTGACAGCAGGGGAAGAGGATGTTGAGTAAGTCAGGGGGAATGACAGGAGCGCACTCTGACACGAGGAGGACGTACAGAAGGAAGTCCATAAACACCTGGAAGAAGAGCTCAGTTTCTTCTCTTAAATGAAAATAAAGTGAGGAGTGACTTCTGCACATGTGTGTCTGATTTGAGCCTTCAGCTCCTCAGCTCGGTCATAGTTGGAGGGAAAACAGCACTGAAACTGTAGTCAAATGCTCACGACTATTCCTGACTGCATTCAACACAATCTCTCCAAATAATGTTTCCAAATCATTGCAAATTAGACACAATGTCAAATAAGAAAGAAGTACGTGATGACCTTTCATAAATAACCAAGTCCTAAAGCATTCTTCTGTTAAAACTCTTCACCACTATGATTTTAAACAAGCTATAGTTAATTTAGCTTCAATTATTCCCTGAAATATGCAAATACATGTTTTATATAGAATTACTGAATCTGATGTGGTGGGATTTTGTTTCATTAGAGGAAATTTGACTTTCATAAAGTTAGATGATGCATTTTAAAGACTAATTTAGCACCAGAGAGTAAAATTTGATGTGAAAGGGTCCAGGAGTGTCTGATTATTTAAAGGGCGTGTTTTTTTTATACAAGACTTTCTGTTTGATTACTGGAGTCAAACTGAATTTCATATCACCAATTAGTGCTACAATTAACAATTAATTCGAAATTTTTAAAATTGGTATGAAAAGTTTTTTTATTCCTCTCTAAAACAGCTGAAACTTAAATAAATGATCTCGATAAATAACCAAGATGTTATAGATATAATACATTTAATTTCACATTTGTCGTTTTTTAAAAGTTATTCACAGTCCATTAAAATTTGAAAACAGAGCCAACTTGATATCCTAACCCAGCCCACTATTTTGAGGAATCTTAAAAAAACGTTGGCGGTGTTTGACCAGTAGATGGTGCTGCAATGAGCAAAGAGATAAACCTTTTGCTTTTCTCCTGCTGAAGCAATGGAGATGGGTAAAAAAATACATAAGAATAGATCAAAAATGCTTATTGTAGTTTAAATTGTGCCACCAGGAGCAGAGCACCTTCACAGAAAACAGAAAGACCAAGAGGTGACCCCTGAGGCACACCTCAACTCAGATAAACTGTCCCTTTTAAAATAATTCATGATTAGATAAACTCTAACCAGGTTCTTGCCCACAGCATCACAGATCCTCCACTGTGGGGATGAGGACCAGGTACACCTGGAGTGTTTGTTGCAACATAACCAAAACACTTGGTTACAGTTAAAGTCCCAGTAGAGTTCAGTGAACTCACCATGTTTACATCTGTGATGGTGGAACAGACACACAAACAGCAACAAGATGGAAATAAACATCAGTTGTTAATACCCGCCCAGTTTTATTTATTGGACCGATACCGATGTTGGTGCTGATATATTGTGCATCCCTAATTTACATCCCAGAGAAACAAGAAGTCATTGGTTGCTAATTAAAGGTTCCTACACAATGATCCACTTAACAAATGAAAAGATGACATCACAGCAAGGCTTTAATTATATTCATTGTATAGTAATTGTTGAGGATGAAAGTAAGTGTGGAAAAATAATTTGTTATTATGGGTTTGTTTTCCTTGATGTCCTCAAATGAAATGCTTGATTTTTCTAAAATCTTCTGTATGGAATTGGCGATAGGAAACACCCCAAAAGTTTGTGAGCTCCTTTTAGACTTCTTGTATCCTGCCGTTTACCTTCAGAGGCACCAGCAGAGCTATGATGAAGCTGAGACTTGCACCGCAAACACAAAGCTCTCCCGGCGAGTGGAACGTCCTTATGGAGCAGCATCTGGGGAGGCTGACAGGAGCACTCTATTACCACTCAGAGAAAGGAACCCGAGGGCTGCAACAACACCGCTACCAGCAAGATCCAGCTGTGCAGATGCCTCCAAACGTACACACAAAGCCGTGCAAATGAGGAGAAAAATTCAGAACAAACTTGCTCTCACCACTTGACAAGACAGACTGCATTGTGTGAAAAGACGTGTCTGGGTGTAAGGACAGAGAGATGAAGAACTGAAAACAGCCATAGACCCTGGATGAGTCCTCAGCTTTTACCGCTGCCTGAGTTTAAAGCCTGAGGTCGAATGGCTAACAGCTCCTCTCTTAGCCCGCGCTGCTGGGCACATTAACTAAACTCATATCGCTCTCAGCCACCATCAATTATTCATCACCTCCTCCCTTATTTCCCCTCGTTTCAAAGAAGAAAAACTCCAACAGAAAACACACCTACTTCAGACACAGAACAACCTCATGCCTTTGGTGACTTCCTTCAGCTTCTTTAGCAGCCAACATGTTGGGACTTCAAATCATTGTTAGAACTTCCCTAAAATTGTTGCAATACTAAACTTTCTGAGCCGATGAACAGCCAATCGGTTGGAGAACCCAAAAGTTTTAAATACGTTACATTAATTTAAGCTTATAAGAGGAATAAAACGCAGCAGAACAGAGTAAAATGGTTCAAATAAAAATAAATCATGTTTCAGTTGATTTTTAATCTTCAGCAGAGCAGTTTATGGGATCTGGGATTACGCCAACAGGGTTGTGCCCTGAGATCCACCCAACAGAAGAAGATGCTGGGTTCATCTGCAACAAAATGTGGGAAACTGGCCACAAAAGTCAAAACTCCAAGCAACTTTTAAGAAGAAGCAAAGAATCCAAAACTACATTGCTGTGAAAAAGTATTCATCCCCTTATAGATTTCTGTTTTTTTTCCCACACTTTGATATTTAAGTTCATCAAATAAATTTAACATTGGACAAAAATAACCTGAGGAAATACACCAAAAACAATCCAACCTGGCTCTTTGTTACAATATAACTGCGCCCATCTTTAAATCATATATTAACTATGATTAACCTCATTCATTTGGGTCAGTTTCACTAATAACAGGTTTAATTACAGGCAGACACGTAGAACCAGTCTGACTACATGAAGTAGGCTTAAAGGTCTCATAAAGCAACACGTCAGGCTCCAATCTAAAGAAATACAAGAACAGATGAGAAACAAATTCATAACATCTGTAAATCTGGAAAAGGCTACGAAGTCATTTCTAAAGCTTTGTGACTCCAGAGAACCACAGTCAGAACTATTATCCAAACATTGAGAAAACATGGAACAGAGGAGAACCTTTCCAGAACTTATAGGCCTAAGAGATTATCAACAATTCATCCTGGAGGTCACCAAAGAACCCAGAATAACATCTAAAGCTCTGCAGGCCTCACTGCCTCATATGAGGTCAGAGTTCATGCTTCAACAATAAGAAAGAGAGACATGGCCTCCATGGGAGAGTTCCAAACCCAGAACCACTGCTGACCCAAAAGAACACAAAGGCCCGTTTATCATCTACCAAAAAAAAACCTGATGATCATCGAGACTTAAGGGAAAATATTCTGTAAACTGACAAGATAAAAGTGGACGTTTTTACATTTCATTTGTTACATCTGGTGTAAAACTAACACAGCATCATACTGACAGTCGAAACACGGTGGTGGTAGTGTGATGGTCTGGGGCTGGTTTGCTCCTTCAGGACCTTGAACACTTGTCATAATCTAATAAATCATTAATTCACAATTTGTGAAGAAATGACCCAAAGCACACCAGCAAGTCCACCTCTAAATTATTCCAAAAATAAAAATGAAGGTTTTGGAATGGCCTAGTCAAAGTAATGTAAATGCTTAAACAGACTGATCATGCATTTGATGCATTGATATTAGGTCATTTAGTCTGAGTATTGTTAAATCATCTAATAATTTTAATACCCGATTATATATCTTCAATAAATTAACATGGTGGATATATTTTCACTGCTAATGAGCCCATTTTACATCCAAAACACTGAAAAGATGACAGACATAAGGTGAAGTGCCCCCACTGCATGTCACTGCAGAATGCTGGAAGCACACCATGAGACATTTTCAGCTTCACATTTAATGAAACGCACACAATTATTCTGATGAGGGGAGGATGAGTGCTGGCCGCTTTCCAAGGTAAAACCACAGTCAGTGCGTATCGGTGCGACGATAGCTTAAAAGTCAAGGTTCAGTCATGAGTCTTTGGGTTTTTCTCTGCAGATATGCATGCCCTTCTCTGGGCCTCGGCATCAGATGGAAGCAACTCCAGCATCAGTAGGTGAGAATGACTTGTTACTGTCAGTCTATCTGAGGCATCCATGTGGAAACAGGTCCAGCTGATGCCAAATATTTAGCAGTTATATCCAGTAACGGCGATATGGATGAAAAAGTTCACATGGATGTCACTGATCATGGGAAGCAGCAGGTGCTGCAGCCTGCCGCTGTCTTCGTCTTCATCGTCTCCATCATCCACCCCCGCCCCCCGCCCCCCTGACAGCACCCGCTGGAAGCCGGGTCTCTCTCGCCGGGCACCTGTGGGTGTCACCTGATGGGGGAAAAGCAAGTGGAAATGAAAGCAAGCAGCCGATTCTGTCAGAGCACATCAGGGCTGCTGTCTATCACGCCGGTGACCTTCAGGGGGCCTGCATATGTGTGCATGCATAAACCCTCTAAGTGTTTGAGTGTGTGCACGTTGAGCCACTGACCCACAGGGAGAGGATGTGAACGTGTGCATATGCTTGTTTATCAATGCAGGGTTTGCAAGACCATGTGTGTGTATATTAGCGCCCTGATCGCGGCGAGTGAGTGCGTCCGTAAACGCGTAGACCTCCAGGGGTGTGCGTATGAGTATGTGTGCCTATATCAGTGCAGTGATCTGTATGAGATAGCTGCTGTAGCTGGTAGGTTGGTGACAGCACTTGACTCCAGAAGCAAAAGCTTCTGATCTCATTTACTTGACTATCCTCCAAATCCAGTCCAAAAAAAGTTTCTGCTCCTTGGAAAACTGTACAAATCCTCTGGCCAGCAAGTATCCATGTGTGCTGGGATCCAAGTACCAGTATATCAGTACTGGTGCTTCTAGTGCCTCAGCAACAGGACTCAAAACAACACCAAACTCTAGGGACCAAACACAAGAGGATGGTGTCAGTCAGCTTCCCAGCTGCAGCCAGCCTCCCCCTCCATGTTTGCCTCAAAGCCCATGAACCCTAACTTCCCCCTCTTCACTGACTAAGGATGGGCATATGGGTTTGGGCAGTCACAGAGACAAGAGAGGGAGAGCAAGAGGGTGCTCCGCGCCGCTGACTCGGAGAGGACGGCTGTTTGGCTGTGGCTGTCCAAGCGGGAGGAATTGAGGGAGACAGGGACCAAAGCCCGTCAGCTCATCCCTTAGGGTGCCTTGGCCTCCCAACTACAAGTCTATGTTTTAGCAAACCATATGTTCACCCTCTACCCCAACCCCCACCCACCCAGTTAGCAAATAAACAAGTCAGGAAGCCATGGCCAGAGGGAAGTCTTGTTTCCCTCTTACTGGCTTTCATTCCTGCGTACTCACTCGACTTCCTGCAGACTCTCTCGTCTCACAGTGTGCAAGTCATAGGCAATCCGCAAGATCTGCTTTTGGGGGAAGTGTTTGTTATATTGATTACCTTATCTTCTGTTATTGATGCATTCAACAACAAAATCAAAAAACGTGTTTTTCGTTAAGCTTTGACATGCAGGTAATGTAGGAAGATATAGGAACAGCATTCAACATATTTCAATGTAGCCATCCTGCAGTAAGGTGCAGCATCAGGCTACGTTCAGATGTGACACTTTTAGATTCATATTTGCAGCTCAGGTCAGTTCAGACTGTTGGTTCTGATCCCACCTTGCAGGGAGTAAATAGTTTTCATTATGAAAAACAGATGACAGCTTGGAGGCCTCAAACTGATGAAGGAGCTGCTGGGGTCTGTGTTCAGTGTTCCTCTGAAGGTTTGAGGTGGAGAGTGTGATCTCTTCTATCATCATCTGCTGGGGTAGCAACATCAGAGCCAGCCCAGCAAGCTGATAGAGAGGGTGTGTTCTGGGGAGATCATTGTGCAAAGAAGGATTCTTCATAAAATGAGGAACATTATGGAGAACCCTGAGCATCCTCTTCATGAGACTGTCCTACAACAACAGTGTCTTCAGTCAGAGGCTTCTTCAGATGTGCTGTAAGGCAAACCTACAGGAGATCCTTCCTGCCCACAGCCATCAGCATCTAGAGCAACTCTTTGAAGAAACCATTATGAGCTACAACAGCATTTAATTTCCCTTTGGGATTAATAAAATATTTATGAATTAAATTGAACTGATAACCAGTGTTTACTTTCCCCTCATTGTTTCAATCATGGATGTTGGTCTCCAGTCCTCGAGGGCAGTCTTCCTGCAACGCTTAGAAGTGTCCTTGGTTAAAAAATGGCTGAATTACCTCCTCAGCATTCATTCAGGTTCTACAGAGTCCTTCCTGCTAATGACCTTATTATCTGATGCAGGTGTGTTGAAGCAGAGACGTCTGAAAGCTGCAGGCCACTGGCCCTGGAGGCCTGGAGTTTGACACCCCTGGCTTAAACCATTATTTTATACCTCTGCTTATGACCAGTGGTGGCTTGTTAATAGGGGGCGCAAGGGAGCCGCCCCTGTCAGGATTGCAGTTTTATCACTCCTAAAATCTATCTGACTTTTTATTTTGAAGCATTCCCGTTCCGTTTTGGGATTATTTGGGTTTTTTTTTTGTATAGGCCTAAACACAAACCTTTCAGTGGTGAGGGGCCAAATGAGTGCCATGTGACTTCATGCTTTTCTCTAATTGGTTACTTCTGCTGTATCTTTAAACAAACGCTTTATGTGTGTACCTTTCAATCAAAGTCACACCCATTATTTTTAATATCAATATGATTCTAATAATAATTCTCATGTTTAAGGTCTTTCTATGTGTTTTGATGAGTAGAACAACCTTGGAGGATTTTCTTGCATTTTGTGTGGAAATCTTTCTATAAATAATATTATGTTTTTACGCAACGGTTTGACTTCCATGTCAACATATCATACAGGATGTCTCCTCTGAGTTGGAGCTGCCGCCTTGGACGTGACAGGAAGTTCCAAGAAGTCAGGATGGCTTTTAAAAGTCAGACACCTCAACAGTAATAGAAGAAGTCTTCCTGTCAAGAGATGTTTGAGACTCCAAAGAGACCAAGTTCCCTTATCATCAACTTGGGAACCTCCTGTGGCTTAATCAGGCAAGTCTCCTTTTGTTTATCAGCTCTAATGTTGAGACGGGTTCCCAGCATGGATCTGAAGACCCAAAGATCCAAATCTGGTGGACAGACAGCTGATGCTAACTACCACTGCTCCAATACCATGGAGACGACTTGGAAAGGCGTCGGCCTTGAACGAATTATGCCTCATCCTCATTAAAGTTTTTATTTTTCTGAACTTAACGGCCCATTGCATGCTGGAGTCATGTTCATCTCCCCAGCAATATGGATCAATCCTTTAAGCTGGCTTTGGCTCATAAACCAGTTGACCCAGGATCTAAAGTGTAAAGTTAGTCAGTTTTGGTAATGTGATTTTGTCCATAAGCAACAATAATTGTGTTGAAGCGGTTTAATGTTCAATGTTAGGATGTGACTTCGGAGACATTTTGAGTTATAATTTGCTCTAATTTCTGTAAATAAAACGCTACTGTTAAACTTTTCAGTTGTGGTTCCAGTTCAGGCGAATGTGTCTGGCTGTCAGGCCAAAACAGATGGGAGGGGCATGTGTGCTGGTTCTGCAGAGCCAATCAGTCCTCCCTTTGGGCAGGAGAAATTGTCCAGAGATGGACAGATGTGCCCAAGGCCGGGCATTCACTCACAGTATTTAAGACTCCCTCAGGGTCTGGGTACTCACTGACCTGGCATCCAGCAGCAGACAGGCAGCCACTGGGCTGACCAAAGTTTTCTCCAAGGTCAGTAATCAGCAGCCAGAACATCAGGCTGGACTTCTCATTCTCCCTGTCCTTTCCTGGTTATTTAGTAATAACACTTAAAAGCAGTGAATGCAAAGTCAAACTTGTCCTGCGTTGTTTTTCTTTAGGGAATTTTAATGGTTTGTATCTATCAACACAACCAACAAAATTCAGCGTGGTTTATGGGATAATTAAAGAACAGAACCAAGCCAACAATGCATCCAGCATCAGGAAGGAAAGCAAGAGAAGGAAAATATGTAAAAGCAGTAAAGATGTAATAGTAGAATAAAATATTTGCTTCAATGCATACATGACCCATTCTCTTATGGCTTTGTCAACACTTATCAAATATTATGCAAAACAGACACTTTCTGCAGCTTTGCGTCAGTCTTCTATGCAAATGTCAGTTTTAAAATGTCAGTTTTACTGATCACTTTGCATAATAGATAATTTGTCAAAGTAACGGGGAAATTTAAAAAGCAATGCAACCTTGTGCACGTGCTATCTGTTTCATTTCTTTACTAAATTTACCTCGCCCTAAACATGCAGACTCAAATAAACCCATCCAGTTCAGCCGATGGAAGCTGTTTGCACCTGTTTCTGCATCAGGTCACTGTTTTCGTTTCTTCAGTCAGATGCAGAAGGAGACGGACAATAAAAATTCAAGCAGCTCCTCAAGGTGATGAAAAAATGAAGAACTCCTCCATCCTTCTCGCTGGGCTGGGTATTTTAAAGTATGGTGAGCATGAGCATTTTCACCATCCAGCTCAAAATACCTTTGAAGAATGTTTGTTTGATGCACATATTTATCTAAACTTGCTTTAAAATATTGCTGTTTGAATATTTTTGTTTAGTGTTGAAAACATAGCCTAAAGAAGACCTTTAAGTTGTTTACAGCCGATGGCGTCATCTGATCTAACACAGGCAGCAGCTGAAGGGTGAGTTTGGATGAGAACCCACCTCTACAGTCTCCTGTGGACATTTTAACACGGTGATCACTACTTTATAGATTTTGCCGTCATTGATTTTTGTCAGTAGAATCACGTACGTAAACATGGACACACGCTTAGCGACATGACAGCCTGACTGGTCCATTGAGCCATCAGTGACCTTCCCTGAATTCAGACTTGTCAGGCCAATTGACCAAATCAGTGATCTTTAGGAGGGGCTCTGTGAGCAACAAATGAAAGAGGGGGTCGAGTGGTACTAAACACACACATTTACATAGACACATAGACGAATAAACCCACTCCATCCACCTCACTCTCTAATCAAGGAGGGAGGCAGGCAGGACTCTGGGTCACAACAGCGACACTAATGAGAGGCGACAGCTCCTTGGCGCTCGAGGCAACGACCAGCTCGGCTGTCGAGACCACGGAGAGAGTCCGCCAGGCACGCACTGAGGCAAGGTTTGCTGTTTTGGGAGGGAGAGGAGAGGGGGAAGATGGAAGCAGTGGAGGGGGAGAACTGGGAGTGAGCTGGTGGTCCGGATGCACAGAGTTGACATTAAAGATCCGATGTTATACAAGCACATTTCTGTTCATCATTACTTCTTATCTGACATATTTATACAGTTTTACACCCAAAATCTGCAGAGAGACAGATAGAGCAGCACCAGGGATGTCCAAGCAGCAGCACACCCAAGCACACAGTCTAATATGCAGCCTCGGCAAGCTATGGAGCCCTGAGGCCCCCTTGCAGAGTGCTGCTGACCCCTCCTTCTCCACCTCGGCTCCCCCTCCATCCTCCTTTGGAACACAGTTTAACTTCTGTC
The DNA here is from genome assembly GCA_036173005.1 of Crenichthys baileyi. Classification (NCBI taxonomy): domain Eukaryota; kingdom Metazoa; phylum Chordata; class Actinopteri; order Cyprinodontiformes; family Goodeidae; genus Crenichthys; species Crenichthys baileyi. The sequence goes on along the minus strand of JAHHUM010002598.1, from coordinate 124,436 downwards.
ATTCAGATGAAGCAAGTGAGTCAGTTTAGCTGCGACGAGACGATGTGACAGGCCGGTAATGGACAGGACAAAGAGGGGATTTATGAAGTATTAGTAAACCTTAATAATTCACTAAACGAAAGACCCCAGGAGTCCCCCCGACCGATTCACTGTCTACTGAGAGCATTTTACTGCTCTCATCCCAGCTCTGATGTTATCTGTCTGTCTGTGGCAGCTCATGATGCCAAATCACAGAACAAATAAAGCCAGGTTGATGCTCTAAACCTCAAAAAGATTGTATAAATGAAACACAGTGACTGTTTATTTAATGTGTCCAAGAGCAGAATCCCGAAATGTAGCTGGGAAAACAAGTTGTACATTTTGGTTTCTCTTAAGCATATTTCAAAATGGGAAAGACAAAAGAACATGCCATCCATGTGAGGCACATGTATGATGAACATTATAAGTCAGAATTTACTAAAAAATGCCCAAATCTGGCAACCAGAGCTCCAATACCTTTAACTGGACCACTGTGCTTTGGTCAGATGAGCCTAAGGTTGTGCTTCATGGGAATAAACATCCAAGTGGGTCGAGCATAAAACAATGGATGAATACGTGGAAATATACCTCATGCCTACTGTTAGGTACGGTGGAGGATCTGTTCTGCTTTGGGCCTTGTTAGACTGCAGATAGCTTCTCCTTGTTGTTGTGGAGACTTGGTGACCCAGGATACCACTGATTGCAGCAGTTCACCTGCCCACTCTGTGTGGTGGCCACATTAACCTGAGTACTTGTCCAGTACTGTTTGTCAGATTTCCAGTTTTAAACTTTATTCATGGCTAGATATGGGCAAATCAGAACCAGCCCAAGGCATATGCAGATTAAGCCCCGGCCTAGGGCCCCCCAACCATCAAGAGCGTCACATAAATGAATTAAATTGAACATAGACCAAACATCTAAAATATTTAGATTTGTTTATAGAAAATAAAAATACTATTACATTTTATTTGAGGGTTTCAGTTTAGATAGGCACAGCTCAAACAATTTGAACATTGTGAAAAAATGCAATATTTCTTTTGTCCCTCATTTCAGAAACTATATTATATAGATTCATCACACACAGAGTGAAATATTTCAAGCCTTTATTTAGTATAATTTAATAATAGATTTAATCATGAAAACCCCAAATTCTGTCTTAGAAAATTAGAATATTACATGGGATCAATAAATACAGGATATTAAACATAACTGTCAGCCTTCTGATAAATATGTTTATTTCTGTGCACTCAGTATTTGGTTGGTTGGGGCTCCTTTTGCATGAGTTGCTGCATCAATGTAGCGTGGCATGGAGGGAATCAGCCTGTAGTTATTTGATAACTACAGGCAGGGTCGTAGTGTAACACTCCTCTCTGCAGCTTCTGTACTGCTACCCACCCATTACCCTATTAAGACAGTGTCTCGCCCACGGCCAAAACTGAATAGATTAAAAAAGTATCTAAAAAGAGGAAATCAGGAAAATCTCATAAAAGTAAACACAACTCAGACTGAATAGAAAAATAAAACAATTAAATGTGGCTTACTGAACATAAGATCTCTCTCTTCAAAGACTTTGCTAGTTAATGACCTGATTTCTGACAATCAGATTGATTTATTTTGCCTCACAGAAACCTGGCTGCAGCTAGAGGATTATGTTACTATAAATTAGTCAACTCCTACTAATTATTTAAATTTTCACATTCCTCGAAATACTGGGCGAGGAGGAGGAGTAGCAACCATCTTTCAGTCCGATTTATTGATTAGTCCCAGACCAATCAATAGCTACAACTCTTTTGAATATTTAATCCTCAGTTTTCCTCATCCAAATTGCAAAGCAATAAAACCACTTCTGTTTGTTGTTTTGTACCGTCCACCAGGCCCTTACTCTCAATTTTTAGATCAGTATTCAGACCTTTTATCTGATTTAGTGTTAAATACAGATAAAGTTATTATAGTGGGGGAATTTAACATTCATATTGACACTGAAATATAGCCTTTAATGCTATCTTAGACTCAACTGGCTTTGCTCAAAACATTAACAAACCTACCCACGTTTGTCTTCATTCTCTGGACCTTGTGCTGACATATGGAATTGAGTGTAAAGGCATAACAATATTTTCTCATAACCCTGTCCTGTCTGACCATTTTTTAATAACCTTTGAGTTTAATTTAACCGAGTACTCAGCACCTGAAAGAAAATTTCATTATAGTAGATCATTATCAGACGATGCTGTAACAACCTTTTTAAAGAATCTGTTCCACTTTTGATTTCCTCATTATCACTGAAAAGCACAGTGGAGGGGCAATAATTCTGTTTCTGCCCCTTCACAAATTGATTCTCTTGTTCAGAGTGTTACTTCATCATTGCGTGGTGCATTAGACAATGCAGCCCCCTTGAAAAATACGGTAATCATTCATAGGAGGCAGGCTCCTTGGTTTAATTCAGAGCTGCGTACTTTAAAGCACAATGTTAAAAAATTGGAGAGGAAATGGTGCACTACACACCTAGAGGATTCCTCTGGAAAAATAGCCTACTGTTGTATAAAAAGACACTTCGCCAAGCCAGAACAGCTTATTTCTCATCATTAATAGAAGAGAACAAGAATAATCCTAGGTTTCTCTTTAGTACAGTTGCTAAACTTACACAGAGTCATAGCTCTGTTGAGGCATCCATTCCCTTAGCTATCAGCAGTCATGACTTTATGGGATTCTTCCTAAATAAAATTGATTCTATTAAAAATGAAAATCTTTGACATACTCCCGAAGATGATTACTTCATTCCTCAGGCAACTGAGACAACATTTTGGAAATTAACTGTAGAAACCCTGATCTGTGTTTGGACTGTTTTGATCCTGTGGAGCTTCTTGAGTTATCAGAAATATATTGCTTCATCTAACCTTCAACTTGTATGTTAGAACCTAATCCCAACCAAAATTTTTTATTATTTTTAAGGAAGTATTCCCTCTGATTACCAGCCCCATTTTAGATTTTTGATTAATCTATCTTTAGTAAATGGATATGTACCACAAGCTTTTCATGGTTGCCTGTAATTAAACCTTACTAAGAAACCTTCGCTTGCTGAGATGACTTAATAAATTACAGACCGATATCCAATCTTCCATTCTTATCTTAAATTTCTTGAGAAAATAGTTGCTAATCAAATGTGTGGGGCATTTTACACAGCAATGACCTGTTGAAGAGTTTCAGTCAGGTTTCAGAGCTCATCATAGCACAAAAAACAGCTCTGCTGAAAGTCACTTATGATATTATTATGGCCTCAGATAATGGACTTGCGTCTGTACTGGATCTGTTAGATTCCAGGGTTGTCATTTGATACAGTCGACCATAACATTATTCTCTTAAAAAGGCTGGAATATGCTGTAGGGATCAGGGGAAACAGTGCTAGGCTGGTTTTAAATCTTATTTGTCTGACAGATTCCAGTGTTTCATGTAAATGATAAATCATCTTTAAACTCCAGGGTTAATTGTGGAGTACCACAGGGTTCAGTACTTGGGCAATTCTCATTTACTATATTAATATATGCTTCCAATAGGTAAAATTATCAGGCAGCACAGGATAAAAATTTCACCATTACGCTGATGATACCACAGTTTAATTTATCCATAAATCCTGAGGAACCAACCAGTTAGATAGACTACAAGCATGTCTGGAAGATATAAAAATTTGGATGACTTTAAATGTTTTGCTTCTAAATTCAGACAAGACAGATGTTGTCGGTCTTTTGGACCGGAGTCTTTAAAAAAGAAACGGCTTAGTCAATCACTTAACTAAAATGGCATTAAATTGACCTCCGGTAATAAAGTAAAAAAACCTTGGTGTTACTTTTGACCAGAAACATGTCATTTAAATCCCATATTAAAGGTTTTTTGGATTTCCTCTTTTACCTCCCGGAACATTTTGCCCCAAAATTAAAAAAATCCTATCCAGGAGTGACGCTGACTGAACAACCCCTAGTCCATGCATTTGTTACTTCAAAAAGGCTGGACTATTGTAATTCTTTACTATCAGGATGTCCACAAAATGCAGTTAAAAGCCTTCAGCTATTTCAAAATCTGCAGCAAGAGTTCTGATGAAAATTTAAAAAAGGAGATCATATTTCTGCTACTTTAGCTTCCCTTCATTCGGCTCCCTGTTAAATTCCAAGAATAGAATTTAAAATTCTTCCTCCTCACATATAGAGCCCTTAATGATCTAGCTCCATCATACATCAGAGATCTGATTGTTCCCATATATCCCCCTGACAGAGCACTTCGTTCTCAGACTGCAGGTTTTACTGGGGGTTCCTAAAGTCTCTAGAAGTAGAATGGGAAAGGCAGATCCTCTTAGTTTTTTCAAGGCTCCTCTCCTGTGGAACCAGCTCCCAGTTTTTAATCCGTGAGGCGGAAACCCCTGTTTCCTACTTTTTTAGGCTAGGCTTAATATTCCTTTTCCTTCTTGATAAAGCATTTTATAGTTAGAGGGCTTTCCCCCGTTTATCAGGGAAGAGAGCCTTCCTCCCTCCACTGTTGGATGGAGTAAGGGGGAGTCAGGTTTAGCTAAAAACGGCTCAGTTAATGGTTGAGGTGCAAACCCACCCCACCCTCCATTTCCCCTCTGCTACCTGTATGTAACCCCCTCTTTTCTCCAATGGTAAATCAGTCTGACAGATAGAGGTTATCCCATCCTTGTGGTTTGACATTGTTGTAAATAAGCGCCGTTAATACTAAATAATCTGAACTGAAACTATCTGTGTAGTTATGCTGCTATAGGCTTATGGTGCTGGAGGACATAATGACCACTTTCACCCTCTTCGCTACTTTCACACTACTCTCCAATTTGCATTATTTGTGTTATTTTACCTTTTAACTTTGTTCTCTCTCTTTATTTCCTAGAAGTTACCCTGGCCTGACTCTGTTCTACCTGTGACACCTTTCTGGAGAGGGGGCATCGTCCGAGCTTCTGCTGGCAACAACTTAATACTCACCTCTACCGGATGATCCAAATGGCCCCCTGTCTTTAGTGTTTAAACCCTTCTCTCTCCTAGACATGGCGATTGGCTGAGTTTTACTGTAACCTAACTCTATGTGCTCTCTTTCAAGACTCTAACCTTGAAAAACTGGCTCAGAGTTATCTGTTCTTTCTTTCTAGGTGAAAGAACTAAAGGAGCTACATCCATTAAACATTTACTTTTCCTTCCCATAGAAAGTACTCCTGGATCAGTGCTTCTTTGTTCTCTTTGTGTCTCTGCTCTGTTCTCTCTAACCCCCAGCGCGGTCGTGGAGGATGGCCGCTCACAACGAGCCTGGTTCTGGTTCTGCTGGGGGTTTCTTCCCTGTTAAAGGGGGAGTTTTTCCTCTCCACTGTCGCTACATGCAATGCTCAGTATGAGGGTTTGCTGCAAAGTCAACGCCAGTGACTGTCCACTGTCTCTACATGCTCATCCAGGAGGAAGGAATGCTGCAAGTCACTGATTGGATGCAATCTGCTGGGTTTCCTTAGATAGAAAAAACTTTTTATCCAATTTGAATAAAAAACCCTGAATCTGAACTGCATTTCAATGATTGGAATAATTGGAATGTATGTACCTGACTTTGTGAAGTGCCTTGAGACGACATGTGTTGTGAATTGGCGTTATATAAATAAAACTGAATTGAATTGAAAAAGAAGGAAATTATTCATAGGAGGCAGGCTCCCTGGTTTAATTCAGAGCTGCGTACTTTAAAGCACAATGTTAGAAAATTGGAGCGAAAATGGCGCTCTACACACCTAGAGGATTCCTACTTAATCTGGAAAAATAGCCTACTGTTGTATAAAAAGACACTTCACCAAGCTAGAACAGCTTATTTCTCATCCTTAATAGAAGAGAACAAGAATAATCCTAGGTTTCTCTTTAGTACAGTTGCTAAACTTACACAGAGTCATAGCTCTGTTGAGCCATCCATTCCCTTAGCTCTCAGCAGTCATGATTTTATGGGATTCTTCCAAAATAAAATTGATTCTATTAGAAGAAAAATCTTTGACAATCTCCCAGAGATGATTACTTCATCCTCAACAAGTGAGACAACATTGGAAAAACTGTAGAACCTGATCTGTTTTGGACTGTTTTGATCCTGTGGAGCTTCCTGAGTTATCAGAAATATTAGCTTTATCTAAACCTTCAACTTGTATGTTAGACCCAATCCCAACCAAATTTATTAGGAAGTGTTCCTCTGATTACCAGCCCCATTTTAGATATGATTAATCCTATCCTTAGTAAATGGATATGTACCACAAGCTTTTAAAGGTAGCTGTAATTAAAACCCTTTGCTTAAGAAACCTTCGCTTGATCGAGATGACTTAATAAATTACAGACCGATATCCAATCTTCCGTTCTTATCTAAAATTCTTGAGAAAATAGTTGCTAATCAAATGTGTGAGCATTTACACAGCAATGACACTGTTTTGAAGAGTTTCCAGTCAGGTTTCAGAGCTTTATCATAGCACTGAAAACAGCTCTGCTGAAAGTCACTAATGATATTCTTATGGCCTCAGATAATGGACTTGTGTCTGTACTGGTTCTGTTAGTACTCAGTGCTGCATTTGATACAGTCGATCATAATATTCTCTTAGAAAGGCTGGAATATGCTGTAGGGATCAGGGGAACAGCACTAGGCTGGTTTAAATCTTATTTTGTCTGACAGATTCCGTTTGTTCATGTAAATGATAAAATCATCTTTAAACTCCAGGGTTAATTGTGGAGTACCACAGGGTTCAGTACTTGGGCCAATTTTCTTTACTATATATATGCTTCCAATAGGTAAAATTATCAGGCAGCATAGAATAAATTTTCACTGTTACGCTGATGACACCCCGCTTTACTTATCCATAAATCCTGATGAGCCCAACCAGTTAGATAGACTACAAGCATGTCTTGAAGACATAAAAACTTGGATGACTTTAAATTTTCTGCTTCTAAATTCAGACAAGACAGAAGTTGTCGTCTTTGGGCCGGAGTCTTTAAAAAGAAACTGCTTAGTCAATCACTTAACCTGGATGGCATTAAAATTGACCTCCGATAATAAAGTAAAAAAACCTTGGGGTTATTTTTGACCAGAAATGTCATTTAAAAAACCCATATTAAACAGGTTTCCAGGATTTCCTTCTTCATCTCCGGAACATTGCCAAAATTAGAAAATATCCTGTCCAAGGATTGATGCTGAAAAACTAGTCCATGCATTTGTTACTTCAAGGCTGGACTATTGTAAATTTTTTACTATCAGGATGTCCACAAAATGCAGTAAAAGCCTTCAGCTGATTCAAAATGCTGCAGCAAGAGTTCTGATGAAAAATTAAAAAAGAGAGATCATATTTCCCCTACTTTAGCTTCCTTCATTGGCTCCCTTTTTAAATCCAGAATAAAAATTTAAAATTCTCCTCCTCACATATAAAGCCCTTAATGATTTTGCTCCATCATACATCAGAGAGCTGATTGTTCCATATGTTCCTAACAGAGCACTTCGTTCTCAGACTGCAGGTTTTAACTGGTGGTTCCTAAAGTCTCTAGAAGTAGAATGGGAGGCAGATCCTTTAGTTATCAGGCTCCTCTCCTGTGGAAAACCAGCTCCCAGGTTTTAATCCGTGAGGCGGACACCCTGTCTACTTTTAAGGGCTAGGCTTAAAACTTTCCTTTTGATAAAGCTTATAGTTAAAAGTGGCTTAGGTTAACCTGAGCTATCTCTGTAGTTATGCTGCTATAGGCTTAGGCTGCTGGGAGGACATAATGACCCAACTTTCACCCTCTTCGCTACTTTCTCACACTACTCTTCAATTTTGTATTATTTGCTGTTATTTCAGCTTTTAACTTTGTTCTCTTCTCTTCTTTTCTTCCTAGAAGCTACACCTGGCCTGACTGTGTCTACCTGGCCTGACGTGTCTACCTGTGACAACTGTCTGGAGAGGGGCATCGTCCGAGCTTCTGCTGGCAACAAACTTGGTGCTCACCCTCTACCGATGATCCACATGGCCCTGTCTTTTCAGTGTTTAACCCTTTCTCTCTCCTAGACATAGCTACTGACGGAGCTTTTACTGTAACTAACTCTATGTGCTCTCTTTCAGACTCTAACCTTGAAAAAACTGGCTCAGAGTTTATCTTGTTCTTTCTTTCTAGGTGAAACGACCCAAAGGAGCTACATCCATTAACATTTAACTTTTCCTTCCATAGAAAAGGACTCCTGGATCAGTGCTTCTTTGTTCTCTTTGTGTCTCTGCTCTATTCTCTCTAACCCCCAGTCGGTCGTGGCAGATGGGCCGCTCACACCGGGGCTGGTTCTGCTAGAGGTTTTCCTGTTAAAAGGGAGTTTTTCCTCTCCACTGTCGCTACATGCATGCTCAGTATGAGGGGATTGCTGCAAAGTCAACGCCAGTGACTGTCCACTGTCTCTACATGGGTCATCCAGGAGGAGTGAATGCTGCAAGTCACTGACTGGATGCAATCTGCTGGGTTTTCCTTAGATAGAAAAAAATTTTTATCCAATTTGAATAAATAACAGAATCTGACTGCACTGTTCAATGATTTGGATTAATTGTACTGTATGTACCTGACTTTTGTGAAGTGCCTTGAGACGACATGTGTTGTGAATTGGCCCTATATAAATAAACTGAATTGAAACTGAATTGAATTGAATTTGATAGCAGCCTTCAGCTCGTCTGCATTGTTGGTTCTGTTGTCTCTCATCTCCCTCTTGTCAATACTCCATAGATTCTCTATGAGGTTCTGGTCAGGTCAATTTGCGGCCAAATCAAGCCCAATAACACCTCTGGTAGAGAATTAAATTAGCATCTCCCTAAAACTTGTCAGAAGAATGAAGCACAAAGTGCTCTAAAATGTTCTGGTAGATGGTTGTGTTGACTGTGGACTTCAGAAAACCCAGTGGCCCAGAACCAGCAGATGACGTGGCACCCCAGATCATCACTGACTGTGGAAGCTTCAAACACTGTGGGTTCTGTGCCTTTCCACTCTTCCTCCAGCCTCTGGACCTTGATTTCCAAATCAACATACAAGCATTAGTTTTATTTGAAAAGAGGACTTTGGACCATTAAGCAACAGTCCAGTTCTTTTTCTCCTTAGCCCAGGTGAGATGCTTGTTGCCCCTCTGTAGGATTCTTCTGCACATAGTGGCCCCAAAACAAGTTCTGCTGAAGGCCCCATACAACCTTGAGCCAGCCCTGGTTTTTTTCATTGCCACTCCCTGAATTATAAAAACCAGCACATATCTGCCTGTCTGGACCGCCGGTTTTTTTCCTTTTCCCATTTTTAAGAGAGCTGACATTTTAATGTAGATCGTCCCTCTACTTTACAGGAGAACCAATCCCCACCTTGCCAAATGTCCCTTTTTCTGCACTCACAGACCAACAATTAACTGTGATCAGCGTTTAGCAGGATTAGACAGACTGGGGGCCTGAAGGGACACACGCATACAGCTTCCCAGCTGCTCCATCACCAACCAGAGTTAGTTCCCTTTCTGTGCAGCCATCTCTGTGAGCACTGCGGCCGCGGCTGTGAGTGGCAGGCCCAGTCATTAGATCTCTAGACGCCCCCACTGGCCGCTTTTTTTCTCCCCTTTGTGTTTGTGTGCTGACTGGGAGTGGTGGTATTGGAGATTACATCGGAGCAGTGACGAGTGTCAGTACAGAGCTCTGGTCCAGTCTGTTGTGGTCTGCTGTGACAGTGCTGCAGCCTGACCACCCCCCCCCTGACCCCCACAACCACTCCTAAATATCCTGCCTGCATTGCCTCAAGAGACGTAGAGGGTGATGGGGACTGGCACCGGAGGGGCCACCCTGGCTGGTGCCTTTGCTGGTGGTCTCAGTGGCCTATTAGTGTCTTGCTATGGGCCTGTCAGACTGACAAAACAGGGGCCTGTCAAATTAAGTAGGGGCTGAATATCGGAGATGTGTATTCAAAAGCACCAAGGGACCTGGTAGTGGGGAGGAGTGAGGAGAACCAGGATGAGGAAACCACCGGTGCTAATGTCGACGCTAAGTGAGAGTGACATTAGGCTAGCTGATCGGAGAAGGAAAAATGGAGAAGCAGAAAGAGAGATAGAGAGGAAGAGTAACGCTGGTTGATAATGGTGGTGTGGTTGTCCTGAGGAGACTTGTTAAGGGCCAGTCCAGACAGAACCAGACAGCTACCGTTCCCAGGGATCTGAACCCAGGTAAAGCGCTCCAAGTTTGGCCCAAACAGCTCGGAGTTACAGCACTTCTACTTAATGAGATCAGACTGATCCATCGTGAGCGCAGGTATGTGTGTTTCTGCACACGCAGCAGCCAATCATCCCAAAACACAAAACCATTTAATGGAACAATAAGTGTCCTCAGCTGGCCTGCAAGGCTCTGCTGACTGTTTGTGTCAGTATGCACATGAAATAACAAGCATTTATCTGGGCACCAAAGGCATTTTTAGCTTTTTCTGTTCTGTTTTAATACACAATTAAACTGCCTCTACTGTCTCTATATTTAACTCTTGAGGCACATGTGATGCAGATGTTTCGGGCCGTTGTGAAGCCATACAGTTTAACTGCTGCATAACAGCAAAGATCAGGCACTGAATGTAGACAGGAAAGTTTAGATTTTTTAAAATGCCAAATATCAGTGTTTGCAGAAAAGAGAAGAAATCCTCAGAGAAACAGAAGGCAAATGTGGAATATAACACGAGGGGTTCTTAACTTCAAAGATCCAAAAATCTGATTTCTAGATAAGATCATCGGTCCAGAACAACTAGTGACGAGTGAATACCGTTTATTAAATTTGGTTACAACTCATTAATAAAATAGATGTCATTGCGTTTCCACAATTGTTTGTTTGTGACCCTAATTTGTTCTAATTATAAGTTAACATAATTACTTTTAATGACTCAGCAAATAAAGCACCTTTAATGAAAAAAACCAAAACAAGGAAAACAAAATTTAAAGTGCAACACAGGCTGCAGACACTCAAGGACAGTTATAACGCTCTGCCTTCATTGAGCTCCCTAAACCAATGAAATTATGAAGATAATTTTCCCAGATTCAGTTTTTACTCAGAAATCCAAGTTTTGCAAGGTAAACACATCCCTAACCTAATAAAGTATCTATTCATGTGGTTAATGCATAAAATTACCTGAAAGACACGGATCCCCCGTGTCTTTCTGTAATTAAAAAAGGAGCACAGACACAGGTACATTTTTGAAGAATAAAAACTCTTCTGATATGAATTTTGAGATATGATCCTAAAATGTACCTCACATTGCACCAGTATTACCTGATCTGTGGAGGTTCTACCTAACTCACTCAGCAGTGATCCTGCTTATGGAGCTGTTTCTTTAGACAGAGACTGGTATGTTGTTCCTGGACAGTCTTCTCTGCTCCAGTGAGGGATTAACTGGGTTTTGGAAAGCTGCTATGATGTTCTAACAAACCTTCAACTAAAACACTTGTAGTTTTATCAGATCAAGCTACAACAGTCTTTTTGCAAACACACATTGCTTCTGGATCGGATCTTTGCTGAGGTGCTAGGCTAATGTTAGCTTGCTTTTTGCTTTCTCGTTGTTTTGATGTGATTTGTTTTATAATTCAGCTCCTAACATGTCTTTGAGTTGTTCTGCTGCCTTAGAAGGGGAGCTTGAACGTTGTTTCTCGTTATAAAAGGACTATTTGGGTTTCTCTCACAAGGCTGTTGGCTGATTCTTGGCTGCACAGGTCAGTCAAACCACTCTTTTACTTCTGACTTGGTAAACATTAGTGTAAATGGTACACTGAGACTTAGATTGTTGAAAAACCTGTTTGTTGTATCTAATCAGCAAATTGCCAAATTGTGAAATATTGTGTTTTTTCTAAATGTCCAAATGTCAGTCAGTCAGTCATTTTCTATACCGGTTCTTCCATAGTGGGTCGCGGGGAAGCTGGTATCTCAAGCAGTCTATGGGCAAGAGGCGGGGTACACCATGTCCAAATGTGCAGAAGAAAATGTCTTTCTCTTCTTCTCTTGTTTGGTTGCAGGCCTGTTGTCACACCTTGATGCACAGCTGAAGTCACTTCCTCCTCATCAGTGGACTGCAAAAGGTTTACGTCATCCACCCCAACCCCTTTTCCCCTTGGGCCCAGGTTGCGGGGGTTGGGTGAAGCTTAACGTGCAATGAGAACGGGACAGCAATTCTGTGGTTAAATCTTCTTGTTTTGGTGAACAGTTTTATTTAAAATATCTTGATGAGAAGTTTGATGCCATTTTCTGTCAGTTACTTTTCTGCTGTTTTGTGGCCAGCCATGGAGCTGTTACGTTCAGTAGCTTTAAGTTGTTGATTATTTTACATGTTTTGCGTTACAACCCAGACTCCTGGACCTCCATTCTAAGGTTCTAACATCCATAAGGGTTACTTGGAAAAACTCTGAGCTCTCCCTTTAACCTCACATCTGTGCTGTGATGCTTCAGGTCTGTACTACAGCATTTGTTCAGCGCTCTTAGCAGAACTCTGAGAAGCAGGAGGAGGTGAAAGTGTCAGCAGCCGACGCAGCTCTGTGTGAGCATACATGCGTACGTTGTGAGGGGGCGCTGGGCTTTTTTGGGTTTTTCCATGAAGGTTGCATCTCCCCCCCCTCATGCGCTTTGCGGCAGCGAGGGGTGTTGTCGGGGACCCCCCCTCCCCCAACCCCGGCCTGGCCCACGGGGTGTAAATTTTTTTAATTTTTCGGCGCCCCCCACACAAGGGGCTCCCCTTTCCGGGTTTCGTCGGGTTTTTACAATTTTGGGGGGGGTGGGAGGGGGGTTTGGGTTGTGTTTTGGTGGGTTGGGGTTTTAAAAAGGGGTTTTTAAAGTGAAAGGGTTTTAATCATGCCAAGGGTTGGGGGATAACCTTTTTGAGAGGAAAATTAACGGGATTGGGGAAGATTCTAAGGCCTTTTGCCAGAGAGTTCCCAAACAAACCAAATCCCCTGAATAACGCTGATGCTTAAACCGATCCCTATTTCCATAGAGGTTACATGTGTTTATAAATAATAAAGTTCAGGGTTTGCATGCAAAGACCGCAAAAAACACACTCAGTCCTTAAAAGCACTTAAATGCGGTGAACTACAAAACCAGTTGATCAATAATTCAAAGCAGAATAGGAGATGGCAGAGAGAACAGTCTAGCATATAAGTGACAGGTTTTTTTACTCCATGAGGAAATAAAACATATAAAGTTAGTCTAACCCAATCAAACACAGAATTTTGTTTTAGGTCACTACATTTTAATTTGATTCGGTCAATGAAAGGTGCCAGTATTGGGGGGGGGGAAATGAGTCGGAGCTTCTACGGCAACCTTGAAGGGCCAAAAAGACTATACTAAAAGATGAGAAAAGCATAAATGATCCTGAAAACACTCAACTATAACAATTAGAGAACAAATTGGCATTTATGAAAACACTAAAACTGGACATTTCTCCAAAAGTGATAAAAAGGTGAGACAGAAACTGGTCAGGGGAGCCTGACGGGGACGCTGAAGAACCTGGACGAGTTTCTGGTTGGAACTGGTTGAGTCCTACATCTGAGAACAATCTCCAATGTTCCTCTGTTCTCCACAGATCTTGAATAAGGATGGTTGAAAGTTAGAAGTCTTTTCTTGCCAAGGAAACATCCAGGCCTGCCGTAAAACCTTCCAACCCTTCTGGAAGAATCACAGAGGATCCATTCCCACAGTGACATATGGTGGTGGCAGCATTATGCTCTGGGGTTGCTTCTCTTCAAATGGCACTACTTCTTTTCAAGATGGATAAAATCATTAACAGTCACAAAAGACATAAAATGAGCCTTTTTAATGTTTTTTTTAGCATTCTGATCACCTTCAATAATTCATATTTCAATAAGCATAAAAAACACAACATATGGAGTGTAGTCAAACCTTTACAATGATTCTAAATTATTTAAAACACAGTTTGAGATTTATGAAACATTTTAAAAAATTGTCAGTTTTTTTTTAAATATTGCTAAAATAACGTCTACGTTTTTGTGAACAGAGCATGTTGTACCATCTGTTCTTATGGGCTAAAAGTTTCTTTACACACCTAATGCACAGAAAAAAAAAACTAATAACCCACTGAGGAAAACACAAAGGCGTTTCCCAAAAACCTAATTTCTAATAAAACAAAAAAATCAGAAATAAAAAGGTGGAACGTCATGATGAAAACCGTAAATGAAAAAGTAACATTTCTGAAAACTGCAGCAGCTTCACTAACTGTCGGTTTCAGTTTTTCTCTCTGTTATATTTTATACATTTATTTCTAATAAAACTAACAAATAAAATGTTCACATATTTCCGGAAAAAAGCTTTTATCAGCTGGACAACAGAACCTTCAGGTTGCCACATTTTAATCTTCAAATATTTATTAGAAAGGAAACTGGTGAAAAAAGGCCAGACTGAAAGGTAAAATGGACATAATGAGAGTCCTGCTTTACAGAAGCTCTGGGCAATCAGATAAAACCCTCTTAGCTGTTGTGTTTGATGCATTTATTTGATGATGAAGATGATTCTGTGAAATCTCACCTCCTGGCTGCTGGGGAACTACCCCCCCCCCCCATGAAGCCAAACTACATCGTCAATCGACCTGTTCTTGAAAAAAACATGTAATCCATTTACACGGTGGGGGGGTGCATGTACAGCAAGCCTAACACTCTGCGCTCATCCTTTCACATCCACACACACAGACACATCTGGCCTGGGGGTAAATTAAGCCTCAACATTCCCACAGAGGCTAATCTCCATCCATTTAGAGGGCTGTAATATTTAATCAGGAGGCCATGGACCGTCTCCCAGCACCACAAGCTGTGGCGTGGGTCATATGTCTACAGGAAGGCCCGCCCAGGGGCGACGGAGGGGAGTTCACTAAAAGCCACAAAGCATTCAACCACAGAG